>JAGFMF010011641.1:4841091-4953999 GCA_019455555.1 Galemys pyrenaicus | reverse complement strand
GGTCCCTCCCCTGGCCGGCAGCAGGGATCGAACTCGTGCTGCAGTGGCTGCGGTTTGCTTCATAGTGCGTTGCTTAACCCACTGCGCCACCAGGGAGGCTGCCAGTGTGGGAGTTTTTAATGTAGGAGAAGGCGAATAGGAATAAAATACATCTTTTCTTTTTACCCTTGAGCAAAATTTAGCATTTTCTTGGTTACCAGAGGGACTAAGGAGAGAGTGGAGGTCATGGAGGAGGGAGGGAGGCAGATGGAGTGTGGGTGGAGGGTAAAGAAAATCATCAGGAAAGGAGTGAAAAATTAACAGTAAAATTCTTCATTCCAGCTGATCACAGAAAAAAGAGTAAGTAACTGCTGCGGTTTCTTTGGACTAAAACACTATTGGAAAGTATCTTTTAAAAACTCAACAAGACCAAAAAGCCAAGATAAACCAAAGAGACAATGGGGGAGGGGAAGGAGGGGAGGGCAAAAACAGGGAGGAGAGCAGAAAGTGCACAAGGGACTGAGGTGATGGTGCATGGGTGGAATGGTGGTGGGTACTCCCTGGGGACTACAAATGATGTCAAATATAATTAATAAAAAAAAAAAGAAACCAAAAAAAAAAAGTAGCGTTTTCTTCAGTCATGAGTGTAAGAAACAAATGTAATAGCACGGAATAGCACATCTGTGTTCCCGTCACTGCTGGAAATCACGGGTATATGAATCACGTCACGCTTGTTCACACATCTCAAAGCACCACTTCATCCATCACTCCATAGAGTGCCCTCTGTGAAGGCCTCTGATGAGGCCTAGGACAGTTAGAAATAATTAGGCAGCTTTAGGGAAATGGGTAGGTGAGACCCCGGATACTTAAGTCTTGGAACACAAGGAAGGCTCTGAAAGGAAGGTACTGGGATGGGAAATGCAAACTTCCAAAAAGAGCCAGTTAACACTCTGGGCTAGGAGTGGAAGGCAGTCAAAAGCAAAGAGGAGATATGAATGCAAAATAAGGGAGATTCCAGGCACCCAAAGATTCCAAAGTTTCCAGATTCAGTTGTGGGTTTAGTGGGTCATCAAGAAATAACCAAGCGGACCTCCCTGGTGGCTCAGTAGGTTAAGCAACACACTATGAAGCAAACCGCAGCCACTGCAGCACGAGTTCGATCCCTGCTGCCGGCCAGGGAGGGGACCCACATGGTGTAGCAGACCTCTCCTGCCTCACCTGCTGCTGCCCTTGGCAGCATATTTCAGTCGATCTGCCTGTTCTGCTCCCCGCTCTCTGTGGTGAATCCTCTCACCCCACACACACCTCTGGCCTATACCCCAGAGCTTGTATGTGTAAATAAATAAATCTTTAAAAGAAAAAAAAAAAAGAAATAACCAAGCACAGAGAGACTAAAATTTTAGACTAATGAGGGAAAGAAGCCCTTACGGCCTGAGGCTCGACTCCACCTCGGCTCTTTGCCCTGCCAGGTACCACGTGCCTGGGACTCTTCACTCTTTACCTTTTTTTTCCTAAATAAACTTTTCTTTAACTTCCAAGACAAAGTCTGTGTCTCTTTGCTTACCTGTGGATTCCTTTTTAGGCTTCACAAGACAAGAACCCGCCGTGGTGAAGGGCGAGGCCGCGGCATCAGCAGCTGTGACCACGGTGACGTCGCTCGCCGGCATCACTGCCATGTCTTGTTAATTTACGCATCGATACAGCAGCTCTCCCGTGCGACCACGGCCACATCCACGTCCTCTCCGGCCACCCAGCAGCGCCCCCTGCCCAGGCCCGCGGGGGGTCACAGGAGGACCCCCATCTGCACTCGGGGGTCTCAGCCACACGAGCTGTGTTCTCCTTGGAGCAGGTGTGAGGATATCTGGGAGGCCTTGGGGAGGTGAGGAGACAGACGTGAAGTCAGTGCATTTTAAGCTCTTCGCTTTCCACTCATGGGCTGCTGGCCTGAAAACGCTGAGGTCCCCAGCCCCAGAGGGAGGGCGCTGGTACGGGCCTGCCAGAGCGGCCCCGTCTTCGGCAGCACACTCGGGGCCAGGTCGTTCCAGCTGGGCAGGGGCCCAAGTTGATGCGGCGGCAGCAGGGCACAGGGCAGGTTCTCAGTGATCCAGCAGATGGGCCAAGGAGGCCTGGAGCCCTCGGCGGCCTTCTCAGGCTTTTAGTGCTTCATTATATCAGAGGCAACCAGGTGCACGGCGGGCAGGGGGCCGGGGGGTCGGGGGGCCAGGAGGCTGGCAGGCCCCCAGCCCCCGCACGTCCACTCTCTGGGCCCTCCGGCCTCTCATGCCTCTTACTACTGCTGCTGCTTCTGCCTTTCTCTCCCCCTGCTCTCTTCTTCCTCTGCTGGCGTCCTCCTGACGCTGCCCTTCTACACCCGCGTCTCAGCCCAGGTGCGCCTACTTGCGATTGTCCACACCCTCCTTGAGGTAGGCCTGCGCGCAGGACCTCAGGTGTCCATCGTCAACCAGTGGCGGGAGGGCAGGAAAGCCTGGTCACTTGTCCATTTACCCTACAGGTCGCCTTCGGGGGTCATGACTGGCCAGGAGACAACTATTAGGGGCAAAGTTAAAACCAAAGCAGGGGAAACTGACCCCTTACTGTGGGCTAAGAGCAAGGGGAGGATGAGAGGAAGCCAGAGACCTTCGCAAAGCTGCAGACAGCTGCAAGCTTCCTCCAGGAAGCGGCCGCTGGGACAGCGTGGTGGCCGTGGCCCAAGGGTTCACGCAGGCAGGCGCATGTTCTTTCAAGGAATTTACAGGATGCAGCCAGTAAGTGCACAAAATAGCTCAGTCTGGAGCTACAAGACGTTGCTTGTTCTGACTTGGCAGGATCTAGGAAACATCCTGTGTCCTAGGAGAAGGCACAGGCAAGCAGGGCCCAGGTTAGCAACACCCAGAGGGCCCGGTCTGGGAAACAGGGGTGGCCAAGAGCAAGAAATAAGAGGGTGACCGCTTTTTGCCCGGGGCATGTGGCAGTTGTTCTTGGGGCCAGGGAGAGAGAGGACAGTGATGGGGTGTGCTGCGGGCCCCCTAGTGTTTGCAGTGCTCGCTGCGTGCCAGGCTCTAAGTGTTCAAAAAAAATATATTAGTTCGTCTGATCCATTAGCAACCCTATGAGATCGGTATAATTTTATTCTCTTCATTTTCCACATAAGGAAATGGGATAGTCTGCTCAGACCGTCTAGGGAAGAAAGGCTGGCAGCCCAGGAGTCAGCCTCTCTGCTACCAAGGCTGCATCTGGCCCTCTCCTGGGCCCTGGTGCCTGCTCCAACCTCTTCGTGCCTTTGCAACACTCGAATCCTCACCAAGAGCGCTTCCGCTTCCACGGCGAAGGTCTGCCACGCGTCTCCTCTCTGGCTCATCCAGAAGCCTTCACGGAGCTGTGGCGTGGACCCGGTGCTCGGCACCACGCCTGCAGACCTGACCTCCTGTCAGCCGCGACATCCCCTGTTCAACCACAACGCCATCGCCTTGCTGGGAGGTGGGCCTGAAAGGGCCGTTCGCGGTTCTTCTGCCTTCACCTCCGAGAGCCTCACGCTGGTCCTGTCCAACGCACTGCACCACCCTGTGCTGTGGCCTTTGGCGCGGTCTGTCCGGGCTACGGGGCCGCCAGGCCAGCTCTGGGCTCGCGTTGCCGACCGCTGTGGGGCCGCTTCTGCCCAGAGCATCAAGACCTCGTGACCTAAGACCTCCGTGATCTGATGCCTCATGACCTTTGAACCCTTACTACCGCCCCTGGCCTCGCCTCTAACTCTCCTTTCCCCCAACTTCTCTCTCTCCTTTTTAAAGACCCCCTGTCATAGTTGACCCCTGAGCCTGAGTGGTCTTGCAAGTGATTGTGAGACCCAACCTACCCGGCCCTGCCCTTTGGCCGTATCTGCGCTGTGCTCTGGCTCTGTGTCAGGCAGAGATGAGTCCTCCACTGGGACGAGAGCTGGCCAGACAGAGGACAGGGCTCGGGCCAGCCCGCAGGAGGGCCAGCTAGGAAGGCTGTCTGGAATCTGGCTGGTGGCACAGAAACCATAGGCACGCATGTCAGCTCAGCCTCCCGGAAACCAAGACCTAGAGGAAAACACCACTGGCCTGGCCATTGTCTCACGTGCTAATTTTATTTTATTTTTTTTAAAGATTTATTTGTTTATGTACACAAGCAGTGGGGTACAGGCCAGAAGTGTGGGGTGGTGGTGAGAGAATTCACCAGAAACAGAGTGGGGAATAGAACAGGCAGATAAACTGAAATACACTGCTGAGGGGAGCAGCAGACAAAGCAGGAGAGGTCTGCTGTGCCATGTGGGTCCCCTCCCCGGGCCGGGGGCAGGGATCGAACTCGTGCTGTAGTGGTTGTGGTTTGCTTCATAGTGCACCGCTTAACCCACTGCGCCACCAGGGAGGCCCCTCACATGCTAATTTTAAAAACATGTAAGAGGGCTGCTCTGGTGGCACAAGGGGCTGAGCGATGCATTGTGGGGCTTCTGCAGCTACTGTAGCGCGAGTTTGATCCCTGGCCAGGAAGAGGACCCACAGGGCGCAGCAGACCTCTCCTGCCTCCCCGCTGCTCCCCTCAGCAGTGTGTTTCAGTGGATCTGCCTGTTTCTGCTCCCTGCTCTGCCTCTGGTGAGTCCTCTCACGCCCCATACTTCCGGCCTGTACCCCAGCGCTTGTGTGCATAAATAAAATCTTTTTTTAAAAATATAAGAAAAAGGTTTTCCCTAAAAAACAGTGTTTTCTGGGAAATAAGAAAAGTTGGGAATCGTTAAACACAACAACCAACATTTTTAATGAGCACCACGAGGCATCTACTGCGCACATCTGGTATAAATGATATCCTGGATCCCTGTAAAAATTCCACCAGCCAGGTATCGCCCTATGAACAGAGGAGCAAGCTGGGGCTCAGGTTCGGTACGTTGCCCCAAATCACACAGTAACTGGCGGGACCAGGATTTCATACGAAAGCCTGTCCTCGTTTCCAGTCAGCACACTCTGGGCAGCCCACTGTTTGCGAGCCAGCTGCTCTGCACGTGCGTGCCTGCCAGGGATTGCCCCGGAGACGGAAGGCGAATTGGTGTCCCCCGGGAGAAGCGCAGGCTCCAGAGGGGCGGGACGCGGCGCGACACAGTCAGGAGTCTCTCTGTCTGTGCTCTGCCTCGGGTGGGTGCGCCCGCTGCAGCCGCCTACACCCTGTTACAGGTTCCATCAGAACAGAGTGAACTCCCCACACACCGCGAGGGCAGCGAGCACTGACTCAGAAGATCTGACCTAGGGCGCTTCTGGACCTGTTGTCCCGTTGCCATGGGACCTTGGCAAGTCTCTCCAGCTTCCTGAACCTCGGGTGCCTTCCTGACCCCATGGGGAGAAGACTCCCGGCTTCCTTGGGCTCCTCTGAGACTTGGGTGAAATCACAGGGCAAAGCACCCACACGGCCCTGCCACGTGTGGCCTCTCCTTGGACCTTTGTGGTTGAAGGTGCCTACTGAGGAGGGCAGAAAACTCATGATGAGGGAGAGCATCTGACACTTGGCCCCATAGGAAGTGTTATCTAACACCAGCATCGTAAAACACTTGACTGAAAACAAAAACATAGCTCTATGCTGTGTCCCCGATGGGTTATGCAAGAGTTGGACATGTTCTCAATTCCGGAAGGAGATAAAGGACAGCCAGACGAGGGAGTCAGTCAGAGTGAATTAAGCAAGCAAGAGGCATGGGAGAGACAACTCCTCTCCTTCGATAATTTTCTCCCCCTCCTGTTCCATCTCCTCCTCTTGCGCTCTGTCTGCAGCCATGGGTATGACCATATTTCTTTCATGTAGGGTCAACCCATGATGGCAGTAAAGTTCCTTCTCTTCTGCTTCCATCATGCCACATCCCCTGAGGGCCCAGGCTTCGGAGTAGAAGACCCTGAGTTTGAATCCCAGTTCCACAACTAACTGCGAGGCCTTGGTGCGCTGTCGAAACTCACCACACTTCAGACTTATTCCCAATAACCGTCGCCTTAAAGGATTTTTGTGAAGAGTAAAGGGGGAGGCACCTCAGTGCTCGTATGTGAAGAGTGCCCAACGTGTGTGCGCTGTTGATGAGAGTTAGTGCATTCTGGAACCACTTTGTCTGTATTAGAAGTCTGGCTCTGTTGCTTATGAGCTGTGTGATTGCAGGTTGGCTACTTAACCTCTCTGTTTCTTCCTTATCTATATTGCTAACATTCAATGAGGTGGACTTTTTATTTCATTTCCAGTACTTTTATAGTGTTATCATGAGAATTAAATGAAAGGTTATTCATGTTATAGTGTGTCTATTGCTTGGACTATTTCCTGGCATATAGAAAATATTGTGTAAATGTTTGCTATTACTATTGTTCTAACTCGTCCAACTCATTTATTCAAAACAAATGTGAATATAACACTACTAAGTACCAGGCGGTGAAAAGGCCAAATCACCCTCATCCTCATTGAGTTTTCGGTGAGAAAATAGATAATAAACAAAATAGAGGGTTCTGGAAGGCAGCAAAGGGGTGTCAGCTACACTAAAGAGGGAAATGGGGCTTTTGTGTGTAAATGATACCTTTGGATCCTTCTGGAGTTTACTGGACAGGCTATTTTGTTCTGGCCAAGCCTCCCTGACCAGGGTAGCCAGGGCGCAGGCCACTGCCCTGGATGCCAGCACTGCGCCTGGAGAGGTGCGTGGAAATGGGCAGTGGTTAGAGGCTCTGCCCTGTTGGTCATTGTGTGGAGCGTGGGTACTGGTTAGAGACCTCAGACACCCAGTTTGGAGCCTTTTCTGTACTCACTTGCGCTAGGCCACCAGGCAAATTGTTGTTCCTCTCAGTTTCCACATCCCCTTTAGGCCAAAACCCCCTCTCGCTTCCCCAGTTACATTTATGACCCTGTGGCTGACAGACCCCGAATCAGGGCACACATCCACAAACTGCACAGGACAGAATTTATTTAGAAAAGTCAGTCAGTACAATGTGTACCACAGAACATTGCTCAGCTCACATCACAGACATGGGATAAACAACTTCGCAATAAATTAGGGGATGCCCACCCTTGCTTTCTGGAAGGCTCACAGGGCCTTGTGCAGACGAGTTTCCTCATAAATACGACAACGGGTTATCTGGCTACTTTCGAAGGGATCAGACACCTGGGACCAGCCAGTGGGGCATTTGCTGCAAGATATGATCAGTGCATCCCAAGACTGCCCCACAATGCCTCAGCACAAAGCAGTGGAGGGTTCTTTAAAAAGCTTATTTGTTACTGAACTGAGGCGACCAGGTGGAAGAGAGTGGTGGAGAGCGTTGACTCTATACCTCTAAATCACACGCAGAGCTGTCAACCAACGCTACCTTTCAAGAAACTCATTGCATAAAAATGAGGTCTTCACCATCCCACCCTTCCTGTTGGCTGATGCCCCCGGAAGCCTCATAGAGGACAATCAGGCTCCTGGTCCTCAGGCAGTGGAAGTTTCTTGATGGTTCTTGTTGATCCAGGCTAGAAAGACGTCAAGTTCTCCCAGAGACTTGATGGCAGCTGTTTGGACCTCCAGCTAAAACCAATGAAACCATGATAAGAACTGGCCTTTCTGGGCTACATCATAGTTTTCAAACCACTTGCCCCACGTTCTGGTCCCCAGGAGGTTTCCTTTTTACTCATCACGTATATTTGCAGAGCGTTCGAATTCCAAAGTAGCTCCCTGACAGCAATCCAAATGGTTTTCCACAAATAAGCACTTAAATCATGTTAGCAACTTATAAATACAGTTAAAAATTCTTTATTCTTGGCCCTCCCTGGTGGCACAAGGGGTTAAGTTGCAGCACCATGAAGCTATCTGCAGTCACTGCAGCACGAGTTCGATGGAGGGGACCCACAGGGCGCAGCAGACCTCTCCTGCCTCGCCCGCTGCTCCCCTCAGCAGTGTGTTTCAGTGGATCTGCCTGTTCTGCTCCCCGCTCTGTCTCCGGTGACTCCTCTCACCCCCGTGCACCTCAGGCCTGCACCCCGGCTCTTGTGTGCATAAATAAATAAATCACTTTTTACAAAGTCTATATTCTTTGCCCTGTTTGTTCCTGGTTTTCACAGAAGACAACTTGGCTCACTGGCCAGTTCCTCATACTCTGTTCCCCATCAAATTGATGCAGTCCTCCTTTTCTCCCAGAAATGCTCAGTGGTGCGACTCAGGGGGTAGGGAGAGGGGCTTTCACCACCTGATGTATTAAGACACTAACTCCCCTGAGGATGTGCCCACACTACCCTGCAGCCAGCTGGTAGCAGAGTGGAGCTAGCAGACCTCCTGGCGTACCCAGCTCTGCCTCAGCAGACGAGGAGACACCATGATCCAAAAGCACAGCCCCATGGGCCCACGGGGGCGGTGCAAGTCCTGCCTTCGCCACTAGCTGTAGCGTAAACTTAGCTATGTCTCCCGACCCGCTCTCCTCCGCTCCCTAGTTTAGCAAGTACAGACAGCGGCTCATGGCATCGTTGCAAGGAATGGACGAATTACTATTGTTGTGTTTCCAGAACCATACCTGGTTCAGAGGGAAAATGACCCAATGCAGCCATGGGGTAAAGTGCCTCACAGAATGTCTCCACACAGAGGCAGAGCTCAGAACTCCTTGTCGTGATCGTGGGCATCACTGGGGAGTGTGTGTGAAATGCAGAATGGCAGAACAGACTGCGTTTAAAAGGATCTCCAAGTAACGCTCCCGAGAACACGCTTCCCCTCTACCTGTGCACGACTCCTGCTTCCCCCACCGAGCCCTCCTCGTCAACACCTCGAGAGTGGACGCGGGTTACTGGCACAGAGATACTTCAGGGCGTCCCTGGGGATTTTTGGTCCCATCATAAACAGTATTTTTTTCCTCAAATTTTAAACATGTCAGGGGTTAAGGATATGGTAAAGAGATGAGGGGTTAGAGGAGCCCAAGAAATTAGCAAGTGAGGTAAGACCAATGTACTCTTCGTGGTCACAGGGAACCGGAGTGGCCGGCACCCCATGCACTTGTAAAGGGGAAGGGTGACTTTGGGGTGAAGCCACCAGATGCTTGGCACAGTCTCCGGCAGGTTCCTACTTCCCACCCCCTTCTTACCTGGTCATAGTTGTCGTGGATCGTCCTCGTGGCGTTGGCGGCTTCCGGCCTGCAGTGACAGAGCGTCTGCTCCTGGCAGCAAAAATGAAAGCGCAGGCATCAGAGGACCTTCCAGCACGCCCTCACTCACGCCCGCCCACGAGAAGAGACATCTCTGCTCCCTCCTGAGGAGACAGGTGAGCAACAGGTCGGAGCTGCTGCAGAGGGGGGTAGAGTCTATTTCCAGAACACCCTGCTCTTGACCGGGGTGTTGGCTTTTTCTGGGTGGAGAGCCTGCCAGAAAGACTGGGGAGCAGGCGCAAGACCTGGCTTGTCCCCATGGTGGAGGCAGCAGCCCGCAAGACAGGCACCCAGGAAGTTTTGTTGGGCCAATTAAGGAAGTCACTGGCTAAGTCAGTCTTCTTGGTTCCATCCCAAAGTCAGTTAATAGAGGTCACGGCGTCTTCTGAGTATTTGAGCCTCCAAGGCAGACAGAGGTGAAGTAACTTGCCACAAAATCACAGGGGAAATCAGGGACAAGGATGGGGCTAGAACCAGGATTTTTCCAGTTCTGGTTGGTCTGCTTGGTTTGGTTTCATTTCTACCGTTTGTTTTTAATAGATCATGACGAGAGTATAAGCAACCCCCAGGGATAGGCTGCACCGAGAGCCACCAAAGCTTAATCTTTCTGGAAACCTCGAAGAAACTAGGGAGATGCTAATGATGTTTGTGGACTCCGTGGCCAGCCTCTCCCACCACTTATGGGGTATTTCGACATGTCAGCACCCCAGAAAGATGATCACTGAGGAACCCCAATCTAATGAGGTGTCAACAGGGAGGAAGCCCTAGAGAAGGGGTGACCACGGAGGGAGATTTCTGACCATTCTAGCAGGGAGCTTCCTGTGAGTCCAGGAACCATTCCGCAGGCCGACGAGGGCCAGCATGCCCCGGGCTCTCCCCAAGGCAAACAAGAAACAGATGTTCGAAATCCTGACACGGTGACTCACACACTGCTGCAGACTCTTCTGCATGTAGAGGAAAGAGTTGGCAATGCTGCTGATTTTTCTCAGGATTTTGGGGTTCAGCTCCCGGTGATCCTTGAACACCCGGTCCACATAAAATGCCAGGAGGTTCTTGGTCATGCAGCACACGTCGAAGGGCTGCAGACACAAGTCACACAGACGTCAGGAGCACCCTTCTCCCATCACCTCAGAGACCAAGCCGTCTTTCCCAGAGACGCAGCAGGAAACAAGACAAGTGAAATAATCATGAGTGCCCTTCTCCTCTCAGCACACCCAAGCTACAGAGCTGCTTAAGAAAAGGAGCTGCCACAGGCCACCTCCCTTCTAATATGACCAGGAGACAGCCGGCAAGGGATGGAGCCCAGCACAGACCAGAACTTTCTCCACAGCGTCATGATGAGTGACGACACGCCACTACCAACTTCTGTTTAAACCCTTCCAGGAATCAGGCTACTCTGTTTGGAAAGGATGGACATCTGAGCTTTCTTGAAAAGCGCCTGCCTCTCTGTAATGTCTTCCATCCATCAACACGTATTTATTCAAGGGCTATCGCATGCCGGTGTGCTCACGGGACATTTTCCTGCCCTGTAATACACTTTTTCCTGGCCAGCCGCTTGCTCTTGCCCAGGGATGGGGCTGAGCTGTGCAAGAATGGAGAATGTGAGCCCTTCCTGGTTGTTCAATGGCTAAAGTACCGCACTATGAAGCAAACTGCAGCCACTACAGCACGAGTTCGAGCCCTGCAGCTGGCCAGGGAGGGGACCCACATGGCGCAGCAGACCTCTCCTGCCTCCCCGCTGCTCCCCTCAGCAGTGTGTTTCAGTTAATCTGCCTGTTCTGTTCCCTGCTTTGTCTCTGGTGGATCTTCTTACCCCCACACCCCTGGCCTACACCCCAATTCTTGTATGCATAAATAAATAAATCTTTTCTTAAAAAAAGAATTATCTCCAACAGATAGGCCCAAAGAAGAAGTAACTCATTGCAGAAACACCTTATGATTTAACACACAGATACTTAAAACTGTTTAGATCTTCTAGAATGCTTGTAAGTCCTGGAGGAGCTCACTGGCAAAGGCAGTCATCCACAGCTCCTTCGGTAAACTGAATCATCCCCTTGTAAGTCAACTGTTCTGTAATCACTTATCTCATCAACTCTTGTCTGGACGTTGGGCTGATCTCCTTCCTCATGGCTTTGCTGCCTCGAGTTTATACCGTAAAGCCCATCGCCAGCCTACCTTTCTTTGCTTATAACGATTTATTTTTATTCATGCATACAAGAGCTGGGATGTAAGCCAGAGGTGCAGGGAGTAAAAGGACTCCCCGGAGTCAGAGTGGGGAGCAGAACAGGCAGATCCAGTGAAACACACTGTTGAGGGGAGCATCAGGGAGACAGGAGTGGTCTGCTGTGCCGTGGGTCAGCTCCCTGGCTGGGGATCGAACTCATGCCACCCTGGCTGACAACAGCGCGATAGAGCTAAGACTTTAACCCCTGCGCCACCAGGGAGGCCCACCAGCCTACCTTTCTGAAAGACTTAGTGGTTGTATAATCTGTCGCTCAAAATCCTACAGAGACTCCCTACTGCCTCTGTTTTTAAGACCCAGGCTCAGCCTGGCTGTTAAGGTCCTTGGTAAAATGACTCCAGTGTATTTTTCTACCTCCTCCTCTTTTACACACCTGTCTGCTCCTCACCCTGTAGGCCCTCCCTGCTGCCTCACACAATCACATCCACTGACCTTGAACCCTGTGCTGCCCCCATCCTTTTCTCCCTTTTATCCACTAATCCATAGCTACTCAGCTTTTATGTCCCTGCTAATTTTCCCAGCTCCTCTATAAAACCTTCCAAAATCAACCTACGTCACAAGCACGGCTCATTTTAGCGTGTGCGCCCCCAATCACCCCATAGGTAAGCGGCACTTCTTCAATGCCTCCCAGAGGTTTCAAAGTCACTGCAACACATCAGTGGACAAATAAGAAACCAGGAGCCCTCAGTGGAGACCAGGGAGGACAGGACAGAGAGGGCCTCTCAGCCAGGGCAGGGGCTATGTGTGCATTAACCATAATCAGAGCAGACGAGGCCCATACCTTAACACTGTGCAGGGCTTCCGACACGGCCAGGATGGTGACATTCTGCAAGGTGTCCCTGGCTTGCTGTGGGGACACATGAGAACAGGCACAAGCGGTGAGTACTCTGGCGGTGCGAGCCGAGCTGCTCACATTGTCTGACAATGGTGCAGGTCTGAGGGACACCCCTGAGGTGTCAGGATGCTTCACAGGCCGGCCCCTGCCAGATCCCCACTGTTTTGGCTGACCTAATAGTTGCCATTCTGTAATAGGCATGATTAAGTGCTAACTGGAAATTCACTCACGGGGGGAGGAGGGGGTTGTAAAATTGGCTGTCCTGCTAAACAAAATAACTGGTTGCTATGCATTTTGATGCTAAACTATTGATTGGCAAATAATGTCATATAAAATTCTCTAAAGTTAATACCGTAAGACCACCCATACGGAAAAACTAGACAGTAAGAGTTGTAATCGAAGTATGGTTGTTTAGTAACAATAACTCAAAAGTCAGTTATTAAATCGTTTCCCAGACTTCAGCATCTATTAAGGGAAACTAGTCCCAGGAACTGAGGAGTGCCCTCTGCGGCTTGGCCCAGTATGAAAGGCTCTGCGTTTCCTTAGCGATGAATGAGTCCCATAAGCCTTACCCTTCTCCCCTTTTCCCCTGCTATTGTTTTACTCAAAACATCATCATATATAGAAAACTCCCTAGTAACAAAAACATTACTAATCAGTTTTAAGGTTCAGGATATAATGAAGTTAGTGGCTCCTTTGAAAGATTAAAATAGGACTTAGATGTGACTTAAGTTTTAATTTTAGTATTTCCCTTTTCTTGGGGTCTCTGTAGTTTTTTAGGTACTGACTTTTTTTGACCCTACACCTGGTGACTAGTACTTCATCTTCTACTCAAAGTCAAAGTCAAAGCGTTAGTTGTGATTACGCAAACTTGCTATGCCTACTTTGATGGTGATGAATAACCTGAATAACCATAGAAACTAAGGTACTAATGGAAACATGATCGTTTCACACATAGGCTTTACTTTGAAATTGTATAGGTCATAAATCTTGGCTGGCGGTCATAAATCTTGGCTGGCGGTTATAATGAGACCCCAACCTGTTCTTAAGAAAAATGTAACGATTGTTATTTCTCTGCTTGATGCAAACGCTGATGTCATCCCACTGCTTGCCTGTAATGTATAAATAAAGACCTGCTGAGGCTATGGCAGGAGATACTTGCACCCTGAAAGGAGTGTCTGTATTTTCTCATTCCCTTCCCCAATTCCTTCATCCCCCAACCCCGTCTTTTCCTGCGAGGACCCTGGCCATGGCTGGAGCGGGTCTTCGGCACTCTGCGTCCCCCACCATCCCCAAGGTGGGGAGAAGACCCTGGTCTCGAGGCGGTGTCAGGTGGCCACGCGCCCGAGCCCGAGCCCCAGCCCAATGTACTCACGATGGCTGTCTTGATGTCCTGGAAGCTCTGCTCCATCCGGCGTATGTCCACCAGCACCACACAGCCCCGGAGACTCCGCCCGCCCACCGAGCACAGGAGGAGCACAGCGCCCAGGAGACAGAGGCAAACGCGCTGCGCCTTCATGTCCTGCGGAGAGGGGTGGACGTGAGCTGCTCAGCCAGGAGTGGGGCGCAGCGGAAGACACCCCTGACGAGCTCCCCTTTGGCCTTTGCGGGGACGGTGGAAGAGCAGCCAGGGCTCATGCTCTCAGCCTGTGGAGTCAGCGCACGTGTCTCCTCCTCTTATGTTCTTGAATCAATTCGTGTGAGCATGGAGTTCCCTCCACCCCGCAGCCCATTTCCGCAGCCCCCCAGAGCTCAGTGCGGCTCAACCCCCCGGCTGCACTTGTGTGGCCATCAAGCTGCCATGGCTCAGCACAGCCAGTGGGGAGAAGAGCCTTGTTTTTAATCAATTAAATAGGAAAAACGGCTTGTGATGCGCCCTAGGAATTAGGCAACAGATAAAAAAAACTATCAGATGGTGTGTCAGAAAAAGTAAAAGCACATTTGCAGTTTTGCTTGTCCCCAGAATAGGCGGCCACTCCCTTTTTTATACAGCCCCAGTGTGGATCTGCTTAAAAGCATCTGCTTGGGGCCAATTGGGAAGATTATGCCTTCTCGAAAAGACAGGGAAAGGAGATGAAAAACATCTCCTGATAACCCCTTAGTCACAGTGCGGAGAGAGAAAGGCACTCAGCAGACGGCAAGGTGGTGGCTTCCGGACCCCAGAGCTGGGTGAAGGCCATGCTCCCCCATGGGGCTCGTCCCCAGGTGGGGCAGAGCCAGAGACACTTGCTGCCTCTTCTCACCCCCCGCCCCCGGCCCCTCTTGTCTCTCTACCTATTTTCGTTTCACAATTTTAAATGGTATCGTGCGATGCATATTGGGAAAAAAATGCACGAAACGCTTATCTATCTTGTGAAGCGTCTTTTTCTGATCTAGCCGGCACTACCCACGTTTCACAAACATAAGTGAGCCCAGATGACGAGTCTGTAACATGCGTGGCGAGCCGGCCCTGTGCCCAGCATCCTCCAGGATGCCCACTGGGCACTCCTGCTCCAGCTGTGTGTGCTGGGCAGGTGCAGAGCAGGCACGAGGCACAGCAAGCCAGGCGAGGGCCGTGGCGCCCTCCAGCTCCTGGCCGTAGCCGCTGTGAGTCCCGGGCACACACCTGTGAACGTGCGAACTAGAACTGCCCCAGCTCCCACCTCCGCTCTCCAGCTCATCCTCTGGCTCCCCAGGAGCTTCTCCAGAAAGCCAAGAAAATAGCATATCCTGTTTAGAAAACCGTGACCTCTCCTCTCTCCTCAACTCGGCATCACCCCCAGGGAGGGAACAGGTGCACCGACACGAGGCAGGCATGATGCTAAAGAGCTTGATTTCTCTTTGCCCAGTGCCTCTCTCTGGCAAAACGAGAAACTACACCCCATTGGCAGGAAAAGCCAGACCCCTGATGGAATTCCCTTAGAGACAACTAGGTGCCAGTAGAGGCCGCGTGCAGGAAGAGAGCAGCCTTTTCTCCTGACAAGGTGACACTAGGGAGCACTGGTGATGCTGCCTGCCTGTCCTTTGCCGGGAGCTCAGACATTTAGGGACAAGGACCTTTGCTGGGGAAGCGATTCCAGACTCTCTGGTCCGTCCGAGTAACAGCAGCCGGGAACGCTTGTGACATGGCCGGCCTGTGCCAGGGCTGAGCGTTCTATTAGGTTGTCTCACTTTGAGATCTGTTTCTTCTTCCATCTTGCCAGAGAGAACGGAGTGAGTGGACTCAGCGGAGAGATGCACCTGCCGAGGCTGCCCGCCCCGGGCCCAGCAGGACGTGGAGGCAGGCAGGCTGGCCCTCGACCTCCCTCTTCCCACCCCTGCTCCACGCACTGGGCATCTTGACAGGGCATCGCAGAGGACTGCTTGACCCCAGACAGACAGGGGCGTGGGCTGCCGGGACCCGCGGAACAACACGCACCACACACTTCAAAGAGACACAGCAAAGAATTGTAAAAAGTTGCTAGAAAGTTGCCAGTTCAATTCCTAGAACAAAAAATGTATCGTAAACGTTCCCCTTCCTTGTCTTCCTCCCTTCTTTCCCCGCTTCCATCTCCTCTTCCTGAAAACACCGCAGTAGAAGGTCCACGCTCTGTGGGGAGGGCCTTGGCCGCGCCAGAGCACTCAGCGCATGCGCAGAACAGGTGGGCACCCCCCACTCCAGAGCCCAAAGCTGCAGGCTGGGGTGATGGGTAAAAGCCTCACCTCTCACTGCTGCTGCTCTGCTGCTCCTGTGTCTTCTTCCTCGGTGCTCTCTGCCACCAGGAGAGGCTGGTCACTTTTATGCAGGTGGCTAAGAGGAAGCACTGTGAAGGGTTACTGGGCGGGGTCCACCTTTGGGAGATTGTTTTTCCCCTCATTTCCTTAGCATCTCATTTCCTTAGTTGTTTTCTTTCTTCGTTGAGATATAGCTGATTAATCATTATTAAGAAATGCCTCTTTCTTCTGGGTCTTGACATGCAGCTTCTAGGAAAAATCAACTCCCATGGTCATGCAAATGAGAACTTCTTGTAATTCCCTGTCCACACAGAAAAATCCAAGCCAGGTCAGTTTCCTGAGAGCCGTGGCATGCCACCGCTGCAGCCTGCAGGCAAACTCAGGAAAGCCCTCTCCTGACAGCTCGCCTGCCAGCAGCCAGCCCCAGGAGACATGCGTGTGCCCTGGCACTGGGCGTCCCTCCACTGATGTCTCATGCAGTCACTCAGCACCTGCCACGCCAGGCACTAGCTAAATGCTTTATGTGCTTTACTATGTTTGACTTTGTGGGACACATTTTTTCCTCAGATGCCAGATTTCTTTGCACAGCCTCTCTTTCCTCCTTCATCTTGTGTCTCACTTTCATCAATGCTGAGAGAGCTCAGGGGACTGGAAGTGAAGCAGCTTAGCAGCAGCCAGCCCCTACCAGGAGACCCTGTATCTACATCACCTTTTTACACAACCTCTGCATCACGGATTCTCCAAAGATTAGGGCTTGGGGTGATGGTGATGCAAGCTAAGATGTTAAGTTTCCTCCTGGAGCATGGGCTCCCACAATAAATAGAGCTTGTTTTTACTAGTGAAGCAACTTCTAGGGTGGGATGCAATTGCAAGAGACTCCACAGTCCTTTGGCCAATGGACTGGAGGAGACTCCTGCAGTCAGAGTGGGCCGTGGTGGACAGGTCGCTGGGAGAGAAGGGGGAGGCAGGAAGGATGGAGGCTTATTATGGGGGTAGGTGTAAAGGAAAGGAAGCCCAGGAACTGGGAGTCTTGTTGTGCGGCTTCGTGGTTACAACAAAAGCAGAGGAGGCCAGGGGTCACAGTGTGGTCACTCTCCCTCTTTTTGAAACACTGACCAAGCTACTTAAGACCTTTCTGAAGATTCAGAAAACAGGTAAAATAAACTGTGATAACTTGGTTTTGTTGTTGTTTCTAATTTTTAATTTATTTTTATTTATGTTTCTTACAGTGTTTGCTTTCTTTTCTAGGTGTTGTCCCCATGGAATTTCCACCAGCAATTCAAATACCTGTGTGCCATCACCATCGTCCCTTATGCTCTTCCCACCCCTGTCTTTATCCCTCCCTCTTCTCTGCAGTGTCTCCGATGTGTAGCTGTCTGATTTGTCTCTGATTTGTATTTTTGTGCTGCTGTGACCTTGTTGTTGATGTAACTAATTTTTCCCTGGATCCCCCATATAAACTGCGATAGTTTGAATAAACTCATGGACTTGATCCACAGTAAGTACTTGAAGAATAAATGTTACTTATGTGCATGCTGTGTGCTAGGTACTCAGAAACGGGGAAGACAACTTTGGTAGGGGTTCACGTAGGTGATGTTCCTTTTGGGAAGGGGTGAGAGAACTGCTCTTGAATCCAGAGAGCTCCCACATCCTCACCCCTGTCCCTCTGGGGAAAGGGGAGGGGGGGAGATGGGTGCTGCTTCTCCAGCATGGCCAGAACTGCCTGGCTAGCCCAGCCTGAGAGAGGATTGCCAGCTGTCCACACTGACCCCTGCATCACCCCCATATCAGACTGTATGTTCGGACCCAGCTTTCATTTCAGGGCAAACACGTCACGCCAGGAAGTTCAGAGGAAAGAAAACCATGTGGTGGCTTAGGGCCCCTCTCCAGCGTGCAGTGTGTCAGCATGGCGAGACCACAGCTCTGGGTGGGGACCACAGCGGGCACCCCACCCCGCGCCCACCCCCACCCAGAGCAAGCAGTTGATCCCTGTGCCTGTTATGTTGTCTGCAGACACGGTGGCCGCCACGCCCACTGCACAGCCACGGCCTGCAGCTCTGGGTAAGGCCACTCTCAGCTCTGTCCGGCACTTAATAGGACGCAGGGAATGTAGCTTTCGTCATTCATTCGACAGCGCCCTTTTGAGTTCCTAAACTGGAAGAAAAGAGGGACAATAAGAAATTTCTCTTTCTTGAGCCTGCTGCCTAACACATAATATAAATACAAACTATTTATATACGTCATACTAGGGATTATAGTATAATGTTACACATTGTTATTAATATAAAAATAAGCCGACACTGAGATGAAATGACACCCGACCAGGATTACCATTAAACCATAAACTGGGAGTGGCGGCTTCTAACCCCCAAGTCCTAAATCCTTTAACTCAAAACGAAAATGCACGAGGCATTGACAGACTCGAGGTGTGCATGACCCGTTCCAGTTGGATTCAAAGAAACATAAGATGTGAATTTGTAAAGGAAAGAAATATTGATACTGACCATATTGGGAAATAAAAACGCGAACTTGAAAACCAAGAATATACATGTTTGAATGTCTCGGTAAATGTATCTGGATTATAATAATGTGTTTTGAATTGTGTGTGTCTTTGAAAGTGGTATATGAAAAAGTGAATTGCTTTGAAAGTTGGGCAAAAAAAATCAATCGCCCAATTCTGGGAATGCTTTGAAAGCTCCTCTGTTTAGGATTTAGAAATGAGTCAGGCGGGATTGCAGGGAGCACCCACTTGGACATCCCAGCACAAGCGCCAGCAAACAGAGGCCCGGCCAGCCCAGCAGAGCACCGAGGAAGCGGCATGCGATTCTCCGGCCTTGGCTCCCACTTTTTTCTTTCTTTTTAAGATTCTACTTATTTATGCACACAAGAGCTGGGGTTCAGGCCAGAGGCACGGGGCTGAGAGGACGCACCAGAAACAGAGCGGGGAGCAGAACAGGCAGATGGACTGAAACACACTGCTGAGGGGAGCAGCGGGAGACAGGAGAGGTCTACTGCGCTCTGTTGATCCCTCCCTGGCCGGGGATCGAACTCGCGCTGCTGTGCCACGGATGCTTCACAGTGCTGCGCTCAACCTGCTGCGCCACCAGGAAGGCCCCTTGGCTCCTACTTGGTGCCCTTTCTCGCTCCAGCTGCCTTCCCATCTCAGGGCCAGGTGGAGCTGAACGCAACAAAGCATCATCGTCGGCACCCCCAAGCCTGTTCAGCAGGGGCGGTGATGTAATGCTCCCAAGCTGAGATGTTCTGACTTGCCTTCCCCTGGAAACTGAGGACCTGAGGAAATCCAGACAGGGCGGTTCCTGTACAGGTGGGGCGGGGTGATGGCCCACCCGGGCGCCCCCTGCTGGCCGCGTGGGGGTGCTCGCTGTATTCGGCCCCTGGGCTGTCAAGTGAGGGCCGGCTGACAGGGAGCCTCAGCTTCTGTCGACACCTCGTGTCTTTGCATTCTATGACTCAGACGCTGTGAAAGCCACCACAGACACGAGATGGGGCTGGGACGCGTAATGGAAAGAGTTCAGGGTTGCCTGCCTGTATCTTTCCAGAACCTTGTCCCCAGTCTTACTTCCAACAGCGCGCCCTTTCCTAGGGAGCCAGATTCTCTGAAATTCAGACCAGTCTTGGTGCTCCCCTGCTGAAAGGCCTGGGAGTCCGGGATGCAGAGAGAGCCGGTCCCCGTGGTCTTCGAGGCACCCCCACAAGTCAGGCACGTCCACGTCTCCAACCTCACCTCTCTTAAAGACCCCGCACTCCCCCACCTGCGCTCCCCAGAGAGCACTGCTATCGCTTTCCAGCCTTTCCTGAAATGCCCCCAGCTCTACAGTCAGTCCCCGGGTCCCTTTCTTTGTGCAGTTGCTCCCGGCTGGCTGCTACGCCCACCACCCGCTGGTCCTCTGCACTCCCCCCACCCCGCCCTGCTAGGTTGATGTCATTACTGTCTCTTTGATAGTCCTACCTGGTATAAGATGCCCAGTTAAGCTTGAATTTCAGATAAACACCTGTCAGTGCTTGTTTAGCTGAAATTCAAAGTTAACTGGCTTCCTGTATTTTTTTTAAACATTTATTTATTTATGCATACAAGAGCTAGCGTACAGGCCAGAGGCATGGGGTGAGAGGATTCTCCAGAGACAGAGCAGGGAGCAGACCGAAACACACTGCTGAGAGGAGCAGCGGGGAGACAAGAGAGGTCTGCTGCGCCACGTGGGTCCGCTCCCTGGCCGGGGATCGAACTCACGCCGCAGTGGTTGCAGAAGCCCCACAGTGCAGCACTCAACCCCTTGCGCCACTGGGGAGGCCCCTTCTTACTTCATTGTTAATTTTGGACAACATATGAGGTCTCCCCGCAGGTGTGGTCACCCTAGCTCTCCCACCAACAGAGCACCATCATCTCTCACATATTGCCTTGTGCTCTTCCCTCCCCCTTCTCACCCTCCCCACTCCAAACCTCTCCATGGCCTGCTGGATGCCTGGCAACTCTCAAGATCTGTCTTTACAGAAAAACCAACCAAAGAGTCAGACAAAGGCTCGGTATTTTCATCTGGTGGCTCTGGCCCCTCACTCGGGCCCCCTATAAACTCCAACCCCAGCCGGGGCCAGACTTAACTCGTGTAAGGCCTGTAGCTCATGGGCTGTGTTTTGTTTTTGTTTTTTTTTATTAATTTTTTAAATTTACATATATTTGACATCAATTGTAATCCCCGTGTATTCCCCATCACCGTAACACCAGTGCACCATCACCTCAGTCCCCCGTGCTCCCGTCTGCCCTCCACCCTTCCCCTCTTCCCTCCCCACCAAGTGTCCCTAGTTTGTCCTTCTCTTTTCATTTTTGGCTTTTGTGTCTTTATTGTTGTTATTATTATTATTATTGTTCTTATTCCTTTCCTTGATCCTTATTTGGTTCCCTTATATTCCTCCTAGGGGAGGAACCATCTGGTATTTTTCTTTTGCCTTCTGACTTACTTCGCTGAGCATCATCCCTTCCAGTTCCATTCATGGGCTGTTTTTTAAGAAAATTAATTTTAAGGCAGAAGTGTAAAATTATAAATAAAGGTGAATATTTATTTAGAATGAGAAATAAATCATAACAAAAGCCGACCCGTGTGACGAGACCACAAACTCGACAGAAAGAGAACTCAAGAAAGGTAAGTCATGACCCAGACCAGTCTGTGGCGCCTCCCGGCCGCGCTTTTTAACTGTTGTTCTCCGCAAGACCCGGCAGAGACGAGGCCGTCTTTCTCCGGGCTGCTTGCTCAACGCCGGGTTTTTGTGTTGACGGCTGAAATTCATAAACTGTGCTTCAGTTTTATGCCCTTTCGACACGGAAATTCTGCTTCACGAGATTCCCATAAGAAAATAAGACATGATTCATTTCTAATCGTATATTATTGAGTAAATTTTTCCATTTTGTCTAGATTTTAATGAAAACCAAGTCTTTGGCATACAAGTCTGCGTGTCTGAGGACCGGGAGAGTTCGCAACGCACTTCCGGCCGGCTCCACACACCTCAGACCTTGCTCCTTGCCCACTCTCCACGCACTTCCAGCGTCACAAATCCGCACAGTGGGGAGGATTTCTGGATAGAGTTGTTACCCCAGGATGGCTAACAGTATCTTCACCGCGTGCTTACGAGTCACGTAAACCTCTCTGAAGAGCAGACGCACCCCAGTCAGCTGCTCCTCAGCCAGATCCCCACACTGCGGTCTCTCTAACACCTCCTGACGTGAGGGGCGGTGTGACTGAGGGGAAGTAGGAGTGGAAACCTACTTATCTCAACTGATGAAGGCTGACACACGTTGTTATTGTGGGTTTCACAGGGCTCTATGGCATGTGAATACATTATCTAGGCCCCTCTAGAACTTGAGAGAAACCAAAGAGATGCGAGACCCAGAACTTACCTGCCTTAGCTGAACAGTAAACCCTTGACCACAGACCCTAGAAAAATATATTGCATTTATTTATATTTTCTCAGTTCATTTCTCGTTTTAACAAAGCTGCCCGCGTGCATAGCTAGAAAGGGTATCTAATCAAAATCTGCGCTTAGTTGTCCCAGGCCTCCTACCCCACACCTGTGTCCCACGGGCAACAGGCTCTCAATTCAGTTCCTCTTCTGTTATTGTAGCTCTTTAATGCTAAAGAACACACACATTCACTGATATTTCTTAATTCACTTGAGAAATCACCTGTCAGTTTAACGTAAGGGAAGGTAAAGATTTCATTCTTACATAATACCCCATATGAACATGCTTACTTTCCTCTCCCTTCCTGCCCGTGTAATGTTTACATCACAACAGCACCTCGTTCCATGCAGCACGTTGTCTCAGACTTGAGCCCTGAGAGCTGCAGAACCCTGCTCCCCTAAGCCCTTGTGTTTCAACTTGCTCTGGGGAGCAAAAGAATGGCCGTGTGTCGAAATGTTTCCATGTGCCTTTGTTTCTTTTCTAAAGATTTATTTTTATTTATGCACACAAGAACTGGGGTACAGGCCAGAGGTGTGGGGGGTGAGAGGATTCACCAGAGACCGAGTGGGGAGCAGAACAGGCAGATGGACTGAAACACACTGCTGAGGGGAGCAGCGGGGAGGCAGGAGAGGTCTGCTGCGCCATGTGGGTCAGCTCCCTGGCTGGGGATCGAACTCAGGCCACGGTGGTGATAGTGCTGAGACTTCACCCCTAGGCCACCAGGGAGGCCCTGTGCCTTTCATTCAACTCTCTTAGATTTCTCGAGGCCACAAACTCAAAACTCACAAACTGAAAGAGCTGCACTTACAGGAGCACATTTATCAACTTGGGCACTATATTAAGCTTTATCTCTCTTAATCTCTACACCTACTCCGTGGGCAGCTGCTATTTACTGTCTATTGTTGCAGACAGGAAGATCAGAGGTTGGGTTGACAAGTGCCTTGCCCGAGGGCACCCAGGGAGGCAGCTCAGCTGGAAAAGTGCTCGAGCAGAGGACTCCAGCCCCTCCATCCTGAATCACTGCCCTTCTGCAGCCAGGAGGGCCCAGAGCAGCCTTCTCATTGACAGGGAGAGAGCTGCAGCTCTGATGGGGCATCTGGTCCCAAGCCACGCAGCAGAACAGCAGTGGGGCTGAGACCAGAACTGACATTCCTAACTCACAGTCCAGTGTCTTTTCATTCGTATGATTTTTGCCCCCTCTCCTGACTTCAAGTCTTCTTCCTATGAAAATAAAGATGACTTCCTTCCAAGCAAAGGAAAAGCAGGGCAGCAAACAGTGTAGAGGGTGGCTTGAGAGAGCCCATCCCAGCCAACAAGTCCAGGCATGTCAGCAGAAAATGTGATTCTGTGGAAATCCATGTGGTTTTTCCCTTATTGGTAAAATCAGCCATGTGAGTCGAAAAGAGCTGAGAGCCAGGGAGTTCCTGGAGAGGGTTTCACCTCTGGAAATCCTAGAGGGGGCTGGGCTGGAGGCTGTTGGCTAACTGCGTCTTACAGCAAGCAGGAGCAAAAGCAAGGCTGAAAGAGCTGCAACAGGTGAGGCACCTGGGCAGGCCGCTCCAAATGTTCCATCTGGTATTCATGTTATTTCCCAGAGGGGACCCAGCAGCAGCACCATCCTGTTGATGGAGGATAAGAACAGAGAACCTGGAAGGGAGGCGCCATTAAGGCCAGAAACCTGGCTCACAAGGAGGTGAGCGTGGAAAGAATTAGCATAGCCATTACCCAGCAATAGAAACCAAGATCCTTAGGTGCACCGATGTATCGATGTATACATCACAAAGCAAAAGATCCAGCAGATGTCTTGAGCTCAGACCTGAGAGTGAAGATCTGGAGGTTGAGCCCATCGTAGAATCTCCTGTCCCTTTCAGATTCTACAGAGTCGATTCAAAGGCAACCAGCAAGCCACTCCACGAGGCAGTGAGCCCCCCCAAAGAGAAGACCGTATCAGGACGGTCTCTGCACTGGCTCGGGGCAGCCACCTTCTGCCCACCTGTGACTGTGCAGGTGCTTCTCTACACAGCTCTCTCCTCTGCAGGGCAGCGGCCTCCTGCCTGCCCGTGACCTGCACCTGCGGAGCTTCTCTTCACTGACCTCCCTCAGTGGAGGCCGCTCTCCTCAGGGACGCTGCCTGCAACCATCAGGTCTCTCTCAGCAAACCTGTCCCTTTCAGAGCAGCTCTTCCTGCCCGCCAGTGTCTGTGCAAGTGTCCTTTTCTCTTTCGTCCCTTTCCCTGATAAACCTGCTCTTTAAAATATCCAACGTCTCTGCCACTTGGAGAAACTTGCCTGGGAAACTGGCCACGTGCTGCTGAACAGGGCGCTCTGGTGAAACCTTTCCCAGATGAACCCAAGAACCCGGCTCTCCAAACCCACAGCAAGCAGGAGCAAAGCAAGGCTGAAAGAGCTGCAACAGGTGAGGCACCCGGGCAGGCCGCTCCAAATGTTCCATCTGGTACAGACAGATGTGTGACACAGACATCACTGTGACACCCAGATCTTAGGGGCCTGTCCATGGGAAGGCCAGAAGCGTGCCTGAGACAGCGTGGACTTCTTCCCCGAAGGACGTCGTCTCACTGACAGACACAACTCCAGCATACACACTGAGGGAGCCTGCACTAAGTGTCTCTCGCTGGCGTTTCCCACTCACACCTCAGACTGACGCAAGATGGCGCTGCTCCAGGAATCCCCTCTCCTGGCCTTGCTGCATCCGTTCCTCCTTGGTCTCCCCTCAGCACTTGTGGGCTCATTCTGCTCTATTCATTGCAGGTTGTTGGAGCTGTTCTGCCCTCAGACCTGAAACTGGAGGAGGGCTGGGACCAGGACGCTCCTGTCAGAGTGTATTCCAGCGAGGGGCAAACGGTTCCTTTGTTGAAATCAGTCTTTTAGTTTATGACTCTACCCTCAACTTCTTGCTGGATATCACTTCCATATGGCAGGAATTTTGTGTGTCTTACACACTAATTTACCTCCAAAACGTAGCACATACTTGGCACCCCACAAATGTCTCTTGAGTGAATGAATGAATGACAGGGAATGGACTCTCCCAAAGCTGTAGCCAATCCTACAGTTCCACACAGCCACCTTTATGGGCCTCTGGAGAGGCAGCTGACTGCTGAGCTGGCTGTCTGGGGCCACTTCTGTGAAATCCTTAGAGAAAAGTCAGAGAGGTCGGACCCAAAGGGGAGCATGCTTCTCTCCCAGTGTCCAAAGCAGTCAGTCCCCAGGAAGGATAGAGGCAGCAACCATGGCTGCTAGAGTTGAATTGCACGGTCATTTTTGTGCATCTGCATTGAGGATAATTTTCAGCAAATGTTAACAGGCCCAAATGAGACATAAGCCCCACAATCTCCAGTCCCCAAATAACCAGCGTTTGAATATACACAAGACACTACTCAGCAATAAAAGTAATGAATTATTTCTTTTAAAAATGTGGTACTAGAAAAGAAAATTCTGAACATGACTGTTTATAAGCATTGAAAAATGATCAAACAGGAAGAGAGAAAAACTCAGTTTGGGTGGCTGTATTAAAGTGAAATTCATCATTTTGACTCATACCCTTGAACCACGGTAACAGTTAAGCACATACAAAGTGCCAGAGCAATCTGCATCCCTAAAGCTTTTCTTGTAGCATGATCAAAGTTCAAACAGAGAAACAGTTCATCATGTACAACCTAAGGACCCAAGAGATCTGATGCAGTCAAGAAACTGATGGAATATGTGAATGACCCCTTCAAGAAAACCCCAACACACAAATTTTCCCTTTGTCGTCCATCACTGCAACTTCCAGGAGTCCATTAACTGTAGATTAAATGCCTTAAGAGACTTGATTTGTGTCTCACTTTGACCTTGCTAGATAAAACTTTGGCCAGGTCAAGCTCTCTGTGCCTCAGTTTCCTCCATCTGGAGAAATGATGATCATTCCTCACCCTTCTACATGGCAGGCATCATGCTGTGCCTGTGTGTTCAGCACGCAGGGAGGGGCATTCACCTGAAAGGAACAGCTGCTTTTTTCTCTACCTATTTACGTCAGAGCAGGTTATAGCATGCTCGGTGCTGGAAGTCACAGAAACAGAGATGATGCTAGAAGGGAACCACCCACCTGCTCTTTCAGCTGATTTGTTCAAGAGTCTTCCCATGAATTCATTTCCATTCAGAGGAAGCAGTGGTGGTACTGCTGGCTCCCCATTATCCCCAGTCCCCAGTGTAGCTGGCAGACTCAAATGACACTGTTTTAAAATGGTTTGGTTTTTGGCAAAAGTTAAGCCAATCACTTCCGAGACAGGGTAGCTGAAGGGGAAGAGGAGGACGAGGTGGGCAACGGCGAGCATCAACACCAAGTGCTGAGGTGAGAGAGTGGGCAGGTCAGCCGAGGGGTGGACCTGCCAAGAGCTGGAACTAGCAGGGTCAAAACTAGACTCAAATCCATGTCTGTTAAGGCATTTAATTTACAGTTAATAGACTCCTGTGAGGTACATTGATGGAAAAGAAGAGGAAAAAAAAAGGAAATTTCATGTGTTGTGAGTTTCTTGTTGTCTGGAGTTAAGGAATGTTCTGAGGTGCAGGACTTTCAGTCCTAAAACTGGAAAAGTTCTGAGCAGACCAAGACAAGTCGGTGTCCACCAGTGTGACTGGAATGAAGAGCTGGATTTGCCACTCAGTGACCGCCCCATAGGGTTCAGCAAGTCCCCTGAGGTTGTCTTCTGCCAGCTCACCTATGACATGGAGCAAGTGAGAACGAGATAATATAACCTACAGGACAGCTCCTAGCTGAAGGGGAAGGCTCAGTAAATGTTTTTAATCTGAAATGTGAGCAATAGGCATATAACTCACGATGGAGAGCCGTGCTTTCTTCTCCTCTACAGTATCTTTCCAGGCACCAATCTGTTGGTCATTTCATGTTCTCCAAAGCATTTTCACACATGGCGTTGCTTTCCACGCAAAACTAGAAGTAGAGAAGCTGTCTCATTCCTTTCTCCAGGGGGAAAATTGAGGCCAAAGAATCCTCCCACCAGGTCAGCTAGACCAGTCAGCCAAGCACCTCGACTCGCAGTGCAGGCCTCTCCTCAGGGCTACTCTCCTTCCATGAGGCAGTTACAGTGTGTCCCCCAACCTGGAGGCCCAGGCCCCTAGAGACAAGCACCCCCCGACATCAGTACACCCCTCAACAAACACCCTGATCTTTTCTTTCTTTTTTTAAAGATTTATTTATTTATGCACACAAGAACTGGGGTACAGGCCAGAGTCGTGGGAGGTGAGAGGATTCACCAGAGACAAAATGGGGAGCAGAACAGGCAGACGGACTGAAACACACTGCTGAGGGGAGCAGCGGGCAGGCAGGAGAGGTCTGTTGCACCATGTGGGTCCCCTCCCTGGTCAGGGATCGAACTCACACTGCTGTGCTGCAGATGCTTCACAGTGCGGTGGTCAACCTGCTGCGCCACCAGGCCCCTGGCCTTTTCTTGGCACAAGATTCAGAGTAATCCCCTGAACACAGGCTCCTGTGAGAACTCAAACATGCTTGCGATCTTGGAGTCAAAACCTTAAGAAAAGCCTGAGTCTCAACTCCATGGCTTTGTTCTCTGAGAACTGTTGGCAGGAAGTAGCTACGAGATCTCCAAGGGAGCTTGGAGGACGAGGAAGCCCGACAGGGAGACAGACACAGACTGAACCTGCATACTTACTCAGTCTCATCCTTTGTGACAACACCTCTTTTTCGACAGTGCATCGTGTTTGTTTAAAAATATTTCTGTTTTTACTCTTGGAAGAGTGAGCTTGGTTTTTGTTGTAGAGAAGAATAAGACCACAGAGAAAGAAAAGCAAAATGTTTACCCCTTGTCATTCTATACAGGGATATACTTGTATCTTTTTTCACTCGGGATCCTCTATAGAGAAATGCTGCCAGGGTGCACACGGGGGACCGTGCCCAGCATGGGCCCTAACTCACACACACACAAGGACTCTGAGCTGAGCCCATCTTAGTCACTTATCCCCATTCAACGAACCTGCACTGACCCCCCAGGATGCGCCAGGCGCCCTGCTGGGATTTGAAGACCTCGTGGTGGCAGCAGTGCAACCTTGATCCCCACAGAGCGCACAGTGGCAGGGAGCCAGGTCCGTGTCATTCGGGACTTGTGAGGAGGGCCTATTTCATCCACCTTTGACAAGGCGTTGAGCTAGAAGGCAGCATCTGCAGTCCAGACCCACAGAGTCTGACTCTGGTTGGGTGAGGTCACACCAGCCTGGGAGTCTGGCTAGAACGATGCAGCCTGACCGTAAGTCAGGGGAGAGTCTGGAGGAGGCGAGGCTTTACTGGAAACAAGAGAGCGGTGCAGGCAAATATCTGAATTCCATTTTTCCCTCTGCTAGGCTATCGTGTCAGGCTGCCGTGATCTTGTCTTAGCTTCATAACTACGGTTCTTCAAAGCCCTACAGCTGCCATCCCCCGGCTTCCTTTTCAGTGTCCCTAACCTCCCCATTAACTCTCTGTTTCCCGCTGCACTCAAGTCTCCTTCCCAGGATCCTGCCCTACCGCATCCTCCCAGGGGCATCTTGGAAATTCCCTTCTCATCTTTGCCCCCCAAATTTTCAAGTTTAGCTCAGAACCCCAGTTTTCCCAGCACCAGATATTAATCATAGCTCAGCTTAAGCTACCATGCTCAAGTTCCCCTAGATTTCAAGCAGGATGGGGCAGGGACATGATGAAGAGAAATCTGGGACTTTTCAGCTCCAGGTCACCTTGGAAAGGCAGGGCAAGAGCCAGGCCTGAGGGGACTTGAAGAATCTGGGCACTTCCTCCAAATAAATATAAGACTAAGCCTTCTTCCCAAGCATGATTAGTTTTCATTGTATGGCTGTGCTTGCCCCTAGGCTTTCCTGAAATGACCCTGGGTTTGGGTGGCAAAGGGAAGGTAGATTATGGTCCCAGGGTGGAAGATATCAGAGAAGTCTGTCATGGACTCATTTCTGCTCATCTTTTGTTCTTCCGGATCTACAAAAACTCAGAAGCACCTGGCAGGTGGCAGTAGCTGCGTCTACCTGCTGCAGTAGAAACCAATAGGAGAGAATGATGGCCCTGGAGTAGGGAGAAAGCTTTTGCCAAGAGAAAGACACACCCTGTTAGCCTTGACTACACTTGCTCTTCCAGAGGATTCCTCTTTCGGGAATTTTAAACTCAGGAAATTCCCAGAGCCTGAGGAGGAGGAGGGGCAGCTCATTCAAGGTCCCACTCAAGGGAAAAGCCTAACACAAGAGGAAGAAGGACTTTGGGCTAGGCTAGTTCTGTTTCTGTAGAAGTTGGGTAGCAGCAGCAGCTGCCACAGCAGCAAACACATTGTGCTCGCTATATGTAGGACAGGACACTGCTCTAAAACGCTTTGTATTCTGGAAGTCATTTCATCTTGGTGCTGGGTCTTACTACTGATCTACTATTTTGATAGCATTATTTTTTAAAAACATTTATTTATTTATGCACACAAGAGCTGGGGTATAGGCCAGAGTCACGGGAGGTGAGAAGATTCACCAGAGACAGAGTGGGGAGCAGAACAAGCAGATCAACTGAAATACAATGCTGAGTGGGCGAGGCAGGAGATGTCTGCTGTGCCATGTGAGTCCCCTCCCTGGCCAGGGATCAAACTTCACTGCTGTGCTGCAGATGCTTCACAGTGTTACGTTCAACCGCTGCTCCACCAGGGAGCTCCTGATAGCATTATTTTAACTGACAAACTGTGTTTTTTATCACATCACTCTTTGATTCAAAATACTACATCCCACATGCTTGAAATACAAAAATGCAACATTTCCATCCCTTAAAAAGCTAAGAATATAATGGAATAAACAATCAAATAAAAAGGAGCATTTATTACAGAGGGATATTAGCTTTGAAGGGAAATATGGCAAGCTGTGGGAACATGGTGGAGAAGTACTTAATACAAACTGAGGAGTGTGGAGGTAGGCGGTGTCGGAGAAGACATCCAGGTAGAGGTGACACCTGGGTTGAAACCTCAGGGTGCACAGTAGTTAAAGAAAGGGAAGGAAAGGCATGCTAGATGGAGGCCTAGGAATGTCTGAGGGTGGCAAGACCTGAGAGACACCTGTTAGCTAAAACCAGCAGAGTTTGGAAACTAGAAGCAAGATTACAAGATCCTCAAAGTTCACACTTCATGAGCTATGTCAAAGGAGTTTCACTGAGCCTGCCCCCAGCTCTCCTTCTAGCCACCCCAGCTTAATGCCACATGGAATAAAAGCAAACTAACTTTCAAATTCTTATACAAATATATTATTGTAATTGTTTGAAACCATTGTTTTTAAATGGTTTGGGTTTTGGCAAAAGTTAGTCAAGACAATCACTTTAGAGATGGAGTAGCCAAAGAGGAAGAGGACTAAATGGAAAACGACAAGCACCAACACTCGGTGCCAATATCTTTATCTTCCAAGGCTCCGTGTACATTTTTTGGTTAATTCTAGAAGCTTATTATATCAGCTACTTACTATCTGTAGATGACTGTAGGGGGTATTAAAGGGCACCTTCTGCCTGAAGGTCTTTCTTTACCATTTCCTGTAGTACAGGTCTGCTGGCAGTGATTTTTCACTGGGTATTGAATTCTAGGTTGACAGGTTTTATTTTCATTCAGTAATTTAAATATAACCCTTCACCATCTTCTCACTTTCATTTTTTCCAATGAGAAATCTGCTATATTTGCTTTGTTCTTCTGTACTTAAAGTATTTCTAATATTGATTGCTTCTAAGATATGTTTGATTATGATTTGCCTTGTTGTCATATTCTTGTCAAGTTATGTTTCTACCCCCATTTTGCTGATTCTAATGCCTCTCTAATCACATAAGTAATCACATATGTAACAGTAAAGAAAGGAGTACTTTATCTCAGGATTTCAAAAGGACTTATGTGACTTTTATGACTGAATCTAGTCAATGGGTAGAGGACCAATATATTATTTTATATGGTTAACTAGGACTTCTTGAGAGTAAAATTTTTATTGCTAATGGTATTTGCTATTTTTTAAGAATTTTTATTTTATTTTTCACAGAAGAGTAGGGGTGGGAGTTGCTGAGAGGGTTCACCAGAGACAGAGTGGGGAGAAGAGCAGGCAAATTTACTGAAATACACTGCTGAGGGGAGCAGCAGGGAGACAGGAGAGGTCTGATGCTCTTTGGTCAGGGATCAAACTCTGGCCATAGTTGTGATAGTGATGAGACTTAACCCCTAGGCCACCAGGGAGGTCCCAGTGATGTTTCCTTTGTGGCAGTTTTATAACAACAGCTCCTCCCAAACTCTTTGACAGACTTCTATATCTCTTGTCCTTGAATCTGGATTCTGTCAGCACTTAACTAATGGAATACAGCAGAAACAGTTAGTAGGTACAGACTTAAAACAATATTGCCAGTATCTACTTTCTTTGAATGATTGTTCTTTGATCCCAGCTGCTATACCATAAGTGATAACAAACTACCTGGAGAGAAGCCCAGTAGAAAGTTCACAGACCACCATCTTGGCTGAGATCCCAAAGAGTCAGCTCCAGGCATATCAGGCCTATAAATGAATTTTCCACTCCCTGCCTAGTATTTCAGCTAACATCGTGTGGAACAGAAATGACCTGTCTGAAATGAGCCCTGTCCAAGCTTCAGGCCTGGAATGTTATGTCGGGTTTCAATGTTTGGGGGTGATTTGTTGCATAAGAATAGAAAAACAGAACATCCTCCCTAAAGAGGTAGACAGATAGTAACTCAAGACAAGTAACTTCGGTTCTGATCCACTGGTTCTCTCTTCCAATTATAATCTTTTCTATGACCCAATGTGTTCTGTTCTCTTTTTCTTCTACACAGGGATAATCTAGTCTTTCTAGTAAATTCATAGCTTCTTATGGAAATCACTTGTTCTTCAAATCTATATGTTCAAAATGTATTCCAATTACAACTATATTAGCTGGTTTCTTCTGAGACTGATTCCCTCCATTCTGCTCAGCAGAATTCTGCCTACCTGCTCTATATGTTAATCATTGTCTCTTGCTAATCTACAGTAGATTCTGTATTAGCACCTATTTTTTTTCTACTTAAGCAATTTTCTATTTTTCTGCCTGTGTTAGCTTTTTGTGAGACCGATGTGCTATTTACTGCACTAAGGAAGCAAATCATGTTAGTTTTTAAACTCACAGAAAGTAGAGTCTATAAAAACTTCCATCATCATTGTCACTGATACAGTTAGGGTTCAGTGAGTCAATCAAGATCACACTAATTATTTGAATAGAGAACATTTAATATGTGTTAATAGATACAAAGATCTTAACTAGGTAATTGTATCAGTCAGAGATCTCCAGGGAAACAGAACCAAAATCTTTTAATGTATATCGATTCATTTCAAGGAACTGACTAATACAACTGGTGCTTCTGAAGTCCAAAACGCAAGTCAGTAAATTCTCAGGCAAGAGGTCAGGTTGCAGTTTGGGGCAGAATTTCTTCATCCTCTGGGAAACCTCAGTGTTTACTCAACTGATTAGATGAGGCCCACTCACATTGCTGTGGCTAACCTACTTTACTTAAAGTCAACTGATTGCAGATCTTCACCATGTCTACAGCATGTCTTCACAGCAACACCCTTATTAGCATCTCATTAAATAACTTGGTACTATCAACTAGCCAAGTTGACTAGCCAAATGACTCATCACAATAGCCAAAAATTGCAATTACTGCCATCTGGAGATGCAAAAGACAAAGACTGAAACTACTAAAACTTAGAAATTTAGTAAGCAAGGCCGGCAGAACTTAAACTCAGACCTCTGAGTAGGAAGTATTGCTCAGCCAGTGCCAGTCATGTAGACTTAAAAAAGGGGCCCCAAAGGTCTGGGGCACAGATCTATGAGATAGAATCACTGGCTAGTCATAGCTGGTGTCCCCAGAGAGGACATGATGAGGCTGACTATTTTCAGTGTTAGAAAAGCTGCAAACTAGCACTATTTGTAATTGGTAAGACCTGGAAACAACCCAAAAGCCCAAAAGTAGATGACTGGATCAAGAAGATGTGGTACATATACACCATGGAATATTATTCAGCAATTAGAAATGAGAAACTAGGGACATTTATAGAAACATGGATGGAACTAGAAGGAATTATACTCAGTGAAGCAAGTCAGAAGGCAAGAGAAAAATATCAGTTGGCTTCACTATTAGGAGGAATATGAAAGTACAACAACAACAATAAAGAATAAGCTCAAGGAATTGGGCAATTATAACCAAAAGTAAGCAAAAAAACTCAACAAGACCAAAAAGCCAGGATAAACCAAAGGGACCGTGGGGGGGGAGGGGAAGGGAGAAGAGGGTGCACAAGGGACTGAGGTGATGGTGCACGGGTGAAATGGTGGTGGGTACTCCCTGGGGACTACAAATATGTCAAATTTAATTAATAAATAAATGAATAAAAAAGAGAAAGAAAAACTGCCAACTGTATTCAGCATAAGGACTCAGAAAAAAATGCTTATACTATAATGAATAAGCTTGACTGGGGTAATAGTCACAGAAATCCTAAGTAGACAGGAAAGCCTCAAGAAATATATAATACGGGGCAAACCCCTTGATCCTCCTCCAGCATAACAGCCTCCATCTAATGTCCTTATTGGCAGAATCAACTGGAAAATCAAAGCTGTGGATTTCAGAGTCCCAGTTCCAGGACCACAAAACAAAACATAAAAGTATGGATTGGACTTGAAGCAATAATAACCGATACAGTCCACCCCTTTGGCTTTTCAGCTTCCAAAATACTACTCTACAAAAATTTAAAATTTTATACAACCACAAAGAAACACTTTTTATTTCCTGCTCAAAATGTAATCCTTCACTTAGAAACCAAGGCTTTTCCACTAGAAAGATTCTGAGACACAATTCCAATGTGTGTGGGGCCAACGAGGTGTTCTCCACACCAACAAACGAGGAGTTTTCCAAGACCAGCCAGGGATTCTACAATTCAATCAAAACCTGACATTATCGGACACTATGAGAGATAATATCAGTTTACACACAAAACATTCAGTCCCAGAAGACTGCCTTCAATCTCAGATGCCACCTCAGAGAAAACCCAGATTGTTCCTTGTGCTTCAGACTTACTGACTAGAAATTAGAGGGTCCCACAGCCCCCTCCTTGGGTTCAGTTAATTTGCTAGAGTAGCTCACCAAAGTCAGGAAAACCGTTTACTGGCTAGATTGCTGATTTATGACAGGGGTTATGAATCAACAACCAGATGAAGAGAGATGGGGCAAGGCCAAAAAATGAGTTTCTGTTCTTGTGGAGTTTAGGGCCCAGCACAACAGCACATGAAAATGTTCTGGCTCACCAACCTGAAAGCTCTCTGAATTCCATCCTTTTGAACTTTTATGGAGGTTTCATTTCATAAATGTGATTCATTAAATCATGGGCCATAGGTAATTGATTCAGTCTCCAGCCCTTCTTCCTTTCCCAGAAGTCAGAGTATGGGATGGAATGTTTTACCCTCCATTGTTGTTACTAACAAGCCCCTTTGTGAGGCCAAGTCATTTCAGGAACGGAGGACAAAAGACCAAATATTATGACAAAAGAGACCCTACTGCTCTTACCTCTCAGGAAATTCCAGGGGTTTTGGGAACTCTGTATCGGGACCTGGGACAATGGCCAAATATACATTTATTGTTATAAACCACAGCATCACATTCCCCAATTCAGAACTGTAAAGTCCCAACTCTCTGTGCATTTGTTAATTATTTCTCAAATTCAGTGACAATTTCAACTGAATGAATAAGATACAAAGTGTAAAGGTAACTTCCAACAAAACTTGTAAGAACAAGGATAAGAATGGAGAAAGGGGGCCCTCCCTGGTGGTGCAGTGGGCTAAGCAATGCACTATGAAGCAAACCACAGCCACTGCAGCATGAGTTTGACCCCTGCTGCCAGCCGGGGAGGTGACCCACATGGCACAGCAGACCTCTCCTGCCTCACCCGCTGCTCCCCTCGGCGGCAGTGTGTTTCCGTCCATCTGCCTGTTCTGCCCCCTGCTCTGTCTGGTGGATTCTCTCACCTCCCCGCACCTCTGGCCTGTGCCCCAGTGCTTATATGCATAAATAAATAAATCTTTACAAAAAAAAGAATGGAGGAAGGAAAAACTAGACTATACACACACACACACACACACACACACACCCCAAGTAACTACTGGTTGTGAAGCCATCATCAATATTTATAACCTCCTACTTCCACAATCCATTTCATGTTTCTTTCACCATCATCCAGTACCTCAAAGGTTTGTTTTTCTGTTTTGTTGTCTTTTTTTTTTTATTTTAGAGCATACTAGATTGCCTGAAGGTCTTAATCATCAGTGGTATGCTTTTGGCAGGGAGATGGGAAAACTGTCATCTTCTATTAATTTTTACTGTTGCACATTGAATGTTATGAAAAGTCACCCCCAGATAATGTTCTGGATTCTGGATACATCCTGCCTCCTGCCCTGAGTGGCAGGAACCCATCTCCCCTTTGGTAATTAATAGTGACCGCCCCAGTCAGCAGAGTGACCCTGTCCTTTGCCCACTGGTTCTGTGGCATCAGGACCAATCTGGGCCAGGAGCTGGTCGCCTCTTCCCAGTCAAAGCAAAGTTGGTGCCTTCCATGGAAGGAGCATTTGTTCCTTGGGAATCAAGACTCTAATCTCAAAAAAGTTAAGCTCACAGGGAGAGGAGTTGCAAAAACTCTGTGAGCGACGATGAGACGTCATAGTGAAAGGAGCCATTAAGTCCCGGATGCACAGTCTGGCTGTGAGGAACACAGAAGCGTGAGTCTGGTTCACAGTACAGCCTGCATCTCTTGAGCAAGACACTTTGAGGGTGTCAACTCTCAAAGCCGGCCCTGCCGCTTTGCGCGCTGACACCAGGCCTTGAGTAGGTCACTGCACCTTTCTCTTGGGTCAGCTGCTTTCAGATGGTGGGGTATGTGGTTGCCCCAGTTACGTTTATGGGAATGAGCCCATGAAACTGCAGCATGTCTTTTGACTTAAGTGATCAGTCATTACACCACACGTCTGTAATCACAGATGGTGCTGGCAGAAGATTCTCAGGCAGGAATGCAAACAGTATTCAGAACACATGTCTCCTCCAGGGAGAAAGACTCTTTGCTCCCCACCATGGTAAGAGGGTTACAATATACTCGATGTGTACCTGGGTGCTGTAACTCTTAGGGAATAGTGACATAGCAGGGTCTGCTCGGCAAGTTAGGCATTCAGCAGCGCTGATGGTCAGAAAAAGCTTGATGAAGGCAAACCCAGTGGAGGAGCCCCACAGAATTTCCATCTCTGCCACCAGGGCAACTTCATGCACACGTTAAGCAAGACTGAAGAGAGATGCTTACTGAAATCCACAGGACATGTCATTTTGTCCCCCTTCAATTAAGGGAGTCCAGGTTTGGAACTGGTTTAGGGTGGTGTAGTGTAATTGGAAATTATCCGTTTTTCCCGCCCTCCTGCCATTAGAGCCAATGATGGGCCCCGCGGTCCTGCACGCAGGGCTGATGGGGGCCTCCTGGAGTAGGGTGCGGCGTGTGCTAGTGAGCTCACCTGGGCTGAGGCTGGGCGTGCAAGGGCGGTGTGACGGGGTTGCCAGCGGAAGCAGCGGAGGCAGCAGAAGAGAAGATCAGCAGAAGGAGCAGTTGCAGCCGCCAGTGAAGATTCGCCAGGGCCTAGGAGGCCTGCCAGCCTCCTGGCCCTCCAACCCCGGCCTGCCATGTAATCTGGTCACCTCACTGCAAATGATGCAGAGAGATTAATAAAAGCCTGAAAAGCCCACTGAGGGCTCCAAGACTCCTCCTTGACCCGTCTGCCCGGATCCTAGAGAACCCATCCCGTGCCCTCCTGCCCTACAGGTGGAAACTGGGTTCACTCAATTATAGCTCATTATGCTACATCGTCGTCGTTTGCTGGTCTCTTCATTTCTAGGCGTAACCATGGTCAGTTGTACCGGGAAGGGCCCCCGGTTTTCAGAGCAGTTTGACAGCCACTGTCCTGCTGCCTTTGACGGTAGCTGTGACCCCTTGTATCTGCTGATTAAGTTCTACGTGGGAATTCTCACTGAAATCAGGACACCCCCCGCCATGAGAGGTATCTTCCACACTAAAGTAGCTCACAAAAGATAACTACCGCCACGTTTTCAGCGATACAAGAACGACCATCAGTAGTGTTTTTCTCATTGTCTTAATGAAGGGCCTCTGGGCTCACAGGTTGATGTGTTTGGTGGCTAAGTACGCAGATCTCATACTTAAAATCATTTCATCATTCCTTTCATCCTAAGTACTGAGTGCCTTCCTCTACATCATAGCGGGGAAGTTCTAACATTCCAACCTTATTAAACATGAGTTTATTAAGTCCATTTCAGTCAATCAGGAAATTCTGAGTCACTTGCAGTTACAAGAGCTAACACATCAAACAAAGAATAGCTAATAAAAGCACTCAATAAATTTGATTTTATCCATTGCTATAGCCATTATCCTTGGTTTTTTCGCCTTAGCATATACCCCTACATGTATTTTCCAGATTTCTGCTAATGTATATTACCAAAATCTTGCACTTCTTTTGGCTAATAAATGATCTCCTCCTGAGAGATCATTTATGTGTGTCTGTCCCTTTCAGAGAAAACTGAGCTAGAACCTAACTACGACTCCAGTGGCCACCAGGGGTGGTGCGCATGGGTCTGAGGAAGTGAAGCTTCCCCAAGTGAAGTTGTTCCAAGGCTGCCACAGTTACAGGAGACACAGTTGATTCCATATCCCGCCATTGCTAAGCTGCAACAGGCAGCTGATTTCTGAGGAAATTCCTGTCAACCTCCTTAAAATGAAGGACAGTAGCTTGTGAGCTGTTTGTTGGAAATGCCTAGCTCCTTCTCGTCACCCTGGCGCTCCCAAGGTTCCCTTATTTCTTATCCGAAGTGGGTTGGGTCCAAGGCACTGAGACGGCTGTGGCGCCATCTAGTGCTCACTTCACCACATGCCACGTCTTTGCTTGTTTATTTTATTTATCTATTTCTCTAGCTACGTATTTATTTATTTAGCACCATTGTTCATTTTCGTACAGTGTTTGAGTTCTCCCCTCTGGGGTCATCGCCATAAAATTCCCGCCCCCAAAGCGCCGGTGAACCATCACCATGTGGCCTTCCCTCCCTCACCCCGGCTCCCTGTCTCTGACTTATAGCTTGCCTGCTGGCTTTGTCTTTTCTTCCAAGCCCCTGTTAGGTTCCCCTATATGCCTCTCCTAAGTGAAACCACCACGGATGGAGCCGGACAAGATCATGCTCAGTGAAATAAGTCAGAAGGAAAGAGAAGAAGATCAGATGGTTTCTACTTTCAACAAGTGAAGAGGCCTCCTCTGGTGATTCTATAAAACCAGCGCGATGCCAGAGGTCGGGGTGGGTTGTGGTCGCCTTCCTCAGAGGCGGGGTGGAGGATAAAGTCATCTCCTAATGCCCTCTCGCCTCAGCAAACCGATAGGATCTCTCTCTGAAGCTGACTTACCGCGAGGGCCTGACTGAAAAAGCCAGCGAGGCCGAGCATTTCCAGACGCTCATCGCCGCAGTCTGGCTGCAGCGGAATGAAGTCTTGGGATGCGGAGTCCCCACAGGCTGTGGGCTCAGGAGTCGCTGCCTCTCACTGAGCGTGGTCTGATGATACCCAACTAACCTCAGCTGCATAGGTGAGAAATGACAGCGACAGACAGTCTGGTCCAGACCTCCTGCTCAAGAACGCTTCTCTGCCTCTTCACTGCTCTTCCCGATCCGCAGCCACACACCCCCGGCCACTTGAGGGGCGTAGCTCTAAGCACGTGCAAGGCTGTTTTCCAGTCACAGCTTTGCTCACTCCGCCCAAACAAGACCTGCCTCTAGGGTCGTGGGGATTCGTGCATGCTTGTTCCCGCACCGCAGCCTCTGCCTCCCCTTTCTGGCACGCAGGACCCTTATGCACCCTTATTCATGGTGCTCCCGACTCCCTTCCTTTCACAGCACCTTGAGCCCCAGCAATCTCTCTTCTACATCTGTCTCCCCACTTTCTTGTTGTGCCACAAGGTGTCCTTGTCGTCCACAAACCGAAACCCTCAGCTCTCTCTCTCTCTCTCTCTCACACACACACACACACACACACACACATACACACACGGCACCGTTTCACTTCTCCCTGGTTGGGTGAACGCTCTCTCCCCTCCAGGCCACAATCATTGCATGCACAACTCGTTCTATTCTCAGATCTTCTCATCACTCCAGCATGCACTAATGTTTATGGCACTAATTAAGGAACAGAAAGCTCTAGCATATTTATTTAATCTAGAACTTTAAATCTGTTCACTACCCCATTTTTTTAATTTCATAGAAAAAATGATTTCCATCTCTTTCGATACATTGCCTCAACTTCTTCCTCTATATATTTATTTCTATAAGTAATACCTCATTTATTTATTTTTTAAATTTTTATTTATTTTTTCTCACAACGTTGGCTTTCTTTTCTAGGTGTAGTCCCCATAGAATTCCCACCACCAATTCACCCGTGCGCCATCACCATAATCCCTTGTGCTCTTCCCATCCCTGCCTTGATCCCAACCCCTCCTACCTCCCTGCAGAATGTCTTTGTTTTGTTGTTGTCTGTTCATTTTTGTTTTGTCGTTATTTTTTTTTGTTGGTGGTTATTATTTTTTTCCTTGATCTCCTATGTTCCTCCTATAAGTGAGATCATCAGCATTTATCTTTTTCCTTCTAACTTACTTCACTGAACATAATCCCTTCAAGCTCCACGTATGTTGCTGCAAATGGCTCTAGTTTATCTTTTTTGATTGCTGAATAGTATTCCATTGTGTATATGTACCACAACCTCTCGATTCAGTCATCTATTTGGGGGCATTTGGAATACCTCATTTTGATGTTTCTTCACTCCTTCCTCACATATTATGCAACATTTCTGTGCCCCATCTATTGTGAAGATCTGGGGATTCGGTGATGAACAAAAAAAATATGGTCCTACCTCACTGAGCTCACATGCTAAGGTAAGACAGATGTGGTACAGGGAATGTGTAAGTTCACATGTGATTAATGGTTTAATTTTGGGTGCCAAGAAAAACAGAAGGAAGTTGTGTTTAGGTTGTAAGACCACAGAACATCTGAGGACGTGGCATTAGGGCGCTGAGAAGTAATGAAAGAGGCGGAACCAGCCAAAGAGAGAACTGAGAGGAACTTCCAAGCAGAGTGACGCCAGCGTGAGCTGTTGGCTTAATCCTCGAGACACCGCAGGTTCTTGTCCCACGAAGCCATGAGACGGAATTCCCAGGCTTTTTAGATAAGTCAGCAGATCGAAGGCAAACTTTATTCAAGAAAGCAAGAAGCTTATTTAGAGAGAAAAGAACAGAAGCAAAGACCCCAAAGCAGTGTTGCCAAGAAAGGGCCTGTGTCTGGGGATATGTTAAACTCTTTTTCTCTCTTCTCTCAGAGTTTACTTCCCCTGTCCAAGGTCTTAGTCTCTCAAGTTTTACTGTTTTTGTTTAGTCCTCCTGGACCTTCTGACCTCATCTCTGGAGTATGTTTTGATTAACACCTCTTGGAATTGACTGCCCTTATCTCAGAAGCCCCTTTAATTCTCCCAAAGTCCCTGCCTGAGTGGTCCCTGAAGCTGCCTCATTAACCCTAACTCGCCCTGGGACTCAAGAGGAAGCAGCCTGCGTGGAGGCCCTTGGCACTTGGCAAGGTCACAGGCAGAACAAACGGGGAGCTTTAAGTCAGGTGAGCAAAGGGGGCTGTGTTTGGGTAGGTGTGAAGGTTACATCAGGCAAGAGACTTGGCGAAAGGAGAATGAATGTATCCTACATTCCATGGAAGTCAAATTACTTTAAGTAAGAAAGTGGAATGATGTGGTTTGCTAGGAGACAAGAGGATAATATGTGCAGGGTGACTTAGAAAGGGTTCGTAGAGGAAGAGAAACAGTAGGAGGTTAGAGTGTGGTCCACCTGGAAATGACGGTGTCGTGGGCTGCAGTGGAAATGAAGTCATGAGAGAAATGGGGCCAATGTCAGGAGTGGATCACAGGAATTGATGTAACCATTTTAAACATTACCCTAATTGTTCAACTTTTTTTAAAAGATTTATTAATTTATGCACACAAGAGCTGAGGTACAGGCCAGAGTCCAGGGAGGTGAGAGGATTCACCAGAGACCGAGCGGGGAGCAGCACAGGCAGATGGACTGAAACACACTGCTGAGGGGAGCAGTGGGAGGCCGGAGAGGTCTGCTGCGCCCTGTGGGTCCCCGCCCTGGCTGGCGGCAGGGATCGAACTCGTGCTGCAGTGGCTACAGCTTGCTTCATAGTGCGTTGCTTAACCCACTGTGCCACCAGGGAGGGCCTAAAGTTGTGATTTTAGATGATTCTCTATCTACTATATACTTTAAAAAGAAGATTTATTTATTTATGCACACAAGAACTGGGGTACAGGGCAGAGGGATGGGGGTGAGAGGATTCACCAGAGACAGAGTGGAGAGCAGAACAGGCAGATGGACTGAAACACACTGCTGAGGGGAGCAGCAGGCGAGGCAGGAGAGGTCTGCTGCGCCATGCGGGTCCCCTCCCTGGGCAGGGATCGAACTCGCGCTGCTGTGCCACAGACGCTTCACAGTGCGGTGCTCAACCCGCTGCGCCCCCAAGGAGGCCCGCAACAACACATTTTATACTAACTTTCTCAAGAAGAGTCCTGGGAAGTATAATTTCCGCATGCATATACTATGAGTAATATTTTGCTAGGTATAGAATTCTTGGGTCACACAATCTCTTCCTTCACTATTCAAGGCTTCGTTTCATTGTCATCTAGTGTTTAGAGTTACAGAGGAGAAACCTGAGGAAAAGCTAACTTTTTTTTTCTTCCTGCATATTTATGTATAGGGGTTTTGTCAAGTTTTAGATTTTAAAATTCTATAAATAGATTTGAAAGTAGTTCTTTTATTAGTCTGCCCAACATGATGTTATGGGATCCACCCAGTAACCACTCCCCTTCTCTCTGGAGTCAGCGACTCTGTTTCCCTCTGGAAAACTGTTTCTCCCTTCCTTGTAGCCCACTGGACGCTTGGAGAGAGGTGGCCGCCCTCGTTCCAAAAGTGAAAGTGTGCTACCAGCAACACCAGGACCACAGCCCTCCTCAGACCGGCACCGCTCCAAGGGCCATCCAGACCTTCTAGAATCAGGAGTCATCATCCAAGGCACTTGCCACAGGTATTAAAAAAGAAGGAACTCTTTCTTCCCCTTTCTTATATTCATATAAACCTAGAATATAAGCCTGGAGCCAAATGGCTATCTACTCATAAGAATGAAGTCAACCCAGAGAAAGCCAGAGTGGAAGGGCTACCTTGGGGAACTTGGATGGCATTATGGGAGCGAATGACACCCCTGTTTTGCTTAGCCAGTTTGAGCTGGAACCCTGACACAATCCAAAGATTTCTGATTAATACAGGAAGCACATTCAGTTTTTAAAACAAGATTTGCTAATGTCAGTAAATGTTCTACAAGAAGCCTTCTGTTCCAAATGATTATTTTAGTTATTTGTCTTATTTGTGAATTGGCTCTTTGATATCTCTCTTTCATAATTATTCTACTCTTTCATTTTCGCTTCTTTATCTTTTGCTTTTGTGTTCTAGGAAATTTATCTTCAGCTTATCTTTTACTTACTAATCTAGTTTCCTGCAGTATCCATAAGTCATATCTACCATTTTAAAGTTGAATTCAATAACCATGCTTTCCAGCCTAATATTTTTTCCTTCTACTTGTATCATTTTCTTTTTAAAAATGACATGTTCTAATAACATAGATGTAACTTTTAGCACCTAATATATAGCATTCTTTAATAAACAAACAAAAAAAAGAGAGTCATTCATCATCCTAATCGATGATTTCCCTATCATATTACTTAATTCACTTTAATTTGTCTTTACAGCACCTACCATCTGAGACAGAGAGAGGACCCAGAACAATGCCTGACACAAGTAGGCACAGAAGAATTATTTGTTGGACGTGTAAGTGAGTGATATAAATGCAATAATTTGTTCACTGTGTTCTTGAGTATAAACTAGCACAAACAGATAAGTAACAATCTAACACAGCTGAGACCTGTCAGATACAGATATGATAAGAGTGAGTTGTACAGGTGACTACAGGTGAGTTGTACAGATACAGGTGTACTCCAGAATCAGAGCCAGGAATAGACGGGGGAACATGACGTAGGATTTACATAACCAGGAAAGTGTCCACAGAGGAGCCAAGAAGTGAGAAGAACTTTGAAGCAGGGGCACGACTGGAAAAGCAAACATCATTCCTTGGGGATTCAGATCACACAACCCACATCCGACCGTCCTTCAAAGACACAGTTACTTGTTCTTTAATGTGATGGTGTTTTGGACAAAGAATTTTAAATTGAAAATCCCAGTCCATCTTCTACTTCTTGATTCCTGAAGAAGGTGCAGAAAGCAATTGGGGTGGGAGTGGGGGGTTTCTTTGGCGGGTTGTTCTCTTATTTGATTCCTGGGTCATTATATCAGGCGTCTCCTGTCCTTATTGGGCTTGTGCTGTGCCTGACATGAATGAAACTCTATTATTGGGGGTAAAGACACAATCAATGACTCAAATTATGCAAACTTGGGTGGAATACACCCCAATTCCTTCTGTCTGTAGTCACCTGCAGTTTCTCACTATCCATCACTACCCCAATCTGGGGGTTATTTCCAAGTAGGGGCTCTAGATTGGGATGGAAAATAGAAGAAAATCAAGAAAAGAACAAGTTGAAATGGCCTAAGATTGAAACCAGGGAATGGAACGTCTGTGTTGGAAAGTACTTTGAGGTTCGTAGGCCCCAACTCTCCTAGTGCAGGGACTCAGTGTTCGTGATTGGAACAGAAGTCACCCACTTGACTTCATGACCAGGGCCTTGGGGCCCACATCCTGCAGTTGTTGTCTGCAAACTCAGCAGGCAGGTGTAAGTGGCAAGCAACCCATATTTAAATAAAATGAAAGTAAATGTAAATGATAGAGTTAAACTGTTAAGCCCTTCTGGACGTTACTCAGCTCGGTAGAAGAGAAATGAGATGTGAAGCTTTTCTGTGAGGCTCCTGCTTTGTTATGGTGGGAAGAGACCAAGGTGGGGCAAGGAGAGAAAAGATGACTTGATATTATAATGTTCAAGCTGCAATGATTTTCCCTGTCTTCCCTCAGTAACAGTCTCATTCATGTCAGGCATAGCACAAGCCCAATAAGGACTGGAGATGCCTGATATAATGACCCAGGAACAACCCGCCAAAGAAACCTTCCCCACCCCCCAATCTCCTGATTGCTTTCTGCACCTTCTTCAGAAGTCAAGAAGTAGAAGATGCTCTGGGACTTTTCAACTTAAAATTCTTTGTCCCTGAAACACCATCACATAGTGATGACGGAGTAGTTTCCAAATGCTGTTCCTGGAAAGATTGACATCTGACTATATGAGAATCCCCTGGGAGCTTTAGAGGACCCCCAGTCCCACCTCTAAAAGCAGCTAAGGTCTATTCATCTATATATTTAAAGCTTTAGATTTTTAGTGCATCTAGATTGAAACTTGCTTCCTTAGAGAGCTCTGGCCTACCTCACCAATTCCCTGGTGCTAAAAAAAAAACAAAAACAGAACACTACAGTCCTTAAAACTCATGCCAGCAGGTAGCTCTTATGCCCTTTGGCGGAATAAGCATACTTCTGTACTGCTGGAGGCAGCTTAACTAGTCCCCCAAATCATGATTTCCTGCACTCCCCAGACCCACTCATGTCTTAAGAGAATCACCTGAAACCCGTGTGTGTGCCTGTCTATCTCAGCTCGTCCTCTTTGTTGTGGGCCAAACAAGTTGCTGACAGGAACAAAAATGACTTGTTTTTGAGAGTAAAGATCCAAGCCATGACTGAGATGACGCACACATGTTCAAGAAGGGAGACTCTCACATCCGACCTGCCTTCTTCCATCCGCAGAGTCACGTTGCTTCTGTAACCGCATCACTAATACTGAAAGATGGGGACTCCTACACATGGCCTCCAGGTCAGTGTCTCTGGCTGAGGCAGGGAGCAGGAAGGCATTCAACCACAAAGTTCCTGGCACCCCATGTTCTCTCCACACTAACAGCTCAAGTCCATGGTTGTGGCTGTATTGCAGAAGGTAGTGTTCTCAAGTTGTAGACTCTGAGGTATTTGTTTCAAAAGGCACTCTCCGGCTCCTCAAAAAACCTTCTGACTATCTGGAGTGGGACCAGGAAATCACCTTTTGAACAGGCAGTCCCAGAGCAATGCCCTGAGCAAGGCTGATGTTTGAACTTAACTCATTCAGAAATATATCCAGAAAAGGAAACAGCTCCCTGCGCCTCCCCACCCCCCACCTTTCCAAAGCCATTTGGAGATCTCAAGATCATGCGCTCCATGTCTCCTAGAATAACACCTTAACTGTTACCCCTTCCCTTCCTCTTCCCCTTCCCCTTCCCCTTCCCTTTTTCCTTCCCCTTCCCCTTCCTCTTCCCCATCTCCTTCCCCTCTTCCTTCCCCTCCCTTACCGTTCCCCTTCCCTCCCCTCCCCATTCCCTTCCCTTCCCCTCCCCCCTCCCCACTCCCTTCCCTTCCCCTCCCTTCCCTCCCCCTCCCCTCCCCACTCCCTTTCCTTCCCCTCCCTTCCCTCCCCCTCCCCCTTCCCTTCCCTTCCCTTCCCTTCCCTCTGGGTTCCCTAGTTCATGACTTTTTTTCACTTTCCTATCCATTCTCTTTCTCAAGAAAAGTCTATATCTTCCAGAAGATTTTAATGTTAACAATTAATCTTGTTTGGGGGTCCAGCTTTATCCATTAGGGCAGAGGAGACAAAGCAAGTTACAGGACAATTGGGTAGAATGATAAAGGGAGGATAGTGTTGTTCTGGAGAAGCTTGGGAATTGCCTATGTCAAAACCAGTATCCCTATTGTCTCAATTAATAAGAATTTAATTATTAAGTGATGACTCACTCTTTAAACTCCTTCCCAATAAGCTTGAGTTGTGGACTTAAACAATCTGTATTAAAGTCCATCACTTACTAGTTGTGTGTGGCCTTTGGCAAATTAACATCTCTGAGATTTTCATTCCCTTATCTCTAAAATGGAGGTGATCACTGAATAGAACTGCCACTTGCTTAGTCATGTGACATATCTAAATTCCTGACACGTGACAGGCAGACAAAAAGCACTCTGCATTATTTGTATTAGAGCTCTGTAATGTACATCTGTCAGTACTTCCCTCCTATTCATCGTCACTTAAAATTTAGATTCAAGTCTATCAGAATTACTTATGAACTTACACAATTAACCTGAATTGCTTGCTAACTTCTCTGAGATTCCAAGGAGGCATGGGCTTGAGAGTTCAACAGAACTAGTCTGATTTCATCTCCATAAACAACTCATCAACTGCATGACCTTTCTGGGCCTCAGTTGACTCCTCTGGGGAAAAGAGCACCTCACCAAGTTTTTGTGAAGACCTAGCGCACCGGTGCCCAAAGGAGTCCAGAGCATGCTCAGCACTTAGTACTCTTCTTCCTTCCTTCCTTCTTTCTCTTTAGGCTCCCAACATATTTGTGCATGTTCTCCCATCTTCGTGCCTTTGTTCACAGCACTCACCTGAAATGCCCTTCCCCCATTTTCCACTTGTGATTCTTTCCAAAACTATCTTCTACCCAACCCCAACACATAAAATGTAGGGATAAACCTCCCTTCATTAATGAATAGTGTACAAATGCTGATTGTAGTATATATTAGCATATGATGAGCTATTGTATGTTGGACACTGTTGCTAGTGCCTAGGGATAGAAATAATTGAGGTCCAGTTCCTAAGTTTCACAAAGTGATTCTATTTAACCTAACATAAATATACTACCATGAGGTAAGAGTAGCAGCAGAAACTGGGATAGTACAGAAGAGGGAGCTCTTGGGTCAAATGGCTTGGGGAAACCTCCACAGAGACAAGGCTTTGAACTGGAGGATGAGTGGCATTTGACAGCAGACACAAGGAAAGGGTTATCGAAGACTGACCCAGAGACCTGAACATCTAAATAGACAAGAGGACCAGCAAGGCTGGTGGTCAATCTGGGGTAGAGGAGATAGAGACAGGGGTAGGAAGATAAGAGGGGAGCAGAGTGTGAAGAGTACTGACTTTGACCAAAGGAAGGACCCTAGAAGTTGACTCCATTCCACCCCTGTCCAGGAACAGTGTAACCTACAGTCCCAGGAAACACATCCTAGGACAGAAACAGTTTCTAGAAATCTCTGTGTACCTCATCATATCATTGGCTAAGGGAAGATGGTTGTAAGACTGTAATTCAATAGACAATTGGGTGTGGACGCCTCATTCTGCTTCCTTCTTAACTAGAAATGGACTTTTGAGTTCTTAAATTAAGTTGCAAAATTTAGAAAATCCCATGCCACTCACACTCAGTGAAAGTTTAATAGAGAGTGCAAGTTGGAATACCAAATGCTCTCTGAGGAAGGCTGCAATTTGGGAGTGAAAATTTCATCTCACCATTTGACCTCCTGAGCCAAAAGTCAACGACCACAGAGCCAGAAATGACTCATCCCAGGGTCTTCTAGAAAGTTCCTGACCAGTGCTGTTGCTGGTCAGACTTGCAAATTCTGCCTGGCCCCGAGCCTGAAGGAGCGAACATCTCTGCCTCCAGGTGCCAGGGCAGCTGGCTGCTGACACTTCCTAAGTGCCTCCCAGGTACAGCCCGCAAGGCCAGGCAAAGTCCTGTGCCCTTCAGTTCTTTTCCTCAGTGTTCCTGGTGTCCCAGCCACAACATACTCTGTGTAGCCATGCTCTAGACACGTTTCACAGTGCTTGAGAGCTTCTTTGCAGGTACCTGTCTAGAAGTTCTGATCACTGTGCTCGGCGATCACTATTCCTTCCCCACCGCTTTCTCCTCCTGGTAATTTGCTCTCTTTGGGGTCTCCTAGCGCTTCTCCCCCTCCTCTGTTAGTCCTGTCCTGTTGCACAGTAACATATCTGGTGGTTCAGCTGCAACCTTCGGAACAACAGGGCTTTTTCAGGGCAGCGCTGGAAATACAAACATCTTAGCACCCAGTACAAAGTCTCGGTCATACTCAACAGCCTACTAATGGCCTCCACCACTAAGTTGGAAGCCTGATGGGACAGGATCTCCCTTTGTCTTGTTTAGTGTATAAAATAGAGACTTTTGGGTCATTGTCCAGACTGTGTTACTGCAGACGGCAAACCATTGTGATGACTGTGTAGGCATGAAGAAATGAACCACGGCCAGACGGGGCCAGAGAGGAAGGGCTCTGAGGGGCCACAGTTGGTCTTCAGGCCCTCGCTCCCCTTCAGTGTCTCCAGCCCAGGATCTCCTCCAGCAAGTCTCCAGCTGCCAGCAGCCAGTGGGCAGTGAGGGACACACATCCAGGGCCCCTGTAACAGAAGCAACTCGTTCCACGGGCCAGAACTCAGAAGTGCTTGCGCACACGTGCATGCTCACACAAGCCCACACCTGTGGACGGCGCGTGACATGTGTGTTCATATGTGGATGCCCCTCCGCCTGCCTTCTTGGAATCGTGCCAGTGCATCAAAGTACCTCTCTGTGCAGAACAATCATAGAGAGTCGTCATTACAAAGAAAGTACACTCAGTTTCCACCTCCTGGTGGCTTTGAGGTCTGCAAAAGTGCGCACGTGGCAACCTCTTTCAAGAAACTGAACCCAGCTGCTCCGAGCTGAACCACACCTTCAATCAAGTCTCGTACTGTGTGGGAGGCTCCATGGAGAGAAAGGGGCTGGGGTGTTTCTTAGGACACCTCCACAGTGTCCTAAGACTCTGCTGTTCCGCTCACATCAGGGGTGGGCACCAACAGGCTTGATGGACCAACGTATGTGCAATTGGAGGGCATGCGCTTTAAGAAAAACTATTTCTCTACCTGGACAGAGGGATAGTAATTGATAGGTGATAGACAATAGAGGATAGATAGGTAGATAGCTAGATACACAGACAGTCTTTTCCTTGTCATTTCTCTATAAACTGAACATTCCATAAGATTGTGGATCCGCAAAAGTCCCCACCTTCCTCACAGAGGTGATTCCTGTGCTGTAGCGGACCTTGTACAGGTGGGACTGGATTACATACCTGCCAGGTGAAGAGCTTGAATCAGGCAGCTCTAGAAGGAGAGAAATGAGCAGTTTCTCTACCATTTTGCCACTTCTCTTACCTAGGAGTTCCCAGAATGCTTTTATCTTGATCCCTTAACTTCTGCCTCTTACAAATGATCCCCTTCCCCAACCTGTAGATCACACAATCCCTTCCTTGGGGAGGTAGGGGGAGAAGGGGAGACTCACCTCACCATACCACCCCCAGGGAAACTGGAAAGTTCTATGAAAGTAAGAATTTGAACTTGAAATTGCTCTCCTGTGGTTGAAGTCCACTCTGTCCTCGAGCTGAGGGATCGTGGGCTGTTTCGGCTTTCTCTCTTTCAGTTTCCTTTCTTTAAAATGGAGATAGAATTAGACCCTGCCCTTGCGAGGTTTTATTTTGCAAATAATTCAAGAAAAATGGCTAACACGGTAAATACCTGTAAGGCTGAACTCTTGTGTCTCATAACTAGTCAGCACCTCAGGACAAGGCTGTTAGATTTCCATACTCTGGTCTCCACACCTTTGTGAGCATCACACCTTCTTCTTACAGAAATTTTTCCCCTTACCCTTCTCTCTGAGGAACTCAAGCATCTCTCAGAAATACGCCTGGGGCAGAATGGCAAGAAGAAATGTTCTCCCCATTTTACAGCTGACTAAGGCAAGGCCCAGAATGTGGAGGGGAAGGACCAAAGCCTCAGGGAAAGCAAAGGAGCATTTATACAAGGAGTCAAGGCCTGCTGGTCTCTTAGTGCAGTTGTCCACTCTGGAAGCAGGTGAAGTTTGGCTTCTTCCTGGTACCCTGCTGGGGAGGAGGCGATGGGCAGCAAGTGGCCCAGGGAAAGTCACCTGTTGCACCACCTATACCAGGTGTGTTCTGAAGGAGGCTTCAATTTCAACTCAGCATAGCCAAACACAAAATGTCCTGGCTTCTCCAAGAAGTTGGGGGTATGTGGCCCCAATAAATCCCTAGCACTGAGATTCAGTTCTTGTGCCTCTGAAGTCAAGGCTTGGGCCGGGAGATAGCCAAAGTTTTTGTCTTAAACCTCTTCAGAAATTGTTTCATCACAAAGTAACTTGGAGAACAAGCCAGAGCCAATGTCCCAGAATGCAGTGCTTCCCAGGAGCTGATGCTCCGTCTCCAGGTTCCATCGGATCCCAGGAACTCCTGATCCCTGAGGGGACAGGACCTGAAGTGTCCAGCTGCCATGGTCCTTTGGCTCTGGAACCCTCGGATTTGTGAGTGATAGGGTGAGGCTTGGAGGACACAAGAAACTTGGTTGGACCTTGAGCAATTAAAAAATTAAAAAGGGGGCCTCCCTGGTGGCGCAATGGGTTAAGCAATGCTCTATGAAGCAAACCACAGCCACTGCAGCACGAGTTCGATCCCTGCCAGGGAGGGGACCCACATGGCACAGCAGACCTCTCCTGCCTCCCCACTGCTCCCCTTAGCAGTGTATTTCAGTCTGTGTGCCTGTTCTGCTCCCCACTCTGGTGAATCCTCTCACCTCCCGCATCCCAGGTCTGTACCTCAGTGCTTGTATGCATAAATAAATAAATTTAAAATAAATAAATAAGGGGAACTGAGGTGCCTCGATTTGGAGAGCAATAGTTCAAAGACTATTTTTAGACAAGTGCGTATAGACACATGTCCTTTCCTCTACCGGCAAGAAAACCAGCGAGGGGCTCAGGACCAGTAACAGAAATGCACACATTTGCAAGACCGGCTGAACTCTTTGGGGCATGAGATGCCAAACTGGGCAGCCACAGATAGATGCATGAACTCTTTGGTGCCTCTGCTTTGCATTCATTTTGCGTAGAAGGATCTAGGGCATGATTCTTGCCCCATAAACCCACTATCGTGGATTCCCTTCTTGGCTGAAAATTCTAGAATTCTGCATGAATTGAGCAAGGAAGTACAAAAGAGGACTGACTTAGCAAAAGGAACAGGTTTAGCAATGAATGTGTCACTGTTTGACCCCAGACGACTGACTTAAGTTGACCCTGCAGAAATCAAGGATGTTCACATCCTGTCAAGCAACAAAGCCTCAGCCCTGCAAGGGGCAAGCCGTAGAGGCTGACCCCAGCATGGGAGTCAAGGGAGCTTATTCTTCAAAGTCATGCCAGCCTCATCCTCGCACAGAGACCTTAAGAGCTGGGTCTTCGGGCAATGCCATCCACCTCCTGGACAGCGAGTGCCCATGAGCGGGTGTCCCTGGACAAAGGTTGAGGGCCCAGAGGAAGAAGGTGATGACTTTTATGGACATTTAGAACGATGGACTATACCCCCAGAAGCTGCCAAACCAATAAAGATGATTTTTTAAAAAACCTGAATAATCCCACAAGCGCTCAAGTAGAGAGAAACACTAGTAAGTAAAAAGTAGCATAGTTCAAACCACCCACCTAGTAAAGGCTAGAGAATGAACTAGATTAATGACAGAAGGTGAGTCTTTTTTTTTTAAAGATTTATTTAATCTTTAAAAAAGGCCAGAGTCCAGGGAGGTGAGAGAATTCACCAGACACAGAGCGGGGAGCAGAACAGGCAGACTGACTGAAACACACTGCTGAGGGGAGCAGCAGGGAGGCAGGAGAGGTCTGCTGCCCCATGTGGGTCCCCTCCCCAGCCAGCGCAGGGATCGAACTCGTGCTGCAGTGGCTGTGGTTTGCTTCATAGTGTGTTGCTTAACCCACTGTGCCACTAGGGAGGCCCAGAAGGTGAGTCTTAATGCTGGTCATAGAAGGAACTATGATAGAATAACCCCTGGGCAGACACTGACTGCAGGAAAGACCATGTCCCGCACAGTCCTGGTCTGTCACAGAATGAGAAAGAAGCTCACTAGCCAACCCCTGTAGTTCCTTCCAACTCCAGCATCCTGGGTCATTTTATAACCCCAAAGTACAGAGGAGTCTGAGCACGAGTTGACTTGGGTAGAGCAGAAAGCGGTGTTAAGTAGAAAGGAATAAGCCAGGCTCTTGAGACAGCCCACCTGTTAGTAATCCACATATTCCAGCTTGGGCTGAGCAAGGTGAAAGCCCACCTTGGCCAGGCATCAGCCAGGAATGGTCTAGAAAGCAATCCCAGAGCAGATGAGCGAGAGACAGACAGAGGAGACGTGAGACAGAGAGGTGAGACAGGAGACAGAGAGAGAAGCAGCTCGTGGGATGCAAAGACGCTGAAACGCGTCGAGAAGGTAGGGCTGGGGCTAGAAAGTGCCACAGCTTTAAGATGGCTCATCCGTCCCTCTGACAAAAGACCACTGCCAAGACTGTTGCCAGCTGACCCGTACCAGCCCTGGCCACCCAGGGGCGCTTTCATTCTCAGATTTTTCAGCTAGCCCCTGTGTGAGCTGTTTCCACAGCGAGAAGAGAGGCACAGAGTGCCGGCCCAGTGCAGGACGGCAGCCCTGAGGGTCACTGGAGAGCGAAGCGGGGAGAGGGAGTGGGGCTGGGAGACGAACTCGTTCCTGTCCTGTGCCCTCGAGCAATATTTTTCACCCCACAGCACCTCTGCCTGTTCAGAGAAGCAGAAATCGATAGAGAGAGCACGGAGAGCAGTAGGATGACAACCGACAAGGCACAGAGTTTGGCACAGGTCGTGAAACACGGTCCAGGGAAATCCCCAAACAGAAGTGCCCCACTGGTTTCCCCGTCGATGTGGGTAATTTTCCATGGCCACCCTCGCACCCCCACCCAGGTCTCTTCCAAAGAACCTATTGTTCACTAGAACCTGTTGGGCATGGAAAGTAAAAGAAGCGATGAGCCCAGTTCCTGGACTTGAGAAATGACAGGGGAAATCTACACGGGAAAGCAAAACTGACACTCATGTCACAGGTGTGAGGACGCAAGAGGGTACGTGATGACCCAGGAGGGTCCGTGATGACCCAGGAGGATACGTGATGACCCAGGAGGATACGTGATGACCCAGGAGGGTACGTGATGACCCAGGAGGGTCCGTGATGACCCAGGAGGGTCCGTGATGACCCAGGAGGGTCCGTGATGACCCAGGAGGATACGTGATGACCCAGGAGGATACGTGACGACCCAGGAGGGTCCGTGACGACCCAGGAGGGTCCGTGATGACCCAGGAGGGTCCGTGATGACCCAAGAGGGTCCGTGATGACCCACGAGGGTCCGTGATGACCCAGGAGGTCCGTGATGACCCAGGGCCACACTGAATACAGGAGGTTTCCAGAAGGTGCCAGACAGAACTGGAGCCGTGGAAAGAGACTTCCTCGAGGAGGAGCGACGAGCACGGTGACCAGCAAAAACAGCGGTGGTTGGAGGCAGGGGAAGTGGCTTAGGAAGTGGGAGACAAACTTGGGTGTGTGATGGGACAGGCAGTAGCAAGGAACTGGAATAAAACAAACCACCACTGGTTGAGCGCCTGCTGTATGCCCCTCACTGTGCCCGGCCCTCTCCGTTATTTCAGTGTATCCTCCCAACGAAATTCTTCAAGTGGAGAAACTAAGTTGTTGATATCAGTTTAGATAACTGCGGACTTCTCATTAGAAGTTTCTGCCAGTGGGGCCTCCCTGGTGGTGCAGCGGGTTGAGCGCTACACTGTGAAGCATCTGCTGTACAGCAGTGCGAGTTCGATCCCCAGCCAGGGAGAGGACCTACATGGTGCAGCAGACCTCTCCTGTCTCACCCGCTGCTCCCCTCAGCAGTGTGTTTCAGTTTATCTGCCTGTTCTGCTCCCCGCTCTGTCTCTGGTGACTCCTTTCACCTCTGGCCTGTGCCCCTGCTCTTGTCTGCATAAATCAAAAATAATAATAATAAAAAGAAAAGTTTCTGCCAATGGCCGAGCTGGGGCGTAGCTTGATGGCAGTGGTGATGAGGTAAGACCAGCAGGCCGCGGTATCCTGGTGCTGGAGACCACTGTCCTGTCCACCTAGAGGGTCAGGAGGAGAAAGAGCCATGAGCGTGTCAGTGGCACTGGGACACTGCACCATAATCTCCAGCCTGGGAGTTCACCCTCCTGACTCAAGGCCATGAAATTAGTCTTCACACAAAGGGTCTCTGCAGCTGCTGCCGGCCGTGCCCCACCACCTTCCCTAGTGTTGAGCTGCACACCCCTCCCCAGCGCAACAGCTGGATGATGTAATTAATCATCACAACTCTTCAGACCAGCAAGGTGTTACCATCACAGCCACCCAAACGACAGCTATGACTAATCAAGTGGGTTGGGAAGATACGAAAGCTTTGGTCATTATTTTTTTTCCAGCCCTTGTGTTTTTCCTGTGTTTGAGGTTCCAGGTGTGAGATGGAGAACTAAAGGAAGGTCCAAACGTTCCCAGAATTGAGAGGACGAGCCACTCGCTCAAACTCCCACCCAGCTCTGCGGTGGAGGGGAGCGTCTCGTGGGTCCGACTTCACTGTCCAAGCAGATCTTAAGTAGGCTGACCAGACTGAGCAATCTGGGGTCTGGGATGGTTCCGGCCAGATGTGGGAATCGGAGACATCCCGATAGTGTGGCCACCAAGGAGTACAGCCGGGGAATCCCTTAACGGAACTGTCCGCGCAGCTGACCGAGTCTGGCCCACAGGAAAATCCTGTCTTGCTACATGTCTCCTGATTCATGGCTTTCCCCTCCTGCACATTGGCTCTGGTGCCAACCCTGAGGCAGCCATCACCAGCTGCCTCGAGTTACTTTATTTTTTTAAAGATTTATATATATTTACTTCTTTCTGCACACAAGAACTGGGGTACAGGCCAGAGTCCAGGGAGGTGAGAGGAGTCACCAGAGACAGAGCAGGGAGCAGAACAGGCAGATCCACTGAAACACACTGCTGAGGGGAGCAGCGGGAGGCAGGAGAGGTCTGCTGTACCATGTGGGTCCCCTCCCTGGCCAGGGATCAAACTCGCGCTGCAGGGGCTGAGGATGCTTCATAGTGCGTTGCTTAACCCATTGCGCCACCAGGGAGGCCTCTGCCTCAAGTTATTTTAAAGACAGAGGCCCCTCATATGCTCTGGACAGACAGCCAACCCCATCTGAGGATGAGAGACTGGGCCAAAACCGTAAAAGTCACCTGCAGAAGTGCAGCCATCACTCCAGCCCAGGACCTCAGCCTTTGGGTGCTGCCGCTGGGAGTTGGTCTCCCACAGACACAGGTAGCCTCTCTGTAACTGACCCTGCAGGCCCTTCCTTCCACTGGTGGGTCACGGCAAGTCAACCTCAGATGACAGAGAAGCACCTGGAAGAACTAACAGTTCTTGGAGACTTCCTATTGCTGGACACACGAGAATGAAACGCTTTATTCAGATCGTCTTCACACAGGCTGTGAAATGCGTTATTGTGACTCTGGAGAAGAAACACAGTTTGCCAGAGGCTTCCCAGCAAAAGCCAGCAGAGCTGGAATTTGGATCAAAGTCTTTGATTTCAGAATCCATGGTCTTCCCAATAGGCTTGCTGGCTACCCCATAACTCTCTCCTGGGAACAGCGAGGTTCAGCCTCTGGAGCTGCAGTTTGTGGGTTCAAACCCTGATTCTGAACCTTATTAGCTAAGAGAGCTTGGACTGAGCACACTGCTTTTCTGACACCCACTTTCCCCAAACGTCAGGTGGGCTGACGGAGGTTCCGAATGAATGACACAGGTCTACAGTGGGGTAGTCGGAAAGATTAAAGATGTTAGTACACTACACCGCTCAGTTAACATACACACAGCTGATGCATTCCAAGGGTTAGCTCTTGTTTTGCTTCCTTTATTTATTCAAAAGAATGCACGATATTTAAATCAGGCTTGGTCACAAAATCAGCTCTTAAAAAGGGAAGGAACTCGAATATGCTGAACCACCCCCTAGGACAACCCCCCTTTACTTATCTGTTACCCAGTTTTTCCCAGCAGCCCTGACTGAACATATATTCAGTAATTACATACAGTGTTTAGCATGCCAGGGAGGGGGCCGAGGCTACCCAGACTGGTGCTGTGGGAGAAGATGATCTAAGGAATATCCAGTAATGTTTACCAAGAAGCAGGTGGGGCATTGTTTTGGTTGTATACTATTTCCAGGGTGGACTTTTTCTGTTCTTCCCCAGGCTTCTTCAGAAGATAAAGGAAAGGCATCTCAAGTCCAGCCCTTAGAAAGCACATGCATGAGGATGGGGCCATTCCAGAGAACGGGGCATCTGCCTGCAGCTGGTATTCCCCATCCCTCATACTGGAAGGGCAAAGGAGATGATAAAGCCAATCATTCTTGGAAGGCCCAGGGCCCAAGCCTGCCCTCAAATGCACACACACACGCGCACACACAAACGTGCACACACACACGCGCGCGCACACAAACGTGCACACATACACACGCGCGCACACAAACGTGCACACATACACGCGCGCGCACACAAACGTGCACACATACACACACGCGCACACACAGCGTCAGGAACACACCTGTTGACTTAGATGCCTACCTGCATTATTACTAGTGAAAACTGGGGCTCCCTGGGAGAGTGAGAAATTGCAGTTATTACCTATTTTTCAGTGTTTGCAAGAAAGGTGCAGCTACTTTCAGAGGGAGGAGAAGGGACCACGTGGAAGGGCAAAGCTCTTGGTGAAGCAGAGAACTGATGAGCGGCATGAGGGGCTGGGCACGGGGCACAGGAAGACACGGGCCTGGCACAGGATGCAGAGAATCAAAGTCCGAAGCAGGGACCCTCAGAAGCAGGGCTCCAGGGATCTTCCCAGCCTGGCCCTGATAATGAGCAAACTTCTTAATCGCCACATGATTAGTTCTCCTGCAGCCGTTCCTCGAAGCAACCTCCTTCCCAAGGAGGAAGTTGTCCTCCAGAGGGAATCTGATTACCAGGAGATGTAACACTCACTGTTCATCTTTTGCATGCCAACAAATTGATGAAATGGTAAATCTGACATGCTGGGAAAGCCCCCTGTCTGCAGACATCCGAGCACCCCATGAGAGAGAAGCGCTTAGCAAGAAGGAATGAGGAAAGACATTAAATGTCATGGCCCAAGTCATCCCAAATTTTCTGGAATGCTTATGAAGAAAAACCCCCGCAACCTGCAGGATGTCGCCTCTGTGCTTCCTGCTCTGCCTCCGGGCGCTAGGCACGGGCAAGGGGGTTCCAGGACGGCAAAAACCCTGTGTCCTTCCCAGCACCTCCAGCAGCCTCCACCCCTGCCGCAGCTGCCCTGGTCACATTGGCGGTGGGGGCGGGGGACAAGGGGGTGAGGTGTCAGGGCCAGTCATGGGCTTGTAAACCCCAGGCACCTGCCAGAACCCTAAACCTGCGTCACAGTTTTTATCTCCATCGAAAGGAAAGCAGACGAGTGTGCAAAAGCAAATCACAGCAGCCAGGGTGTAAAGTGCAGCTCTGCCACGCGCTGCTGGCTCTGGGGAAATCCTGCTCTGAACCGTATTGAAACTTGTTATCTTCTAGGGTTGCCAAGTGCGGGTATTTTTTCCCTCTTTTTCTGTTTGGGAGGTAGCAGGTTTTTTCCTTTCATCACAGGGGACGGGGCTGCCCCGTGGCCCTTCAGCAAGCTCCGGTAAGAGACGCGGTACCTGCCGTGACACAAGCTCAGGTTTTCCTCTGGGGCACAGGAGGGGAAGGATCCCGTGGTGTGAGTTTGGGGACATAGCTGGCATATCATGTTATGTTTGCTTGAGGGTCATGACATCTCTTAACCACTTAAAAATGATTGGAACCACATTGTTCATCTCAGTCTGGCGGTATGGGTAAAGCAACAAAAGAAGAGGAACAGCAGCTCAAAGCCCTACTTTCTACCCTGGCACCCAGGCATGCTCTCAAAAGGCTCTGCGCTTCAGTTTCCTCATCTGTGGAAAGGGAAGGTTAATATGGAGGGGGAACAAAAACCGAAAGGAAAAAAAAAAAAACAACTTCCAAAATTGGTTGTAATAGCGCTAAGTACTTGGAGCCAAGTTTTGTTTTGTTTTTTAAGATTTATTAATGTATACACACAAGAGCTGGGGTACAGGCCAGAGTTGCAGGAGGTGAGAGGACCCACCAGAATCAGAGTGGGGAGCAGAACAGGCAGACTGACTGAAACACACTGCTGAGGGGAGCAGCGGGCGGGGCAGGAGAGGTCTGCTGTGCCTTGTGGGTCCCTTCCCCAGTGGGGGGATTGAACTCGTGCTGCTGTGCCATGGTGCTTCACAGTGCAGCACTCAGCCCGCTGTGCCACCGGGGAGGCACCGGGAAGGCCCCGGGGAGGCCCCCTTGGAGCCAAGTTTTAACTCTACACTCTGGCTACTGACTTAGAACAGGTCAGGGACCTTGCCACATCTCAGTAAAAACTGCAGTAGGAACCCCCAGCCTCAGAAAACACATGGGTATAAATATTGGGGGATATCACTTACATGAGGTGCATACGGAAACGGAACAAAAGGTCAAGAAAAAGACAAAACTAGCGAACTGACCAGAGTGCGAGGCAGAGAATGAGGGAGGGAGGGAAGGAGGGAGGGGGAGGGGCGGGGAGCGACGAGAACAGGGACCCTGTGAGGTTCGTGCGTGCTGTGGTGGCGGGGGAACTACGGGGTCTGCACCTGAGGGGAGAAACCAGGAACTGCACAAAAATGAACAATGACGTCAGAAAATTAAAACATAGAAGAGGCCCAGCCATGTCAGCCCCGGGGGCTGCAGGACCGGACACTGCGCTGACATAGCGCATTTGTGAGCCCCTCGCCCAAGACCGCCGCGGACTGTGGGTGCGGCCTCCACGTACCAGACGGGCACCCGAGCGCTTGGCCCCTGGACATCCTGGCGCTGCAGAAAGCCTCCCCACGCCTGTTCAGGACGCAGGAAAGGCCGTCGCTGCGCTGAAGAAGACGCCTGACCGCCAGGTTACTGGGCGCCGTGGAATCTTCTCTGCAGGTCTTCGGGGTAAAGACGGGCAAGGACCTTGTCGTTGGGCCTCCTGCTTCTCTCCAGGTAAGACTGCCTCACATCATCCAGGTGAGGCTGGACAGACTGCGACCTTCATCTACGTGGAGAAGTGGCCTTGGGATTTGAACTGGACCACCCCCAGTCTCCAAGACTCACTGGAATCTGGGGGTGAATTCCCGCCAGGGGCATTTAGGAGGTGTGGGGGCATGGGCAGTGCTTCCTGGAACAAGCCGTTGGGAGAACAGAGCCAGTGGGGAGGAGACGAGGTACAGGAGAACAGCCGCTCAGGAGTCTCCCAAGGCACTGCAGCGAATTTTCTCAGGGAAAATTCTCGTGCTGATAAGAAGCTACACGGTGGTATTTTTTTTAAGATGTTAAGTTTTAGGGTCAAATCTGGGTCCACATTTCTGCCTCAACCACTTACTAACTGAAATCTAGGGTGAGTTACTTGATGCTCATTTTACTCTTCTTAAAAATGGGCTTAATAATTGGATAAACGGGCTTCCCTGGTGGCGCAAGGGGTTGAGGGCTGTGCTGTGGGGCTTCCACAGCCACTCCAGCGTGAGTTCAATCTCGATCCCCGGCCAGCGAGGGGACCCACATGGCGCAACAGACCTCTCTTGTCTCCCCGCTGCTCCCCGCAGCAGTGTGTTTCAGTGGATCTGCCTGTTCTGCTCCCAGCTCTGTCTCCGGTGGATCCTCTCACCCCCCACACCTCTGGCCTGACCCCAGCTCTTGTGTGCATAAATAAATAAATCTTTTAAAAAAAGACACATCATGTCTCCCCTATCTCTGTTATATGGGAAACATGGGTCTAGACCCCCAAAACAAGGTACATCCATGCACAGCACGTACAAGCACACACACACACACACAGAGTCATGTATAGGCAAAGATGTCTATGATATATACGCCACCACCAAGCATAGCCCCGGGTGCTGGAGGATCTTATTTAACGGACACTCGGTGGATCAGGTTAGTAAGAAAGGCTCGGGGACAAGGCGGCTCTAAAGGATCCTGTTGGCTGGAAGGTGAGGGAAGCGCTGCGGGCAGCTCAGGCCAGGAAAGCTACGCATGGAGATAAGCAGCTGGGGACAGGTCAGAGCATCTTCTGACCAGGCCAGAGGATGCTGCAGATGATCTTCAGGAAGGCAGGCGCCAAGGCCCCTGGAGCGCAAACCCTAAGATTAACAGCTGGGTTTTGTGCACAAGGCAATGACCATGCCATTGGGGGTATGGTGATAACATCGGTGCATGAAACTTCGGTCTGGAGAGTCTGGAAGAATTCATCCTGTCCTCTGGCAGCTGGGTTTCGAGGGAACAATCCACAGCAATGATTGTTCTCAGAACGGCGGTGGCAGTAACTTCCAGCTACACCAAACCTCTCTCACCCTTTAGCTTAAGGTGGGCAGAGTACAGGGGACTGGGGCGAACGTGAAGAAGTCAGCACCCTCACATCATTTCTGCAGCCCTAGGTCTCCTGTCAATGGCTTCAGCAGTGCCAACTCCAACAGCCCCGCCAGTGCAGCCTGCAGAGACGCGGGCCCAGGCCGCAGCAGCCCCTGCAACGCAGCTCCTCTTCTTCCCAGCTGCACATGGCCCTGAGCCCTCTGACTGCCCACGAACGAGGCGGAAGCGCCAGCATGGGCACAGCGCCCAGATGCTCCCGTCGCTCCCCGACTCATCTGCCTCCCCCTCGGAAGTCCTCAGAAATCGCCATCCACCCAGGAAGAGCTCCGCGGGCAGATGAGCAATGCTAATGCTTGTCCCTCCCTTTGCGTGTCCGGAGTCTTTTCAGGGGGCTCAGAACTGAAAGTGAAACTGTGGCAGCATCAACAGTCACGGCTCTCTTGCAGTTGTGGCCGTGGTGGTTGTAGCTGTTGGTCTGTAGTCAAACGTGAGTGACGTTATCGTCAGCAATTGCCAAGTGATAGCCGCGGAGTGGTTGCTACGTGCCAGGTGCTGGGACCAGCATTTATCCCACTTCCTTCCCGTAACCAGGAGACGGTGTTATTACTTCTTCCACCGTAAAGCTATGACGGGATTTCCTTGGTGGCGGTGGGCTTCTGCATTCCCGTGGCAGAGCTATAATGAGGTCCTTTTGCCCATGACGCCTCATTAAGAGCGTCCTGCGGTCCCTCCCTGCCCCATCCCAGCCTCCATCGCCCATCTCCTCCCCTCCCTGCACAGTCAGGTCTCACGGCCCTCGCACTAGGTCATGTTTATGCACTTGAACACACCTCGTTGTCAGCTTACGCACAGCTGTTTTAGTCTCTCTTTCAGAATCTGGGGCAACATCGTCATAGAAATTCATTTTATGATTTGCTCTGATTTCACAGAGCATGATTTTAGGAGCATGATTTGCTCCCGGCCCACAGGGCAAACGGGTGAGACTCTGAATAGTGTCGATCTCAGCTCAGGCGTGTGGGAGCTCAGGTCTATGAAATTTCTAGGCCCGCTGGGCAAGCCTTAGATAACATCTGAAGTAGACAGTGCTGTCACGGGCAAGTCCCTGTCTTGTTCCACACCTTCTCCCTGAGGCCTGGGAGGCCCCTGCAGCCCCCTCTAAGGGTCCCTCCCTGGAAACCTCTGATTAGCTGCCCTCGACCACAGAAGCTCCCCTGGCCTCTGCCCCGCTGGACCAAGCGCTCCCTGCAATAACTACGCTCCTTCCCGCTGGTCCCAGCGCCACCCCAGCCGTGCAGCAGCTCGGTCTGTTGGGTCAGCGTGGAGAAGCATGTCCCCCTTCTACTTCATCGTTTATCCCCACCTCAAAATCTGACCGCAGCAGTTCTCTGAATGTGGCCAGTTATGTCCTAAGCGATCTCTCAGAAACAGAATCCTAAGAAAAGGCGCTTCCGACCTCAGAAGGCTACGAAGGAGCCTGTGGGTGCTATTTGAGTCCATGGAAAACAGGCATTTCTGGACCGGGGTGGCCTGTTTCTGCACTGCTTGCTCCATGTGGCCCTTAGCTGCCTCCATGAGTCTGCCGCTTCGGCGTCTGCGAGAGATGAGAGCTCCCAGGCGGCTGTGTCCACGCCGCCCGGACGCCCCTTCAAGCTGGGCGCTCCTCTGCCCACTCTTCCCCAAGGGCTGCAACTGAGCGCCTGAGCTTCAGAGTCTTCACACCCTCACAACCCTGCAAGAAACCCAGCCTCGCTCGTGCACTGCCTCAAAGGTTCAGATTCAGATTCAGCCATTGTCATCTCCCCGTGACAACTGTATCTGAGACCCGTGTCGTGGGCCAGCCACACCAACAACGCTCCCTTCCCAGCGCCGGCCGCCTCGCGGCAGAACGACAGCTCACCACAGGCATGGAGGAGTTCTTGAGAACGCAAAGGCCCTTCTGAAAGAGCTGTGAAGTGGTCTCTAGGGCTTTCCAGTAATATTCTTTCCTCCCAGAACAGTCATTGTGAGAAATCCACTTCCGGAAGGTAATCACCTCCCTCTCGCCGCCCGCCGCCCCCCCCGCCACGCTCTTGAGGAAAAGGCAGCGTCACGTCCTCCTCCCAAGAAGAGGCCTCCGGTTTCCACTGCTCTCAGCAGGCGTGACTCACAACGAAACTGCCACCTCAAGAACGCTGGGGCCAGGATTGCGAGAAGGAAATACAGGTGAGCACACGCAAAAGTTGCCCGAGGAAAAGGTTTGTTTCTCTTACGGAATGGCACTTCCAGGGCTGGGCAGAGGCGGTGAGCTGGAGGCAGCCGAGGGCCTGGCGTCGAGCTGACCTAATGGGTTTGTGGGAGGGGAAGTGTGAGCAGGGCCCATGTGGCAGCTGCCTCCCCGGGGAGGCGGGGCAGGGTGCAGAGGGGGCTGAGTAGCACCCCACTCTGTGATGCTAGATGTGGGAAGCTGCCCCGGAAGGCCACACTGGGAAGCCCCGCACCTGAGCTGCAGAAAGCAAAACTGAGGGTGGAAAAGAGCGTGTCAGGACCTCAGCGGAAGGCCCAGGGCTGCACGTCTTTCTCCTGGACACCGAATCAGAGCGCCTCCCACTATGGGGTTCATATCTCTGTCCCCTCTGGAAGGACCTCCCTGGATTGTAAAGTGTCCTGTTCTGGGCTTTGGGTCCAGCTCCAGCAACTGACCGTTGCCGCAGGAAAGCATCCACAGGCCCGGCACAGGTGTGCCAGGCCCTGGCCTACGCACTGGGTGCACCTGCCACCTTGGCCTTTCCGAGATCGAAGTCCTAGTCACCACGTCCCTTGTGACCCTGGCACAGGAGCAGTGACGCGGTCACCCCAATGGTCAGGCAGAGAACTGTGGTGCAACTCAGACTCCAGGGCTCACACACTAGCCACACGCCTCACACCAAGCCAGACGGAAGGCAGGACACACCACGTGGTTTCCAGTAACTAACGCAGCCGGAGGCTGGGGGTGGGCGTGGCTTTGCAGCAGAGGTGGCCAAGGAGAGAGGACAAGCTGCAGAGGCGGAGGCCGCCATCGAAGCGCCCGGAGCCCTTCTCCGTTCCATGACACAATCAACCGACCAACTGATACCGGCCTGCACCCGATGCCCTTCTCCTGGCCTTACGACCGAGAACAGCCAGATGACCGCAAGCCACGGATCAAACCTTCTCATCATGTATTGGAAGGATGAGAGTTTTAAAACCCTGACATAGTCATCAAAGGGACCAGCGCCTTAGAGGTGCACAGCTGAAATGCACAGCTTAGCGGTGCGTGATCGTGAACTACAGTTTCAGGCTGAAGCATCTCAGGGCATGCAGAGCCCTCTATCCCACCCTGGAGGAGAAGCGCGTGCACCCCTCTCAGGCTCTGGTCTTCCACAGTCAAACGGGTAACAGGCATCAGGCTTGAATTTGGTCAGACACACTCGGTCTGACGTATCAAGTGGTTTCTCAGTTTGCCACATCAATAGAGCCCACTGACCATACACGCCACTGCGCTCTGCAGGAGTGAGAAGAGACGAGAAAGCCAACTGTGGATGTGACCGGCATCCTGGAAAATGCCTGCTTTTATTTTCAAAGCCTTTTTGAAAACTGAGAAAGCACAAAATGTATCAAAGGGAAGTCAGGGTTTCTTATCTGTCCCCTCAGAATCAAAGGAGAAAGCAAGAGAGCGAGAGCAGGGTAACAGTGGAAGTGGCAAGCAGGGCCCACAGAAGGCCCTGCAGTTGCCCTGGCCCCAGCCTCGCGGCCTCGACGGGCCCTAAGCCAGGACCCTTGGAGCCTGAAGCTTACGGCGGCCGGCCGGGCCCCACGCAGAGCTCCAGAACCCGCAGGGGCTCTGAGCTGAGAGCACGGCCTGCGTGAGGACGTGGCTCCCATGGCGGGAGTGGCCGCGCTGAGGGGCCCCCTGGCCTTCTGGAAACTGACAGTGAAGCCAAGGGCTTCTCCTTCTCCGCGCCGCCAGCGGCCCGGTGGGCACCTCCCCTGTGGCTCCTCTGAGGTCAAACTCGGCTCACCGCCCTCTTACTCAGCCTCACGCAGGGACCTCCGCTGAACTCTTAGCCAGCAGTTCTCCAGAGGGTCAGGGCCCCTGGGGTCCTTCCCCCCAACAACACAGCCATGTGAGCGTGGGCGTTCTTCGGCGAAACAACAGAATGCAACAAGGTGACTGTTGCAGGTGTGAGAACACGTTTTTTCTATTCAATCGGCTATTTAAAGTGATTTGGAACAAATTTCCATTCTACTCACTAAATGTGTTCTGAATAGGAACATATAGTGATTTCTCATTAAAACTATATTTATATTAACATGTAATGGGCTTATAATTGTTACTTTAAAATGTCATCTTTTTTTTTTTTTTTTTGCTTTCTCAGTTTTAGTTTCTGACACAGTAAGTGCTAACAGATATACCCCACACACCCAAAAGCTCTTTGGAGGTGTTCTGAACGCAAGTGCTTTGAGAACAGTTGACTCAGAGGAGCTGAGACCACGCTGGACACAGTCACACACGCCCACTCACGGCCCCTCAGACCGGCCCTGGGCTGGCACGTGAACGGCCGTCATGGCGGACGGAAGTGGCGGGAGCTGGGCGGCAGGCACACCTGCCCCTGCACGTGTAGTCCATCCGGGCCCAAAGCCCCAAAGACCAGGACACGGGAGGTGCTTGAGGGTGTAGAGATGACGATGAGAACAGGAAAAATGGAGGGAAGTAACGACTCAATTCTCTCTCGCCTTGAAAAACTGTCCTGAATGAGGGGAAGCTTCAGGGATTCGGTGCGGGTTATGCCAAACTGTGCTTTCAACACGTCTGCAGTCCTGTCTCAGACACAAGCTAAGTAGAAACACTTTTCTCCCCTCCAACAGGCTGAGATTGGAAATATTTCCCTAAGACAAAAGTACCCACACAACCCTCACCCAATCCTCAGCTCCCAGTCAGGGGGTTAACTCCCCAACAGGGGCATATTGGACGTGTAACGGCTTTATGTGTGGGTCCTTTCTCAGACTCAACTTCTCACCGCTGCAATGCAACGCACACGCCACGCGCATCGTAGACAACTCCCTTGGTGCAGGTCAGACGAATTCTGAGTTAATACTCTGCGAAATCAAGGAGTTAGGTACTGACTAAAGAATAAAGCCAAGGGAACTCGTTTTAGGCTCTCTCTTTGCCATTAGCTCTCTCTAGAGCCTAGGAAGGTCACGTCCTTCTGTGGGCCTTGCTTGCCCGTCTGTGAAGTGAGTGATGGACTAATGATGTCCGAGGGCTTTCCCCTCCTGACCTCCTATGACACAGGCATTTCCAGTGCTCCACCACGGGGATGTGATGAACGTACGTCTGTAAGAGTGTTGTTTAGAAATTCGATTGGTTTTTTAAAATGAGAGCGTCAAAAAGGCATGTACTTTATGAGGATAGCTATTTCCCCAAGTGAACTAATTCTTTGCTTTTTATGAGACGGAGGCCGACATGGAGCCAGTTGTAGCTCCAAAAAATTGAGAACAGACAGTCAGTCACTCGGTCAGTCTCACCAATGTGAGATCCTTGGTTGTGCCCAGCACTGTGCTGATACTGAGCAGACAGTGACCGAAGATAGACTTGAGCCCTGTCCTTGCAAAGGTCAAAGTCTAATGGGAGAGATGGGAATCAAAGAAATGACCCCAGTAGCCACAGGCATGATTACAAACTAACATACACGCTATACAAATGAGAAGCAAGGGGCCTCCCTGGTGGCACAAGGCATTAAGCACTGCACAGTGAAGCATCCGCAGCCACTGCAGCGCGAGTTCGATCCCCGGCCAGGGGGGGTACCCACAGGGCACGGCAGACCTCTCCTGCCTCGCCTGCTGCTCCCCTCAGCAGTGTGTTTCAGCCTGTCTGCCTGTTCTGCTCCCCACTCTGTCTCAGGTCAATCCTCTCATCCTCTGCCCCCACACCTTTGCCCTGTGCCCCAGTTCTTGTATGCATAAAAACGTCTTTTTAAAAAAACCAAAAACAAGAAGCAAGATGTGCTGAGAAGATAAACCCAGAAGATCTGACCTATGATGAATAAAAAGGAAAAATTCATTTGAGGAAGTAACAACTGAGTTAAGAACTGAAGGATAAAGGAAGAGAAAAGGGAAAAGTCAAACAGGAAGGGGAACTGTGTGTGCAGTCGCGGGTTCCAGGAGAGAGACGCTGGATGCAGGGGGGCGGGGAGGCGGGAGGGTTGGCAGGGCAGCAAGGCTGGAGCGGAGAATGCGTGAGAAACAGACAGGCCAGATGCTAAGAGGAGCTGTACTTAGAGTGAGAATGTGGGTCCTTATTTTGCCAAGAAAGAGAAAGTAGGAAGCCTTTCGAAAAGTTTCAGAAGGGGAAAGTTATAATCAGATCTGTATTTGGAAATCACTATTCTGACCACAAGTGGAAAATAATTTGGAGACTGGAGTACCCATTAGGTATTTATTTTGGGACCCAAGAGAGAAAAGACGGTAACTTGAATCAGACAGTTGCTGCTGTGCTGCTGATGGGTAACGGACATAAGTCAACATCCAAAAGATATTTGTGCAGAAAAATCTAGTGGCCTTAGTAAAGACTGGAGGTAGGTTGGCAAAAGAGGGGAAGGAACCAACAAATTACCTCTAGGTTTCTAGCTTGTATGGTTAGAAGTGGCGCCATTTACTGAGTTAGGGACACTGGATCAAGAGGAGACCAGAGAAAGAGGTCAATTTTAGTTTCACAGACAGAGTTGACTACACATATTTCGGGCCCAAGGGAAAATGAAAATGTGGGAGCTCCCCCACTCAAAAGTGTTAGGAATTTGGGGGCCTCCCTAGTGGTGCAATGGGTTAAGCAACGCACTATGAAGCAAAACACAGCTGCTACACCATGAGTTCGATCCCTGCCGCTGGCCAGGGAGGGGACCCACATGGCGCAGCAGACCTCTCCTGCCTCCCTGCTCCCCTCAGCAGTGTGTTTCAATCGATCTGCCTGTTCTGCTCCCCACTCTGTCTCTGGTGAATCCTCTCATCCCCCGCGACTCTGGCCTGTACCCCAGTTCTTGTGTGCACAAATAAATAAATCTTTTAAAAAAAGTGTTAGGAATTTCAAGACAGCAGCAACAGCTCAACGGCTGACCCTCTAGCCTGGGCGCCGTGCAAGGTCACACAAACCCACACGGGCATGAGTGGCCCAGGCCTGCTCAGGTGAGTCGTGTTTAGAGTGTCAGCCACCGGATATCTGAGTGAAGAAATCCCGTCAGAGGGTGGCTCTGGAGCTGCGGAGTGAGACCGGGATTAGGGCCTTGTGCTGGTGGCTGTGCACTCGATGGAAGCGGCCACTGCTCTGGTGGCAGGGACTCAGGCACCTGCTGTCCTCGCCCTGCCAGGCAGAGTTCTCATTGGAGAAGTCACAGAACACAGCGTCCATCCCCAGAGGAAAATCCAGACTGCTTGGGCTGGCGCCCGGCTGCGGGAAGGGGAATTCCGCATTGACCATCCACACAGTAGCGCTTCCGCTGAGGCTTGCAGCGTCTGTCCTTCAAGAACCCCAAGGGGCCCCAGAGCCACGTGGGGCTGTTAATCCTGCCTATGACAAGGAACCACTAAGAAAACCTCAGTCAGGGATTTGAGGAAGGTTATTCAAGGTGATACTAGAAATTTCAAGTTGGGCAACTGCTGTAGATGCTGGTGTCCTGCACAAGAAGAAATGAAAGTCCCATTAACAGCCTGAAACTGTAACTTTTTTTTTTTTAAAGATCTATTTATGCACACAAGAGCTGGGGCACAGGCCAGAGGTGTGGGCGGTGAGAGGATCCACCAGAGACAGAGCGGGGAGCAGAACAGGCAGACGGACTGAAACACACTGCTGAGGGGAGCAGCGGATGAGGCAGGAGAGGTCTGCTGTGCCCTGTGGGTCCCTCCCTGGCCGGGGATCGAACTCGTGCTCCTGTGCCACGGACACTTCACCGTGCAGCGCTCAACCTGCTGTGCCACCAGGGAGGCCCTGAAACTATGACTATTAACGGCAAGTAGAAGCCGGGCCCCAAGGGGAGTCCTCACGCGGACACTCAGCTCCCTTCCCTGGCAGGAAACACCCCACCTCTTCTGCCTGAATCATCCGCCCACCGACTGCCTGTGAGGGGACACTGCCAGCTGACGAGTGCGCCAAGCCCTTTCCAGCCCCGGGCAGCTTGGATCTGACAGAGGCACAGAGCACCTCGACTGAGAAGGCCGCCATTTTGCTGAGCGTGAGAGCAGCTGAGATTCCTTGTGAGATCTATAGAGAAGACCCTCCAGAACACACACACACACGCACAGCTTGCGCGCACATACACGCACACCCCACCCGTCCTTACTTTGCCTTGACTCTTCTGTAGCTCCAGCTCAAGTGGTGAAACTCACTGAATGGAGTTTTTCAGAAAAAAATTGTAGGGTCTCCTCTCGCAGCATGCCTTTGCCCCTTTGGGCTTCCCCCACCCCTCCCCTGACACGTCACGGTAATGACTAGGAGAGCAAAAGGGCAGGGCAGAGCAGGTTCCGGAAAGCAGGTCAGCACTGCACTAGCCTCGGACCGGACCGCCTGCCTCTAGGCTTCTTGTTGGGTGAGACAGACCCGTATGTCTTTAGTCATGCTTTATCACATTTCTTTCTTTTGCATCTGAATGCAGAAATGAGGGAATGCTCTGGAGCAGAGGTAGAAGACAAGTATTTCCTCTTCCCCTTCGGGTTTCCCTTCCTCAGCCCCCCAAACAAAGGCTTATTCGGCAGCTTATTAAAGATGCATTGGATAAGCACTTATCAAACACCTGCTCTGCACCTGGGCTTCGGAGGGGGGGGGGGGCTGCGCTCAGCTCACGTGCCCTTCAGGAGCTCAGTCTGACCATGGCGTTTCATCCCTCAGGAGTTCATGGGACTGAGGGGTGCCTAGACAGACACCCCAGTCACCCGGATGGACACCCCACTCGCCCAGGCGTCTGCCCTCCAGCTTCCTGTCTGCAGTGGGCTCTGCCATCAAGCTCCCCATCCCCCCACATGCCAGCCTCTCACATCTATGTGCCAGACACCACCTGTGGGCTTGGGCCCTGCCCGTAGACCTTAATTACGCTTCGCAGGGGCAGGTGTCTCCACAGCCGTAGGACTTACTAGTGACCGTTGCTGTCTCTGTTGTTTCATAAAAGGGGGTGTAATATACGTCCCTGTTCTCATCTATCTGCCTGATGGCAACCCTGTGAGACCCACTGATAAGGAAAACACATTGTAGCCAGTTGTTAATGAAGGAATTGCCTCAAGAAACACACCTCTGTTATCTCTGACCATTTAGATTTGGATATTTTGGGATGACAAAGGACAAAGATTTCAAATCAATGAGAAGTAATCAACGGTTCAGTCAAAGGCTTGACATCATGGGCTACACATTCCACAGTCACACAGTCAGAGGCTGAGCTACATAAGAAACTACAGAGCACAGAGAGGGAGAGATGGGTTTTTTCCCCGCCCTTCCTCCTGCCGGCTCCTGCGCGTGTATTTACATAACACCTGGTGCTAGGAAGCTGATACCAGCCTCCTGAGTCACCCTCCCAGCCCAGCCCACCATGCCCAGGAGTCTCCTCCGACTCGCTGCCTCCACACCCAAGCAGGCGGGCTCGCGGGTGCGCTGCTGCTGTGCCCAACCCAGGAAAGAGGCGCCGGGTACACACCACTCGCGGGCATTAGGTCACAGTGACGTGGGCAGATGGCCGTCCGCAACACGCCGGCACTGGGAAATAACCGAGTGCCCGCCTCGACCTGGTCGGATGCCCAATTTAGCAACCAGTTCAGCCGCTTCGTGCTAAATTGGGAAGTCACCTCAGCTCTCTCTGCCTTAGTTTCCCCAAGTGAAAATGAGGATTTGAGCCAGTTATCCTCAAGGCTTGCCACTGGTTCCTCACTCTGCGTTCCAAGATGCTGTGTACCCGGCCCCTCCGTGGGGCAGGCCCTAGCTCAGCCGGCACACGAGAAATAATAAAATAACTGCTAAGGGCGCTCACAGCTGACTGGGGGAGACATGGCGTTCGCAGGGATAATGTTCCGGGGGGCTGTCGACGCCCAGCGGCTGGTGCTCAGACTACATCAGCATGCGGACTATGTGGGGTAGGCTTGGGACCCGGTTCCACTTAAGGGGCCCCAGTGCAGACGCAGGAGCGCAAGACGTAAGGGAAAGGCTGGAATGGCCTGCATCTCACCCACTTATTAACTCCCAAGCCCCTGCCCCACAAGGCGGGTGCTGTAGCCCCTTGGCCCAGATAAAAACCAAGCAAGAGGCAGAACCAGGCCACTGGCCTTCCCCACCCCCCACCAGGTCAGTGAACCCTCCAGGTCCTGGCTTCTTGGGGTGTAGAAGCCCCCCTAGAAGAGGCCCAAAGCACAATCAAAGACCCCTGGAGACCTCCCAGATATCGGAATAGTGATGTTAAAAAATCCTTGCCCCACCGACCCCACAGCACACACACAGACACACACACACACACAACACTCACATGCGCAACCAGGACAAGATGATTAAAACTTCTTTGGGGAAAAGTAGAAGGAACAGCAAGAGCAAAGAAAGGAATCTGCCGTCCAATGTCCAGAGCTCCCTGGCTCATTCTCCTGCCAGCTCTACTTCCTCCCCATCTTTGAAACCTGACTCCAGCCACAGAAGCTCCCAGAAGCCACAGAAGCTCAGCCAAGCGCGGGCGCTCCCAAGCCAGCCCGCCCTGCCTACCTCTGGAGTGTGTGGGGCGGAGGAGGAGCACGAGGCTCTCCGTGAGGAAGGCCTCGCCAAACCCTGCCCTCGTCTGGCACCGGGCACCAGGCAGCCTTGGGCAGGCTGCTGAGAGTCTGCCCTTCAGCTGCTCACTGTAAAATGGAGACCGGGAAGGTCGTGGAGACTGAGCTCGGTAAGTGTGGACTCCTCTTTCTGACCCCCTGAGCTGAGGCAGGAACCAGGACCTGGGGCTGGGTGAAGGCAGGGCTGGGAGGGGCCGGGGCACCGGGCAGCCCTGTCCGGCCGTGGAGAGCGTCCCTCTTTGGCACGATCTTGGAACGCAGAGTGAGGAACCAGTGGCAAGCCTTGAGGATAACTGGCTCAAATCCTCACTTTCGCTTGGGGAAACTAAGGCAGAGAGAGCTGAGGTGACTTCCCAATTTAGCACGAAGCGGCTGAACTGGTTGCTAAATTGGGCATCCGACCAGGTCGAGGAGGGCACTCGGTTATTTCTCAATGCCGGCGTGTTGTGGAACAGCCATCTGCCCACGTCACTGTGACCTAAGAGCACGCGAGTGGAACCCACAACCCTGAGCTTCTGCGCACAGGGCAGCTGTGCACCCCAGGAAATCAGCTTTTTTGGTATTAAGAGAAATGAAAAATTATTTTAAAAAGGAGAGCGAGGTAGCTCATCCTATAAATAGCCATAATGCAGAAGTTCATGTTTCAAGTCCCATTTTTGCTTACAATGCAAAAATGGTAACACTCAACAAAATGCAAAGTTAGAGAGGTCTAGAAGGGAGGGGCTAAAAAACCTTTGCCAGGAAACCTGTGACTGTGGCTTTTTATGAATGGGCCTCCCCGATTCACTGAACCCACAGTATAAAAGGGGGACCCAGTAGGTAAAGGGCCACACATCAGGGGCTTGCCCTTGCAAAGCCAGAGCATCGGGCCAGCTCGAAGAAGTCAGACCTCCACCATGCTCAGCTCAGCGCTGCTCTGCTGCCTCGTCTTCCTGGCTGGAGTGGCGGCCAGCCCAGACCATGGCACCCTGTCTGAGCACAGCTGCACCCACTTCTCATCCGAAGTCTTGCCCCACATGCTCCAAGAGCTGCGATCTGCCTTCAGCATGGTGAAAACTTTCTTCGTGAGTATGATGCCTCCTGTCTACATTGCTCCCTGGGGCTCCCAAGCTAGGTTCTCTTCTGGGGTTCTGAACCCCTGTCTTCTTCCTCTCCATCCCTAGCACTTAATCTCCTCAAACGTGAATTCTTAAGAGACTCTCAGTTCAAGTTATGGGGTCCAGTTAGTTGACGGAGCAGGTGTGCAAGGAAAGCTGCTTTAAATGTAAATGCACAGTCTCTCCTGTGAGACTTCCCTGGAGCCCAGTTCATTCTTGGCTGAGAGAAAGCGAAGAAAAGAAGGAAGAGAAGTTGTTTTCCAGACCCTACTAAGAGGGCTTCGAGGACACAGATGCACCCCAAGTTGGGACGCAGGGAGAAGGGGAAGCAACGGGAAGGACAGGAGAGAGGACTCAGACCCCGCAGCCCCTACAAACCTGGGGGGACCTGCAGGAAGCCAGGGCAAACTCTGGCCTCACTTCAAACTGGGCCAGAACTTCTCAATAATTTGATCCTGAGGGAGACAGCCTGGTTTAACTAAAAATTGCAGGACCATCGCACGTCCTGCTTAGAAAAACTTCCTTTCCATTGTCTTGAGTGGAAACACCCAAAACTCTTAATGAAAAGGACACCAGAAAGGCATTCATTTCTGCTATTTCCCCAACCTCAAGCTCACCCTGCTTTTGTTCTCCTTGCAGCAAACCAAGGACCAGGTGTACGACATGATGCTGCTGAACAGGTCTTTGGGACAGGACTTTAAGGTGAGAGCCGTTGGGGGGTGCAGCGTGCCTGGGGAGCTGGCTCTGCTTCCTTCGCTTTGAAAAGGAGAAGTGGGAAGATCTTAACTCAGCACAAGGCTTGCACCCCACAGGGCTCAGTTCTGAGGGGAGGCGGCTGGCTAAGGAAGGTCCCCGACAAACTGGCTTCTGATGCTGCAGCCCTTTCTCCTAGTCACCGCCCCTCCCTGCTTACCTGGGTTGCCCTCAGGGTTACCTGGGTTGCCAAACCCTGTCGGAGATGATCCAGTTCTACTTGGAGGAGGTGATGCCCCAGGCTGAGAACCACGGCCCAGACATCAAGAAGCATGTAAACTCCTTGGGAGAGAAGCTGAAGACGCTGAGGCTGAGGCTGCGACGCTGTGTGAGTGGCCGTCCTCTCTCCCTCTGCTGTCCCACAAACACCCTCTCCTGTCTCTTCTCACACCTGAGACGCAGCCGGACTGGCCAGAGCCACTTCTGCCTGGAACGCCAGCTCTGGCTCAGCTCTCTCTGAGCAGGAGGTGGGGGAGGCTGTTAGGCATTTACATGTGAAGATTTGCAAACAGCTTTCCTGTTATTTGTGAGTCATTTGTGGGTTATTAACTACTCGCCTCTCTCTTCATGAAAGGGGCCCAATCATCTTCCATCAGGGTGTTCTGGTCCCTGTGGGCCTAGGTGATGGCCCATGCAGGCCAGAAGTGAGGTCCTTGGGAGAGGAAGCCCCGCTCGCCCCTTACTCTGTCTCCTAAAAGCAGAACTCCACGAGGGGCCCAGCTGACTGGCAGGCATCTCCGTATCTGAGACGAGCCAGGCAGTGTGTGGGAATAATTCCTCCAGATAACTTCTCTCTCCAGCTGAAATAACAGCCTCTTCACTGGTTTCCCTTGTTCTCTCACTAACGCGGGAAATCAAGCTTGTCTGTGCTGGTGCTCACAGCTGAGGCTCACTCTCTGCTCCAGGGCAGGCAGAAATGGACCTCGCAGCTGGGCCTGAAGGGGAGGTGGGGGACTGAGGAGGGTTCTAGCAAGTGCCGCTGTGTGGAAGGGGAGGGACTCGGAGACGGGGTTTCATCCTTTAAACGTTTAACCGCCCAGAGCATCTCCCAGGGCCGCTGCTTCTATCCTGTGAGGAACAGCGAGGGGGACTTGGTCTTCCCAACAGCTGCTCCGCTACCAGCTCGTCCCCCTGGTCCTGTGAACGGGGAGTGGGAGTCGGTGTCACCAACACTTTCTCTTTCCTCCACAGCATCGCTTTCTGCCCTGCGAGAATAAGAGCAAGGCCGTGCAGCAGGTGAAGACTGCCTTTAGTAAGGTGAGCCTGGGCAGCTGGCGGCAAAATGCAGGACCTCTGCCCGCCCCCCAAAGGGCAGAAGTTGGTGTTAAAGGGGCCCCATTCTTCACTGGGGAGTGTGGGAACCCAGAAAGTGGTGTGATCGCCTCAGGCAGTGGGGCTCTGTTGCTTTGGTTGTTTGGCTGTTCTGTGAAGTGTCTCTGGGGGTTTCTAAATGACTGTGCAGGCCCCCTAGGCCTGCGGGTGCAGCCAGGCAGCCAGGCAGCCGAGGAGCGTGGTGAGCTGGGCGGTGGGGAGAGTGACAGAGGAAACAGAAAGTAGCTTGTTGGGGAGCCAGGCTGAGCCCACACGTGCAGGAAGCTGACACGTGAGCGCACACAAATACACCCAGGCGGCAGCAGGTGCCCCAACGCTCAGCAGGAGCGGGCGCCCCACTTTCTGGAACTGTCCCTACTGTCTCTGCCTCTTGCGAGGGCCCTGAGCATGGCCGCTCCGAAGACAAGTGGGGTCTCCCACTTCCCCATAAAGTCCGTCTCCCAGAAGCACGTGGCCTGTGTCCCCACTGGGGCAGACGGACTGGGCAGCAGCCCGACACGGGGCACGGGCCTGACGGGGTGGGAGCAGCGAAGCCTGCGCATGGACCGTGGGGAGCAGACTGTGAAACGCACGCTTATCTCCTGCTCGCGCTGTTGAGCTATCAGTGCAGTTTCCTCTCGTGGCTTTGCATCCAATTGTGAATAAGCGTCATGTGAGCACATGACCTTTAGAATCGTTGAAAAGCAATGTGCTCGGCAAAGAGAATGTTCCTCTTCCCCCCGCTGGCCGGCGTCACGTCAACACGCAGGTCCAGGGCCAGCTCTTCACCCGCCAACGCCAGGGAGCGAGTGTAGGTCCCAGGGTCACGGCCACCCGAGGGTCCTGAGATGGGTTTTCACCGTGCTCTCTCCCCCCAGCTGCAAGAGAAGGGCATCTACAAAGCCATGAGCGAGTTTGAAATCTTCATCGACTACATCGAAGACTACATGGGCAGCATGAAAAACTAGAAAGCTGAACCGCCAGGGACGGAGCACCCAGCGCAGTGACCACTGGACTCTGCGCCCTTTAAATTCGGATCCAGAATTCTGAACCAGCTCCTTGAAAAACCCAGTCATACCTCCTCTCTCCTAGAATATTTATTATTTCTGATACCTCAACTCCCATTTCTATTTATTTATTGAGCTTCTCTGTGAACTATTAAGAAGCCCGGTATTATAATTGTTCAATATTTATTATTTTCACCTGTTTAAGCTGTGGCCACAGGTTGAGAGCCTGTGGCATTTGAGTATTTTAAGAGGAAAATTTTTTTTGTAAGTTATGTAAGGAAAAGAATGTTCCTTGGAAAGCTTCCATTCCAAGCTTGACCACACTTGATAGCTGTTAACTGGTTTTTCTTGCCTTCCTCTCAGTTTTCTTGCCCCCGGGCACCTATATTGTTAAGAGATTCTTAGGAAGAGAAACTAAGGTTTCTGTAATAATTAATATTCTGGCTCCTCTGGCTTCATTGCCTAAATACTTCATTCCTAAAAACTGTGGCCAGCTTGTTATTTATAACAACCCAAAGTTGGTTCTAATAGAACTCAGTTTTAACTAGAAGAAATTCAGTTCCTGTGGAAATTTAACATTGTTTGTCTACAATGCAGATTTTAATTTTGAATAAATAAATGGGTCTTATGAAAGCATATTGTGGTGTCAGTTGACCTGTAGCTAACTAAAATTGCTCCCTCAAAGCTTCCAAGAGAGAAGACAGCAGATGGAAGAATTCTGCACTCCTGAGACAGGGTTAGGCTCACTTCAAAAACCAACAGCAAAGACCACCATAATGTAGCCAGGATCTCAATTCTTTGAGAAATTCCCTTTAAATAGTTAAATAGTATGATGATTTCAAGGACAAGCATGAGATTCTGTACTTACAAAACAGTACAAAGATCATTTCTCTGTGTGTGTGTGTGTGTGTTTCTTGCTTCTTCAAAGTCCAGGGGAGGGCACAATGTGCTGGGTTATGGTGAGGATGAAAGTGCCCACCAGCATCCAGCCCTAGGAGGTGGTCCCAGTGCACACGACGGGTTGTATTCACAACTAAAACCTCCTGTCACATCCTCCTTAGGCTAAGACCAGAAGTAAAAGATTAGACGCACCAGAAGAAAACAAACAAGTGAGCTGGCCGACTCCACGGGCTGCCCAGAGGCAAGCTGCTGCCACTGCAGCTCCCTGTTTGAGCTACCAAGTGTGAAGTTGGCTTCAACGTGAGGCTGGGAGGAGCACGGTGGCCAGGGAAGCCCTACTCAACACCCCGTGACTTGGAGGAGAGGGGGAAAGAACGAGCTGTGTAAACACTGCTCCCCTCACACTTTGCCCAGGCAGTTCTGGTCTGGGGTGAGGGTGGGAGGTGACGGGCTGTGGTCAGTTTTTCAGTAAGACCTGACTCACTTCGGTTAAAGTAACCATAGGAAGGAAGTGGGCAGCATCAAAGCTCAAATTCTGAGATGATAGGTTCGGATTAAGAACGGAGGCTTCCAGAACAAGAGCGGGGAGCAGGGTCTCTGCTTTGAGGTTCCTTGTACTGAAATGGAGAAGCCACAAGTCCCTTGGCGGGGAGTTCAGACAGTTGGGGCGTCCACCACACAAAACACACTAACTGAAGTTCAAGGCTGGCGCCTCCTGTCGAGGAAGTGGGCATCTGAAGCCAATAAAAGTAATGCAGAGATGTCGCACAGCTCGTAAGATGTTGACAGCTAGCGTTTAGCTGAACCTGGCATTACTGAGCCAGGCATGTCAGGCACTCTGAGTGGTGCTGTTTTCACAAGGAGAAACTGCGGCTCAGAAGTGCTGATGTGGTGCGGTAGCATGGGTGAGGGGAGACTGGAGAACTGAGACATGTAAAAGGCCTTTCCCCTTGTATTCGTTACCTATTGCTACCTCCAAAACTTCGCAGCTTGAAACAATAAATATACATGAGCCCATAATTTCTGTGGGTCAGAAATCTGAGAATGACACCCCAGGGCTTGGGTTCAGGATCTTTAGGGGGGCTACAGTCAAAATGACAGCTGGGGGCGGGAATCTCCCTGGTGGTGCAAGGGGTTAAAGTGCAGCACTATGAAGCATCCACAACCACTACAGCACGAGTTCGATCCCCGGCCAGGGAGTGACCTGCATGGCACAGCAGACCTCTCCTGTCTCAGTGTGTTTCAGTCGATCCACCTGTTCTGCTCCCCTCTCTGTCTCTGGTGAATCCTCTCACCCCCTGCACCTCTGAACTGTACCTAATCTTCTTTGCGTAAATAAATAAATCTTAAAAAAAGCCAGGGCTGCAATCGCTAGAAGGTTTAACTGGGCCTGGACAATCCACATCCAAGACAGGGAGTGGCAGTTAGCAGGCCTCATTTCTTCACTGGTTATTGATTCCCTGCTACATGGGCCTCTGTAGACGGCTTCTAGAACGTCTCCATGACACAGCAGCATTCTTCTTTGGAGTCAGTGACGCCAGGAGAGCAAGGAGGAAGTCACGGTGTAACTTAAATCTAATCTCAGAACGCTCACACCATCACTTCTACCACATTCTGTTTGTTTGTTTGTTTTTAAAGATTTATTTATGCACACAAGAGCTGGGGTACAGGCCAGAGTCCAGGGTGGTGAGAGGATTCACCAGAGACAGAGTGGGGAGCAGAACAGGCAGAGTGACTGAAACACACTGCTGAGGGGAGCAGTGGGGGAGGCAGGAGAGGTCAGCTATGCCATGTGGGTCCCCTCCCTGGCCAGTGGCAGGGATCGAACTCGTGCTGCAGTGGCTGTAGTTTGCTTCATAGTACGTTGCTTAACCCACTGCGCCGCCAGGGAGGCCCCACATTCTGTTTGTTAAAGGGAATTGTACGTATAGCTCCTATTCAAGAGGAGGGAAATTCGATTTTACCTTTTGAAGGGTGGAGTGTCAAAGAACTTGTGGACATATTTTAAACTACTGACTCCTTTTAAGAAAGTATAAGAAACAGCTCTGGGCCTGAATGGCGCATCAGGGGTCAGTGGGAGGAAGAGCCGCCTGCCCTCACGTGAGCACGCAGACCCTCCCCTCCTTCAGTTCTCTCTCTTCCTGACTCAGTCTATAGTAGCCACTCTCTGAGCCTGTTCCTCATCCTGAAAGCCAGAAAGACTTCGTCCGGGTGTTAGAGACTAAGTATTTGCTTTCCCTCCAAATTATATGTTGAAGCCCTAAGTTCCAATGTGATGGTATTTGGAGATGGGTCTTTTAATTAGGCCACACAGGTGGAGACCCCATGATGGGGTAATGGCCCACATAAGGGATACCAGAGAGATGGCACTCCTTTCTCCTCCACAGAGACCAAAGAGGTCAATGACCGTACAGCAAGATGGCCGCACCTACAAACCCAGAGAAGAGGTATGAGAATGGAGCCGGCCTTGCCAGGACCTTGATCTGGGACTTTGACCCGCCAGTATGTGAGAAGATGTCTCTTGTTTAAGATACTCGTTCTACGGTGTTTTGGTGTGAGAGCCTGGCTTGCCTCGTCCACCAGCCTTGACATACGGTCAAATGGAATGTCAGATATGAAAGGGCGTGTGTTTTGAAAAGGAAGTACAGAGATCAAGTTTGGACAAGGAAGTTTTTTATTCTTCCAATTCTTTTATTCTTCATCCTCTAAGGAGAGTAGTCACTTCATGTCCTTCCCTCTTCCCCAGCCCCTCACACCTGAAATCAGGTACAGGACAGAATAAAGACCTCTGTTTGCCTGTGGCCTCAGCTACTGAGATGAGGAGGGAGTGAGCAGGGAAAAGTTTCCCTACCTGGTCACTTGACAGAAACCAGACAGAGAAAAGCAACTGAGTGAGGCAGAGTCTGGAAGCAGGAGGTGGAGCTCAGGATGAAACGAGGTAAGGAAGGGGCTGACCCTTCTGTGACATGTCCTCCTCGAAATATTTACATGAGACCTCTCCTGTCTCCCCGCTGCTCCCCTCAGCATTGTGTTCCAGTGCATTTGCCAGTTCTACTCCCCACTCTGTCTCTGGTGAATCCTCTCACATCCCACACCTCTGGCCTGTACCCCAGCTCTTGCATGCATAAATAAATCTTTTAAAAAATATGTTTACATGAGTAGACTGAATGAGGATTCAGGACCAGCTCTAAGCCTAGCGTGATTCAGCAGACACAACCCTTCAAGGAGACAGGAGCTGTATCTGAAGAACTTCTACCCCGAATTTAAAATGACAGAAAGATCTATGAACTCTCATAAGCTGTGGAGCTGACTACAGAACGGCTCAGTCAATTCTGCATCTCTAAGTGGCTGTGTGTTCCAGGTGACACATGCCCCACTATTCAACACTCATTTCAAAGAATAACTCATTTGATAACTCTGGGGTTTTACTTACCCTGCCTGGGCCTCAATTTGCTCAACAATAAATAAGGCAGTAGTTCTGCATTGTGGTTTCCAACCTGGGATCCCTAGCCTTGTGTGAGTTCTTGAAGGCATGCACTGCAGAGGAGAGGACTGTCTGTGAACAATTTCCAAAGCGTGAGAGCCTAATGAAAAGCGTACTCTTGCTCACCTTCCAGAAGTCTGCACAGGCTCATTAAAATTCACTTCTATGATGAACTATCGTCTCACACCAATAATAACTGAAAACACTGGAAGCAGCAGATGTTGGTGAGGATATGAACAGAGAGCTCTCTCGCTCTGTGGGTGGGAGTGGAGACTGATGCAGCCTCTCTGAGAACACTGTGGAGATTCCTTAAAAAACTTAAAATAGAGGGGCCTCCCTGGTGGCGTAAGGGTTGGAGGTGCAGCACTATGGAGCTGTTGGCAGCCACTGCAGCACGAGTTCGATCCCCGACCAGGGAGGGACCCACATGACACAGCAGACCTCTCCTGCCTCTTGCTGCTTCCCTCAGCGGTGTGTTTCAGTGGATCTGCCTGTTCTGTTCCCTGCTCTATCCCTGGGGACTCCTCAACCCTGCACTTCTGGCCTGTACCCCAGCTCTTGTATACATGAATATTTTTTTAAAAATTTAAAATAGTAATCACCATATACTTCAGCAATATCACTCCTAGGTATTATCCAAAGAATATAAAAACACTAAATTGAAAAGGCATAAGCATCTATGTTCACAGCAACATTGTCACAATAGCCAAGAAGACACAGAAATAACCTAAATGCCCACTGACAGATGGCATAGATACATAAAGGTGTGGCAGAGATACACAAGGGAATGCTACTCGGTTATTTGAAAGATGAACTTTCTTTCCCTTGTCCCTTTCTCCTCCTCCTCCCTCTTAACTGCACAGCCCTTAGGGTACCTGTTGACGTCCAGTCGTTTTTAAAAGTGTTTTACATTGTCAAATTGTCTGTTATATGAATGTCCAATCATTTTTTTATCAATCTGACTTGTTTCGCTGCATATAATTTTTTTTCAGATTCCTTCCATTTGATTAGAAGTAATTATATTTCATCTCTTCTTGTAGCTATGTAATTTTCCATGTTTTGCATGTAAAACATCTTTTTGATCCACTCATCGATTGAAGGCGATTTAGGCTGCTTCCATGTCGTAACTATTATAATTTAATGCTGCTGTAAATATTATAGAACATATGAAATTTTTTTTGATGGTTTCCTATTCTGTGGGTATATGCCCAAGTGGGATTACCAGCTCATATGGTATTTCCCTTTTTTAAGGCAAATCCAGATTGCATCCCACAATGGTTTTATCACTTCACATTTTCACAACAGTATCATCGGATTCCTTTTACTCTTCATTCTCTCAACACTTGTTGGGGGTCGTTTTGATATTCCATTCTTGTGAGTGTGAAGTAGTACCTCACCGAATTTTTAATCTGCATCTCTCTTATTAGGAGAGATGAACATTTTTTTCATGTCTTTTGGATATCCTTGGCTAGTGAATTATATACATTCATATCTGCCATCCATTTGTTAATGACTTGTCTTTTTTGTCTAATTGTATGAGATTTTATATATCTTGGGATTATATATTAATCCCTTACCAGTTATGTATTATGTAAATATTTTCCCATTCAGTAGTGTGTATAATCATCTTGTATTTTCTTTTTCTATATAGCTTTATTACTTGAGGTGATACCAACTGTTTGTTAGTTTTAATTACCTCAAGTCACAAAAAAAAATCTTTATTATTAATATCACAGAATGTAGTGCCAAAGTTTTCATCTCTCTATTTTATGGTTGCCTATCTTATATCTAAACCTTTACTCCATTTGGAATTCATTCTTGTACATGTTAGTAAGTAATCCAACTTGATTCATTTACGCATGAACTTCCTGTCTTCCCAGCATCATCTGTTGTTGAGTTAGATTTACTAGTATTTTGTCAATAATTTTTGCACTGATGTTTATCAAGCATATTGGTCTACGGTTTTCTTATGCTATCTTTGGTTTTGGTATTAAAGTGTACTAAGAAGGATCCCTTCTAGCAACATCTCTCATAGTTTGTCAACTGGAAGAAAAAAAGTTTTCAAACTTGTTTTTCTTTAAATTTGGTGATATTATCATTAATCTATGATTGGTAAAAAGTCCTTTTTGTTGAGGATTTGAGCTCTCGAGTTTATTTTAAAGGAACATACTTTGAATAACACTTTTTTGGGCATGTTTAACCTAGGTGAGAAAAACCATGGTGCTGTTTAATTGTAAATAGATTGATATAAGACTGGACCAATATTTGATGTGTACAATTTTAGTATGTAGGGTTTTTTGTGCTTTTTTAAAAAAAAATGTTAAAAAAAAAAACAATTTGAGCAAGGTATGAACTAGTTCTTCTTTACAAGTTTGATAAAATTCATTTGGAAATTAACCTGGTCCTAGACTTTTTCTTGGGAAGATTTTTTACTACTGTTTTAATTTCTATATTTGTGATAATTTATTCCTTCCTGTGCTATTAGCCTTCATAGGTTTTTTGAGTTAAGAAAAGTACCCATTTTTTTAAACTTATCAAATTTATTGGCATATAGTTGTTCATAGTAATCTCATAATCTTTATATTTCTGTGTTATCTGTAGTAATTTCTCTTCATTCATGATTCTATTTATTAAATTTTTCTCTTATTTTGGTTTTGTTTTGTTAGTTTAGGTAAGAGTGGAGCTATTTTGTCTATCTTCTTAAGGAACCAGATCTTGGTTTTGCTTTTTTTCATATTTTTTTTATCTCTATTTCATTTGTTTCCACTTATATTTTTATTATTTCCTTTCTTCTAACTTTAAGTCAATTTGTTCCTCTTTTTCAAGAGGTCCTAGGTAGGATATTAGATTGTTTATTTGGTATTTTTCTTGCTTTTTAACATGGGCATGTATTGCAATGATCTTTCCCCCTTAAGACTGCTTTGGCTGTATCCCATAGATTATGGTAACATAATATCATTTTCATTCATCTCAAGGTATTTCTTTAGAAAATGTTTGCCTTAGGGCCCTCCCTGGTGGTGCAATGGGTTAAGCAATGCACTATGAAGCAAACCGTAGCCACTGCAGCAGGAGTTCGATCCCTGCTGCTGGCCACGGAGGTGACCCACATGGCACCACAGACCTCTCCGGCCTGGCCCGCTGCTCCCCTCAGCAGTGTATTTCAGTAAATATGCCTGTTCTGTTCCCCACTCTGGTAGATCCTCTCACACACCCCCACACCTCTGGCCTGTACCCCAGCACTTGTGTGCATAATAAAATCTTTTTAAAAAAATGTTTGCTTTGATTCCCTCTTATCCAATTGCTATTAAGTAACATGTCATTTATTCTCCATATATTCATAGTTTTTACTGTTTTTTTTTATATTTTTTTTCCAATTTTATAGTATTGTGGTCAAAGAAGTTAGTGGGTATAATTTCAATATTTGTGGTTTTTACTTCAATTATTTGTTGGCTTTTGTCCCAAGATATGGTTTATTCTTGAAGATGTTCCATGTGGACTTGAACAGAAGTGTATGTGGCCGTTTTAGGGTAAAGTGTTCTGTGGATGTCTGCTAGAACTATCTGGTACAGATCCTTGTTTGGAGCTGCTGTTTCCTTAGTTCTTACTCCACAGCAAAGAGATGATATCCCCAGTATAAGCTACATCATCTGTGGTCTCACCTATCTCAGTATTGTCTTCTATAACATGGAGAGAATTAACATTCCTTTATATGTTACTGTCATAAGGAAGAAGGGCATTAATACATGTGATGTACATGTCATAAGAAATAAAGGCATTAATACATGTGATGTACATAAGACTCAGTAAAAGCAGTTCTATCCTTTAAATATTTGGAAAAATTTTCCTATAGAAACAGATAATAAGATCAAAGTTAACACAATGAATTATAACTAGACTGACCTTACATGCTAATGATTAGAAGTGGGTTTTTCCTTATAATGCCTTCTGCTTCCCTACCCAGATTCTAATTTCAACATAGGGTTTTCAGAGTTTTATACACTGTACAAATGATTGACTTAAATTTCCTAAATCTTAGAGGAAACAGATTTAAACTTCTTGGGAAAATTCCTTAGAACTCTTGAAATTCCCTAATAAGTAAAAGGACCTATCTATCTGTAAATATCTTACCAGACTGAATCATTTTTATGTAGGAAAACTAATAAGTGTCCAAGCATTAATCACATGCAACCCTAGAATCACTCAAATCAAGAAGCTGGTATTTTTTCCCAAGATGAGTCATCACCTAATGATACATCCTACTGGAAACCTCCAGCAAATCTCCAAACACAGATCTTCCCTTGGTATACATGTTCTTTGTTCTCTGAGTTTTTCTCATGTATATTCATTTTGCTCAGTCTCTCACATACATACTAGAAGGGCAGAAAAATCACTATCAAGAAAATGCCCTCTCAGATAGATCTGTTAGCAAAATAGAAGCCTGGATTCTTTTTTCATTCACATCTTCAAGCTCACTGATTCATTCTTCCATTTGGTCTATTCTACTTCCACAGCTTTCTCCTGAATTTTCTATCATCTCTATTTTTCTTTTTACATCTTGAGTCTTCAATTTTTAAAATCTGTTCATTGATTTTCTCAGTACATTCCTTTGTTTTTCTTCCACATCTCTGAATTTCTTTATCATGGCAATGTTGTATTAGTGTTTCTAATAGGAAGAACAGATCTTCCATGGTATTCTTCATAGAAACAGAACCAAATATTAAAAATTTGTATGGAATAACAATAGCAAAGACAACACTGAGAAAACAAGAATTAAAATGGAGGTATCATGCTCCCTGGCTTCACATTACACTACAAAGCTACAGTAATCAAAACAGTATAGTACAGGAATAAAAGCAAATACTCAAATCCATGGAATAGAGCTGAGAACCCAGAAATAAACCCACATGTGTGTAAATAACAACTTATGACAAAGGAGCAAAAAGCATACACGGAAACAAATAAAATCTCTTCAATAAATGGTGCTGGGAAAATTGGAAAATAATATGTAAAAGAATGAAACTGGATAGTATCTCACATCATATACAAAAACAAATGAATTTCGTTAAATCCATCAAAGTGGATTAAAGACTTGAAGACTTGAAACCATGAAATACATAGAAGAAAGCATAGATGATAAGCTCTTCAACATCAACTTAGTGATGTCTTTGTGGCTGCATCTCTAAGGCAAAAGAAATAAAAGCAAAAATAAACAAATGACACTACATCAAACTAAAAAAACTTTTGCAGAGCAAAAGAAACCATTGTTAAAATGAAATGGCAACCTACTGAATGGGAGAAGATATTTACAAACCATGTAATATCCAAAAATATAAACTGATACAACTCAACAACAACAAAAAACCCTGACTAAAAGATGGACGGGGGATCCAAACACATATTTTACCAAAGAAGACACACAGATGGCCAACAAGCACATGACAAGATGTTGTTCATCACGTATCATTAAGGAAATGCAAATCAAAACCACAATGAGATTTCACTTGCCACCCTTGAGAATGGCTATTATCAAAAAGACAAGAAATGGTAAGTATTGGCAAAGATACAGAGAAAAAGGAACTCTCAAAAACTGTTAGTGGGAATATAAATTGGTTCATCCAGAATGGGAGGTTTGTGAAAAAATTAAAAATAGAATTACCATATAATCCAACACCACCAATTTTGGGTGTGGATCTGAAGAAGAATTTGAAAAGGAACCTGCGTCCCCTATGCTGATTGCAACATGATTTACAGTAGCCAAGAATAGAAACAGCCTAAGTGCCACTGAAGGATGAAAGGATAAAGATGTGATACATAGACACAGTGAAATACTACTAGTCAGCTTAAAAGGAAGACGAAACCTTACTATCCACCATAACATGGATGAATCTTGTGGGCTTATGCTAAGTGAAATAAGTCAGATGAAGAGAGACAAATACCATGGGATTCTAGTCCCGCATGGAAATAAACAACGCAAAGGAACAAGCAAAAGTAAACCCTTGTATTCTGACAACACAAGGGTTACCAGAGGGGATAGGTGCGAGTGGATGGAACAGAGAGAGGGTGGCCGCTGGATGTGGAGGCTGGTAACTAGACTTTCTTGGTAGACGTGGTGTGGCATCACAGCTGTTGGAGGGTGATGCTGTGTATCTGAAACAGATAGAGCGTTGAACGCCAACATCACCGCAATGATTTTTAAATGCTCTTCATTTAGGAAAAATAAAAAGAACCCTGATGCTCAGATATCAGGCTTCCAAGTGCTTCAACAGGAAGTGGGCCTCTCCTACAGTAACTCCATTTCCCGTGTCCTGTGATTGACTTTGCAATGGGTTGTCAAGTAATGTCTGGTCAATAAGACACAGGGTGAGGTAAACTAAAGGAGTACCCAGAAAATAGTTTTCCCTCTCAAAAGTGAGGAAACTAGGCTGTTTTCTGCTTTGGTTTTTGTTCAAGTAGAAGTCTGGAATTGTAAAGCTTTCCTGAGACCATGGGGAGACTCAGTTGAGGAGGATGAATCAACCAGTAGAAAACAGCAAAGAGAATAATGGAAAAAGTGGGTTCTTCATAAAGACATGAATTAACTAATCATAGATGAGAACTATTTCAGAAATTTCAAAGTGTGAGATAATTTTCCTTTCGGCTACGTCACTGTTAACTGGGCATTAGGTTTCTTATGGCAAAAAGTATGTACAAAAACGTACAGAGAACTTGCAAACTAGAAACAGTTGGACAACTTTACTCTCGGGGCCTCCCCTTCTCCCTTCCTCCTCATGAGGAGATGACTCACCTCTGAGTCACCTAATGAAACCCTTGAGGGAGTTCAGGATAGGCCAGGAGTTCACTCCCTGAGTTTCAGCAAATCTGAGGCCAAGCCTTGTCCCATCTTCCTCACTGGTTTCGGGTAAGGAACTGGCCTCTGCAAACTCTGACAGACTCAGAGGGTGTGAAGGAGGGTGTGAGGGGCCAGATGCCCTTGTCTTATGGACTCGAACACCTTGCCCCCTTCTCCTCAAGTGGACTCACCCCTCAGGAGGGCAAAGCTCTCACCCCTCCACAGGTGTCTTCCACCACACCAGGAATCTGGAAGAGCAGGCTCATTTCCACTCATTTAGACAATGGCTGACAATCTGAACGTTCTGCCTCCTCATTGTTTCCTGAGTGTGGGTTGCCCATCACTCCTGACTGCACCTCTGGGTGAAGGGCTGACTCTTGCTATTCTATCGCCCCAAGAGGCTCAGAGAAGGCATTAAATAAGGGCTTGAGCCCAACGGAAAAAAAGAACTTTCCCATCACGTCTCAGATAACTTGAGTTGACTCTCAAAGGCCCTCTTGTCTGATTGCCACTCAGTCATCCTCCAGCCTATACTTCAGTGTCTATAATGAAGAACTTGTTATTGGAAAGCTCCTTCAGTTCATTATCAAGCCACATTTGCTTCCCTGTAACTTGCCTTCTGTTGTTTTACTTATATTTTCTGGAGTAGAACAGAAAATAATAAACGCTTCCACATACTAACTCAACAAATAGCAATGGCAGATCGCTGTGGCCTCCACAATCTTTCCCAACCCTGCATTTTTTCATGCATGCTCTCATAAGAGAGGCATGTTATTAATGCAACAAATAGTGATTGAATTCTCATATATGCCAGGCTCACAGCAGAGCCAGATACAGAGTTTACAGACAATTAAATAGTGACAGTGAGGAACAAAGTGCGGTGGTCACTGCAGTGCACAGTTTCACAAATTTCACACCTTGAAGCTGTGCAACACGCAGCGTGGTCACTGGTGGGCGCGGGCCAACTGTGGTTCGGAAAAGCCCTCCCTGGCAGAAAGGTTATTTACACTGATACCTAAAATATGTATATCAGTTAATTAGGCAAAGCGAGAAAGGAACAGAGAACTGGGCTGAGGGTACAGTGAGGAGAAGGGGAAGGGTGTGAGAGCACAAAGTGGGACGAGAGAGAAACGCAGCTTGAGAAGTAAGCAGGAGGCAGACCACATGGTCTCCGCGTTCGGGGTTGGTTCATATCCTGAAGCCGGTGGGAATCCATTGAAGCAGGAAAATAACAGGGTCACGTTGCATTCGGGCTGCTACGTGGGAAGTGATTGGAGGGAATAAGACCAGCGCCTGGGAGTCCAACTCGAAGCTGTTACCATTATCCCTGATAAATAAATAAACAAGACAGTGGCTTGAACCAAGGTAGCAGAAGTGGAAATAAGAGGGAAACTATATAGACACATTTGTGCAATAATGCAGATTGGGTAACAATTAGATCTGATAGCTGACTGGGTGTGGAGGGTGAGGGAAAGGGCAAGATTGGGGTGACTTAGACAGTGAGCACGGCTGATGTTACAACTAGGCCTGAAAATCTGGAGGAGGTGCAGATTCTAAAAGAGGCGGGAGATTTTGGGTGCCCTCTGCTGAGATCCTTTAAGATCTCCACGTAGAGGTGTCTAGTTGGATTCACGGGGTGTCTCCAAAAGATTCCAGAATCATCTGCATAAATGGTCTATAAGTGAAATTTCATAAGAGGATGCCAACGGAGATGTGCCTTGAAGTGCTGAGGAAGAGACTCATCTACTGGGTGAGCAGGGGAAGAGGAACAGCAGCAAACCGGGAATGAACAGCCAGAAGATAAAAGGAAAAGTTGAGTCTGGAGCGTGGGAACAGAGGGGAACAGGAGGAAGCTCGTCCTGCCGGGGCTCACCGGCTGTCCCTGCAGGCGGGTCCCTCATGATCCAGCCTTGTCACGGTCGCAACTCCCTGAGCGGCAACCACACCACTTCACCAGTCAAACTGGGTGCCCCCTGAAAAATATGCTGGTGTTCCAACTCCCTAGTACCCGTGAATTATTCCAAACAAGACGGATTATTTGGAAATGGAGGCTTTGTCATCGTGAACAATGAGCATGGGGCCATGCTAGGGGAGCATGGGCTGAATCCACGACTGGGTCCTGGAAACAAAAGGCCGAAGGTGCTGGTGGGAGGCAGGCAGAGTGGAAGCTGAGCCGTCCAAGCCACGGAACGCAAAGTCTACGAGCAGCTGCCAGAAACTAAGGAGCAAGGAGGGCTCTTAACCTCCATCTCAGACTGAGCATGGCCCCACCAACACCTCAATTGTGGACTTCTAAGAGCCATTACTGTGCAGGAAAGCATTTCTGTTGGCTTAAGCCATCTGCTGAGTTCTGGTAGCTTTTTTTTTTTTAAAGATTTATTTATTTATGCACACAAGAGCTGGGGCACAGGCCAGAGTTGCAGGAGGTGAGAGGATCCACCAGAGACAGAGTGGGGAGCAGAACAGGCAGATGGACTTAAGTACACTACTGAGGGGAGCAGTGGGCGCGGCAGGAGAGGTCTGCTGTGCCATGTGGGTCCCCTCCCTGGCCAGGGATCGAACTCGCACTGCTGTGTATGGATGCTCCACAGTGCAGCGCTCAACCCGCTGCGCCACCAGGGAGGCCCAAGTTCTGGTAGCATTTTACAGCAGATCCAGGAAACTAATACCCAGCGTCACCAAAATCCCAAGACTTTCTATTCGATGCTGACCAAGTCACTTCCTTCTCATTCTATATGCAACACTGAAGTTTCTAAAATTAAAGTTATAACATGCTCACCCACTCTGCTTCACTCCTAGGAACGCGGGGCAACAGCTACAGCTTTTGATAAACTTTACTTCTGTGTCTTTGCCGAGGGCGCCTGAACATTAAAAATGGTGGGTTAAGATATCAATCGCAATCCTTCCCGGGCAGAAACAACAGACAACTGTATTTTATCAAGAGCTCCATAAAGTCATCACCTAAGACTTTCTCAGATGTCGTGAGGAAATGCAGATGTACCTGCGCACTGGAAGTTCCAACACACCAGTCCAGGGACCATAAATAAATGGCCGGCCTGCACCAGAGTGACCCCAACCTCCCTCACACAAGACAGGCGCTGTGCAAAGTGGTCCTTTGTTGAGTCAATCTGAGTTTCTTGGGAGATCTGACCACTGACTGTTGCCCGTCCAAGTCTTGTCTTTTTTTTAAAAGATTTATTTATTTATGCACACAAGAGCTGGGGTACAGGCCAGAGGTGTGTGGGGATAGAGCAGGGAGCAGAACAGGTGGATCCACTGAAATCCACTGCTGAGGGGAGCAGGTGAGGCAGGAGAGGTCGGCTGCGCCATGTGGGTCCCCTCCCTGGCCGGCAGCAGGGATCGAACTCGTGCTGCAGTGACTGCGGTCTGCTTCATAGTGCGTTGCTTAACCCACTGCACCACCAGGAAAGGCCCCCCCCCTTTTTTTTTTTCAATTTTTTAAAGATTTTTTTATTTTTGCACACAAGAGCTGGGGTACATACCAGAGGGATGGGGGGTGAGAGGAGTCACCAGAGACAGAGTGGGGAGCAGAACAGGCAGATCCACTGAAACACACTGCTGAGGGGGAGCAGCAGGGAGAGGTCTGCTGCGCCATGTGGGTCCCCTCCCTGGCCGGGGATTGAACTCGCGCTGCAGTGGCTGCAGATGCTTCATAGTGTGGCGCTCAACCCGCTGCGCCACCAGGGATACCTGAAAGTGTGAAATCTTGACGTCACCAAGAGGAGGGCGGGGCAGGAGGGGGCGTCTGACTGTCTCATTCTCCCCTTCATCCCTAGCCGCATCCCTTGGCCTTGCTGATGCAGCCTGTGCAGTGTTCACGTGACGGTGGATTTTGCTGCACTTTTCCTCCCCGCTCTTATTGTCTCATAAAACACAATCACCCTCACTGTCTCCCCATTTTATGAGTGAATAAAGCCCCATAAATCCACCCTCCCATGGCCGGCATCCAGGGCCCTGCCACTCACAGCCTGATGATAGAGTCGGCTCCTTCTCCCAAAAAGGAAAATAGCCAATTTTTTTCCCAGATTTCCCAAAAGCTACTTAGAATGTTGGATTAATTCAAATTATTAGAACCCGAGAGGCTGCTTGATGGTGGGTATGTTGGTTAGCGCTCACTTCGGGAACAGATGAACCTTCAGGTCCCAGCGACTGGACAGGGGTTCGCTGTTTCTGGCTCATGAAGAGAACACATGTGAGGACGCAGCTGGGGCGGGGACCGTCCTGCAGCCCTGCGGCGGGCGCCCCTGGAGCTGTGTGGGAGCTTCACAGGTCAGGCCTGGGGGGGCAGGAGTGCCCTCTCTGCACACCCTTTGATCAAGGAAGGTAACCCCTGGCTGAACAGCCACTTCCCGCAACAGCCGTGGGGGCAGGAGTCTCTGCCCTGTAGGGAAACACTGATGCGAGCGGCCATCGGTTTGGGTTTTGTGAGGCCCAAAGCTTACACACTTTGGAAGTAAGTTGTCTTTTAGAAAAAAATAAAAGACACAGACGCCACACTAGGAAAGTGAAGGCTTGAAGCTGTCTGTAGGGTTAGAGAAATCAGGTCTTTTCAGCTTCCCACCACCGTGATGATGGACACCTGCGGTGCTGTGAGCATTCCAGGGTGGGCATGTGCAAGTGCGCGCACCTGAGTTGGACACGGGCATAAATGGGTGGCATCATGAGGACGCCAGGACAGACAGGACTGATCAACGTGATCAGCAGCAAAGCAGCCGAGAGGGTGAGATGCGCCGGGGGCTGGGAGGCCTGCCAGCCTCCCAGCCCCCCGGCACCCCTACCTGCCATGTACCTGGCCACCTCTAACAATAAAAGCATGAAAAGCCACTGAGGGCTCCAAGACTCTCCTTCCTTGACCCATCTGCCCAGAACCATCCCGAACCTTGCTCCTGTGCCATCCTTCCTGCTGCTACACTGTCCCTACCGAGCGTCACCACCAAGCCTCTCGCTGTAAGTCACTCTGGGGCAGTTCTGATGGGGATATGACTTGCCACTCTCAGGGTCACTGAGGACAGGCCAAGAGCAAAGGGACGCCCCAAAACCAAGAAGCTGTGGCACATATACACAATGGAATACTACTCAGCAATCAAAAAAGATAAACACGTGGGCCTCCCTGGTGGCACAAGGGGTTGAACACCGCACTATGAAGCATCTGCAGCCACTGCAGTGCGAGTTCGATCCCCAGCCAGGGAGGGGACCCCAGGGCGCAGCAGACCTCTCCTGCCTCCCTGCTGCTCTCCCTCAGCAGTGGATTTCAGTAGTTCTGCTCCCCACTCTGTCTCTGGTGAATCCTCTCACCCCCACACCTCCGGCCTGTACCCTAGTTCTTGTGTGCATAAACAAAATAAATCTTTAAAAAAAACAACGTAAAAAAATACAGAAATTGGTTTAAATGATTTGCTGCCCAGTCTAGACAGAGCTAGGTAATTAAAAGCAGCACGTGGACAAGGCTTCAGGCTGGGCTGTGCACACCCGGAGCGCTGTCGGGGCGGAGGGTACAGCCGCCAAAATGGCTCACTCTGTGCCCCCAGCCTTTCAGGTCCCGAGACGGTGGCTCGGCCCTGACCAGGGCCTTGAAGCTGAGTCACAAGGCTTCTGCTGCCTCCTCTTTGCCCCTTAGAAATTCCCAAGGGCTGCATCCCGCAAAGGGTTGTTTTCTAGAAATGTACGCTTCGGTCTACAGATCCATCAGTCGGGGTAATACCACGACCTCACTGATTGCTCAAGATCAAAATCCACAAGAAATAAGATCACAAAGCGGGGCTGGGGGAGAGGGCTTCAGAATCTCGCCCAAGGTCCCTTCACAGGGCTGCCAGCCACAGGGCTGATTAGCTGCTTCCCCCCACAGAGAACCGCAAGGAGCACCTTTTCTCTCATTTTGCTCATGGAAACCAAGTCTCCCAGGGGCTGAGGGCCTCGCCCTGACAACAGGACAGAACAGGCTGGACCCTGGGCCTGGCCAGCCACATGCCGCCGGCCGCTCCTTGGCCCTCCAGCCCATCTCCTTTCCCAGAAGAACCAGGCTGTGAAACCCACAGGAGACACAAGTGCCCCCACATATCCCCATCAGCCCCACCTCCTGGCCTTCTGTGCCGGGACATAGCCCAGGGTTGTTTCGTTTTAGTTTTGCCGAACTCTTAGGAAAGAGCAATACCCCCAAAGCCGGGGTATTGATCAATTTTGGGAGAGGAGGGAGGAGGACACAGTCTAAAACCAGGCAAAACCGGCGAGGCCCGGCCGGCAGCCCCACTTTTGCCCCCCAGCGGCCCACCCAGCTTCCCAGAGTGCCCTCGAGGCAGCCCACCCGCGTGTCAGGGGTTGGGGGTGGGGGGAGATCCTCTGCCAGGCTGACGCCCACAAGTCCAGGGGTTCGGACTCCCTGAGAAGACACCGCGCCCCTTCCCCGACCAGGACCACGCAGAGTTCATCATTTCACACACGCAGAGCAGCCAGGCCAGACCGGGCTTGGGGGGCAGCCCCCACGTTGGGAGGCGACACACAGCGCCCCCCTCGGTCTGTTGGTGGGTTGGTCGGTCGGAGAGGGAGTGGGCGGCGGGACTAGAGGACTCGGGAAAGGGGCCGGGGCAGCAGGAAGACCTTGAGCCCCACGCCCCTTTCTGCTCACGTCCACCTGGTCACTCGGGCTCGAGAACGACCACCATGGCCGGCGTGAGGGGAAGCTCTGCCAGCCTGTCTGTCCCCGCAGCACCCACGAGCAGCAGGGAGCCCAAGCGGGTGCGGGTCCCCCGAGAGCACGACAGGACACACGGGTTTACTGGGGACACACCTTCACAGGAGCGGGCTGGGCCAGGCGGGAGGCCACGCCCACCCCAGAGGCGGCCCCAGGCCTGGGGCCAAGCCAGCCAAGGCAGCGTCCACACAGGTCAGCCTTCACTACTACCCGGCCGCAGCTGCTGTGCTGTCCCCCCCTGTGCCTGCCCCCACTGCTGTGCCTGTCACCCCCCACTGTGCCTGCCCCCCCTGCTGTGCCTGTCACCCCCAACTGTGCCTGTCCCCCGCTGTGCCTGTCCCCTGCTGTGCCTGCTGTTGGCTGGGAGCACGGGCAGGGAAGCGCATCGGACCTCAGCACAGGCAGACACAGGCACCGCGCTCAGCGCAAATTTGCGGCCTGCCATGGGAGGGCTGAGGCCACCCTCCTCCGCATTAATTATACAAACATTACTAAATCAGTGGGTGGTTGTGGGGTGCCGCAGTGTTATCCCCACTGCACTGGCTGTTCAACTGAGGCCCACTGAGGTCAAGGCGCTGCCCGTTGGAGCCCCGGTCAGCGTAACTCCACGGCCTTCTGCGCCACGAGCCTCTGCACTAGGTGCCCTCGACGCAGCCACCTGCAGAGGGCCGCTCGGTAGCCCACACACCTCCGCCCGTGCCCCTGGGCGCCTGAGCAGAGCCTCGGGCTCCGGGGCCTCCCCAAGCACAGGCTTCCTCGCTGTTCCCCTGGGGGCGGCGCTTCCTGGCCTAAGAACCAGGTCAGGGTGCCTGTGAAGATGAAGCACTGTGGGAGGCCGGCCACGCCTGTGCTCAGGCTGGCCTTGAAGCCGTTCCGCCCCCGCACCCAGACTGCACCCAGACGCAGCAGTAACCACAGCGCTGCCCGCAGGGTGCGGGGTGCCGACTCCGCGAGCTCCAGGAGGCCCTTCGCCCCTGCGCACCAGGTTGTTCCAGTCACCCCCTGCATACCGGAGACTGCGGCTAACAGTCTGGGGAAACACCTTTTACTCTCAGCTGACGTATCCACCGCTGCTGCACTGCGGGCAGTGAGTCTGCGGGCGCTCGTCCCCAGCCCGCGAAGGGCGTCCGTCCATGCGCCGTGCTGTCCTTCCGCAATAGCCGCCAAGACCTGTGCTGGGCTTTCCCTTGATGCAGCTGCCCACCTCTAGAACACACCGCAGAAATGCTTGCACGTGTGTGCGAAGACCGCGCACTAGGTATCTGAGGCATTTACACTAACTTCAAATGGAAACAAATGAGAGTGAACTGCAGGACAGCCGGCAGTGACTACACTGCTGAGGAGATGCGGGTCTGTGAATCCGGTTAAAACTCTCACCAAGGGGTCTCCCTGGTGGCGCAGTGGGTTAAGCAACACACTACCAAGCAAACTGCAGCCACTGCAACGCGAGTTCGATCCCTGCAGCCAGCTGGGGGGGATGACCCACAGGGCACAGCAGACCTCTCCTGCCTCCCTCCCCGCTGCTCCCCTCAGCAGTGTGTTTCAGTAGATCTGCCTGTTCTGCTCCCCGCTCAGTCTCTGGTGGATCTTCTCACCCCCACACCTCTGACCTGTACCCTAGTCCTTGTGTGCATAAATAAATAAACCTTTAAAAAAACCCAAAACACTCTCAGCAAGACTTGCTAGGTCCAGAAGGTACGCTGCCCACTGATGAATGGGTGTGAAAAGTTCTTGCATTGAAGAATGTAAACACCACTGAACTCCACACGTGACCCTGTCAAAATGCTTCAGTGTATGTCATGCATTTTCCCATTTTTTTTAAAAAAGCAAGTCATAGAACCATATATACCTCTTGGTTCCATTTATACTTGTTATCAGCATCAAAGAAAATGTTCACCTATGTTTATAAGCATGTATGTGTGGAGAGAAATAAAAGTTTTCCTAACGCTAGATAAAATAAAAATAAAATCAAGCTGTTGGAAAGTTATTTCTGGAGAGGGAGCTGCCATAGTGAATTTTCACATATCGCTCTGAGCATATTATCATCATATATATATATATATATATATAAAACTTCTTTAACATTTGAATTACCGAAACTCCTCACGTTAACTGTTCTTTACGAAGAAATGACACATTCATCCACTGAGTTAACTGCCAGTTGCAGAACCTGGAATAAGCAGTGTGGATATCCCCTTCCACGCAGGTCTGCCGGGCAAGCGGCCTGCCTCTGTCCCTGCCCTGGCCGGGCTCTGAGGGCCATTCCCTGGAACCTGTTGACCAGTGCAGGAGCCAGCTCAGTGTCAGAAAACCCTGAAACCTCTAGGCTTTACTACAAACCCCACATCTCCCACCACAGACTGCAGTCACAGCTCAGAAGGGTTCTCCTCAGATTCAGATGTAATCGTGGCTTCTTTGGAAAGTAAGGCTCGGGTGAATTCAGAACCACAGATGTCCCAATCAGAGGGCAAGGACTAGGAGAACTCGGCTCATTCTGAAACTTGAGGCCCTGCAGCCCCCAGCGGCTCTAGCTGTTTGAGGAACTAGAGACCCACAGCTGCCTGGGCTGAGGAAGAGTCAGGAGAGCGTTCCACAAGGTCTCGGATGGCAGTGGCCTGAGGTAGCGCTGGCTGGGGCTTGGGCCAGAACCACCCAGACTGGGGACCCATTTGCATGACCTTTGCGGATACTTTGCATATTGGGGAACTTTGGATCAGAGAGGCTAAGACCAGCATTTGGACACACAGGAGGACACACACAGGGGCAGAAACAAAACCAAGAGGTGGAGAGGACTCATGAAGGAAGGGGAATGGCAAGGGGAGAAGCCAGTCCCAATATTTCACTTGCAAATCCTGGCAGGGGCGTGGGGTGGGTGGGAAATTTTACTGGCCCTTAGAGCAAGAAAGCTATGCAAATGAATGCATTTGCATAAGTGCATTTGCTAAAAATGACTTACCACCTACAGGTCTATGCCTCTGCACAGCAGCCACTCACCCGGCAGCCCCACCTGAGGCCCTGCAGGCTTCTGCCCACCAGAGGCGGAGAGAGAGCAACTTCCCCTCAGAGCAGCCATCCCCTCAGAGCAACCATCTCAGCCCGGGCAGCCCAGGCTGAGATGCTGGGGTGAGGCACGCGGGACGCTCCCAAGTCCAACAGACCGGCCGGCGGACCGGGACGGACAGGATGAGCGTGCCCTGCGGGGCCTAGGGCGCTCTGAGGGGCCACTCAGAGCTGACAGCGACAAGGATGCCCTCCCCGGCAACCGCTCGCCCTCGTTTTCTAGGGAGCCCCCAATTTCGCGTGACGTCATCCTTCTCTAGCGAGCTGTGAAGTATACGACAGAAAAGAAGCGAGGTTGAGCTTGAAGGCTCCCTTACCTATTACTGAACTGAACCGTGTGGGAACCCCTGTCAGACCACGTTCCAGAATGTTCGTTTGGAGGAAGCCGACACAGTGAACCAGGGGCGCCTCTCCAGGCTGGAGAGGCTGAGAAGCAGAAATGTCAACACCAAGGGGACCCCTGAAGGGGGTGGCACCCTTTCCATGGCAGACCCCTGAGGCCAAGCGGCCAGCAGAAGAGATGAGCACTGTCCCGGCCAGAGGACGGGGCGGACCTGGGCTCCAGGAAGGAAGCATCTTGCTCCTTCAGAGACCAGTGTGGGAAGCAGATGGGACAACCCCCACCGTGCTGTTTCCTCATTGTCTACCGCCAAGACCGGCTCCTAGGGCCAGCTCACGGCTCTCCAGGAGGCCAGCCCTCCAGGCCGCCAACCCCTGCCCGGCACAGGCCAGGTGACCGGCACAGGCCAGGTGACCGGCTCCTAGGGCCAGCTCACGGCTCTCCAGGAGGCCAGCCCTCCAGGCCGCCAACCCCTGCCCGGCATGGGCTCCTGGCTGTTCAGGCAGACCAAGCCGCAGGCCGCAGGAGGGCCAGCACCACTTCACGCCTCACACCCCCGCCTCCCCGCCCCGACACACCAGGCACTCAGGATGAGCAAACCAGAGGCGCCTGTCCTCTCAGGGAGTGGACCCCAATCTTTCCCGAAGCAGCTGCTGGGAAAGGGCCGGGGCAGAGCTGTGCTCCTGCGGGCTGAGACAGAGCCCCAGCCCAGGTGCGTGCGGGGCTGCAGGGCTGTAGGTTTGTTTACCTTCTCAGCAGGCGGCACTGTCCCAGCCCTCAGGCCAGTCCCGCCCTGAGTAACTGAACTTCACACCTCCCTGCTGCTTGCCCTGAGTAACTGAACTTCACACCTCCCTGCTGCTCACCGTCCTCTGCCCTGTCCTCCGCCCTGTCGCCCTGTCGCCCTGTCGTCCTCCGCCCTGTTGAAGGAAACCCCCAAACTGACTGCCTGCCATTGTCTGCCAGCCAACAGCCTCCCCACCCCAGGCACAGCCCTTCGGCTGAGGGCCAGAGCATGGACACCGCCGGGAACCTGGGGCGCCCCGTGCCCACCTAGTGAGGGGCCCACCCCGTAGGCCCCAAGCCCATCACAGCCACCTGCACCCCGAGCACCTAAAATCCACTTCCTCACTGGGCTCCTCCCAAGAGCCGCTGGGTGCAGAGCAGCAGACTCCTCGGTGGAAGCCCAGTCTGCCTCCCTGCTCGGCCTCCACCTTGCCGTCGGACGGAGGCTCTGGACTCAAGCTGGGGCTCCACCTGTCGGCTGTGCGGGCCTGAGACTTGCGCACCTCCCTGAGACAGAGCTTCCTCGTAGTAGATTGGAAACCGGATTACTCCCAAGGGCTTTCACGCCTGAAGACATGAATAACCCAGCGCAGCATCAGTGCCTCGGGCACCCCAGGGCCTCCTCCTCTCGCACTAGTGTTCAAGAGTGACTACTACGACAATGGCTCCGCGCCCAGCAAGTCCACTCTGCCTCCAAGCACCGAGGCTCCTCACCGACCCTCCCGCAGAGGCCGTGGCGTATGGAGGCGGAGTCACAGGACCTGGTCGGGATGGAGGGCCCGGGCGAGGGGAGGGGGCTTGGAACCACACAGCGATCGCCCCTGGCCAACAGCTCACTCCTGGTCCTTCGTCACAGCCACCTTCCCTGAGCACCAGGCTGGGCCCCGCTGGCCAGACCCAGCAGAAGAGGAAGGAGTCGGCACTGGCAGCGGGTGGGGCAGGTGGGAAGGTCGTGAGGCAAGTCTGAGGCAGCGCGGTGACCCCGAAGAGGCCCACATGCCACCTCCAACTGTGACCACCTCCACGGCTGCAGGGACCGTGCACCCCGCGCCGACCTCAGGTCCTGGCGGTGGGACGTTCTGATGATCTGGGCGGGGCCAAGCCAGGCACCTGGGTCCTTACAAGAACCCGTTCCAGCTGGGTCAGGGAGGGCGGTGAAAGGCCTGGCAGCTGGAGGAAGAGGCCTTGAGCCCGTGCGGAAGCCTCTGAATGCTGGGGAAGGGGCGACGACAGAATCTCCTACAGCCTCCAATGGAGCGCTACTGAGAACTTGACTCCTGGGCAAAGGCCCAGGAGTTGTCTGAGCTCCAGAACAGAAGATGCTAACTTTGTGCCGTGAGCTGTACTGCGGCAGCAGCAGCAGCCAGCGCTATCTCCACAGGCGGAGCCAGCAGCCAGCGCTACCTCCTCAGGCCGAGGCACTGTCAGCCCCGCCTCCCTCACACCAGTCCCTTCCTTGCGCCCATCCCCGTCCCGCCTCGGACCCTGTCCCTTCTTGTACCTTGGTCAATGGAAAGAATAACGACTTCCTGAAAGCAAAACTTCACGCAGGGTCATTTGGGCAGTGGCTTCTAGAGCGGTGTAGGGTGAGAGAAATCAGGTCTTTCCACCCTCCCCCCACCGTGATGATGGACACCTGCAGTGCTGCGAGCATTCCAGGGTGGGCATGCGCAGGTGGGCGCACCTGAGTTGGACACGGGTTTAAATGGGCAGCAGCATGAGGACCAACAGAACCGATAGGACCGACAGTACAGACCAAAGAGCAGCAGTGAAAGCGAGAGCAGCAGAGAGAGCAGCAGCTGAGAGAGGGAGAGATGGGCCGGGGCTGGGAGGCCTGCCAGCCTCCCGGCCCCCCAACACCCCTGCCTGCCGTGTACCTGGCCACGTCTACTAAATAAAGCACAAAAGCCACTGAGGGCTCCAAGACTCCTTTCCTTGACCCGTGTGCCCGAATCATGGCCCCTCCTGACACTACAATTGGTGAGTGCAGTTTCAAGACGGGACCAGCCTCAGCCACCCACGCGGCAGGGACGGCGGAGGCCCCGGCCCACGCCCACGAGCCGGGCGGTGACGCTGCTGACCGAGGGGCGAGCAGGCCTCTCCTCCCGCAGCAGGCCGGGTCTGCGGTAGAGGACACAGTGGGCCTTGGGACCCCGCGGTCTAGTCTCAACAGCTGGCTGTGCAACCTCTGGCACGTTGCTTCACCCTCCCCGTCAGCGTCCTCACCCCAGCACGGGGGTGACCATCCTGCTCGCCTTCTCTGAGGACGTCTGGGGTCACAAGAGAAGATGGAGGGGAGCTTATCTAAGACACCCTGTATTTCCATCTGACTGTGAGGAGGGCAGTGGGGTTAAGAGACCAAGTTTTATCTTGGACTCCCACAAACCATCTGCTTTGTGCGCTCAGACACCGGCCCGGCCGCAGCCCAGTCATCCGTGAACTGCCAGCAAGAGTCACGTGAACGCTCAGGCCTCTTCTAGCTTGGACCTGACATTTCCGTTTCTGCCTGACACCCTACTGCCCCCTTCTGGAACTTTCAGGAACTACACCAACCTTCTTGTGGGTCCCCACACCACCCCGGATTTGAACCAAATGATCACAACCCCCTTCTCGCTGACCCCCCCGCCCCAGCCCACCTGTTGAGAGTGGCACACCTGTCTTGGGGTCCAAGAGTCACCCTAAAAGTCTCCTGGCTCTGAGCCAGCACTGGCAGAAGAACGGGGCTCCCGGGCCCACCCCGGCACCCTGCTCCAGAGGGCAGGCACGTCCCCCGTGCGTGCCGCGCCGGCACTGCTGGCCAGGCCTGGGCTGGTCCCGCCTGCCCAGGCTTCCCTCTCCTCCCTCCCCTCCCAGCACACAAAGCCGCTCTCTGCCCGTGGAAGACGAGAGGGCGCTGGGGGCCGAGTCGCGTGAAGAAAAGAAAGAAGCCCTTTCAACTATTAAATCTGTTTAGTAAAGACAACTTCGTTCATACAAAACAGTAACAGTTTACAACAATCTGAGAGACCAGGAGGCGCCGCGGGCACTCGGAGTCCTCGCCCGGCCGCAGGAGACCCGAGGCGCCCCTCCGCCACCTGCGCGAGGGGACGAAGCGGAAGGGTCATTGCACCCCACCACAGGGCCGTGGCGGAAGCGCCCCCACGCTGGCCTCGGCCAGCCGGCAAAGGGCCCCCGCGGCCCCTGCTCCTCACTGGCTTTGGCACAAGCCGGGCTGCTTGGGCTGGGGTGCAGTGGCCAGAGGGGAGCGGCAGTCGAGGTGTCTTTGGTGCAGACTCCCCACCCGCCACTGGGCCACCCTGGGATCTGCAAGGTCATAAGGCGGGGCCGCTTCTGCAGGCTGCTGCCCCCCGCACTAAGGGGACACCGGACACAAAAGCCCGTGTTGCGTATAAACTTGCCGGCCCACCCACGTGAGCTCAGGCCCGCGGGGAAGTGGCTAAAACTAAGAAACAAAAGTGGGTTAATGACAGCAGGAGGGGAAGCAGCTGCGTTCCTGGAGGGGCCTGAGGGCCGGCACTGAGTGGGAAGGGGTCCTGGGGTGCAGCCTGGTCTCCCTGACTCTGCCAGCGCCTGTCGCCCCTCGCCGCTGGGGCCAGCAGGCACGGCCGGCGTGGATGGCCATCTCGGACTCCAGGAAGGCTTCCTGGGTCCCTGCTAGGCCCGACCCCGCAGCCCCAAGGAAGGACGAGCTCTGGATCAACAGCAGGCCTCCCCGCAGCCCGCGGCCGCAAGCCCCCGCGCACAGTCGCAAGTGGCACTCTCTCTCTCTCATCCCCGCCCACACGCACTCCGCTGACGCCCGAGGGTGCCGGCCTTGACCCCCACACTCCTCGGTCTGCAGCCTGTGGGCTCCGGGGGCACAGGGAAGGCGGGACAGGGCAAGACACGCCCACGACAGCACCCACAGACCCCCGGCAACAAGCCCCCGCGTGCCCAGAAAGGAAGGGGCTCGTGGGAAAGGCGTGAGGGAAAGAACAAGTTTCATAAAAACCCTAGGTCAAACTGCCGACGAGACGGTACAGGGAGCACGCGCCGCACCCGTTCTCCGGGCCCGCCCAGCTCCGCCCTCCCGGGGCAGCAGAACCAAAGTCAGGTTCAGTCTCTGCTGAGGCCCAGGCTCCGCGGCCGAGGAGCGGAGGTGGCGCGGCGGTCCGAGTCTTCAGGAGGAGAGACCCAGGCCGGTTATTGCTTGTCCTGCGTGGGGCGGCGGGCGGGCTCAGTGGGCGAGGGCCGCGGACTCCAGGGCCCGCGCTTTCTTCCGCCGCTTGAGCAGCAAAGGATTCGACGCATCTTCGATCTTCTTGATCTTGATCTGCTCGTAGTCAACACGCATCGTGGCCAAGGCACTGGTCATTTCCTCCTGGTCGGGGCGCGAGGAACAGGAGCCACGAGTCAGGGCGGAGAGGAGGGACAGGCGCCGCGGGGCCAGGCTGACGGCCAGCAACGCCTGGGCTGCCCCGGGCTGCACTGCCCCCCCGCAAGCTGACCACAGCCCACACCGGGGGAAGGCACCGGACGAGGGCCAGGGGACGGGGCCCAGGCTGCCGCAGCCAGCGGCTGCATGCGGCGACCCTGAACGGGCCGCTCCTCGGGCTCGGTCTGCTCGTGCGCAGCACTGGCCGCCGGCCCTCTGCGGAGCCGGGGCGGAGGCCGCAGGGACAGCCACGGCCCGTGCGCGCGGGACACGGAGGCCTCCGGCCACAGCTCAGTCGGAGCAGCAGCGGCTCCTGCCCAGCCCCGCAGGCAGGCGCCCTGGGCCCTCACCTTGACATCCTCCCACCGTTCCTTGTCCTCCTTCAGGACCCGGCTGGTGTGCAGGGGGGTCTGAGGGACCTCCATTGACTGCTGTGGGGAGAGAGGGGTCAGTGAAGCCTGGGGCTGGGCAGCGTCCCAGCAAGCCTCGTTCCAAAGGCCAGTCTCCGGGCCCAGGCCTCGCCAGCTGCCAGGCTCACCATGATCCAGGGGTGGTTCATGAACTCTGTGATGGTCATTCTCTGAGTGGGCTCTGTCTTCAGCAGGTTCCGGATGAGCATCTTCACTGTGGGGGGGGTACAGCGACAGCTCAGGGGTCTCTCTCCCTCGCCTGCTCCTTCCCAGCAGTCTTCCAGGGAGACACCAGGCTCAAAGGGAGGGCACAGGGGAGGCAGACAGCCCCGGAGCGGCCTGAGGCCCATGTGGCTATCCTAGGTGAGGGGCCCCGCTCAGCCCACGCCTGGGAGGTCCAATCACACAGACAGGACACCCAGCAGCTGCAGCCACAGCCACAGCAGCCACGGGAGGACACGCCCCACGCACATGCACACAGGGCCACAGCAGCCACGGGAGGACATGCCCCACACATGTGCATACATGGCCACAGCAGCCACAAGAGGACACCCACCCCACACATGCGCACGTGCACACAGGGCCACAGCAGCCACAAGAGGACACCCACCCCACACATGCGCACGTGCACACGTGGCCACAGCAGCCACAAGAGGACACCCACCCCACACATGTGCACGTGCACACAGGGCCACAGCTGTCACAAGAGGACACCCACCCCACACATGCGCACGTGCACACGTGGCCACAGCTGCCACAAGAGGACACCCACCCCACACATACGCATGTGCACACGTGGCCACAGCAGCCACAAGAGGACACCCACCCCACACATGCGCATGTGCACACGTGGCCACAACAGCCACAAGAGGACACCCACCCCACACATGCGCATGTGCACACGTGGCCACAGCAGCCACAAGAGGACACCCACCCCACAATGCGCACGTGCACACAGGGCCACAGCAGCCACGGAGGACAGGCCCCACGCACGTGCATACGTGGCTCATTACCTTCTTCAGACACTTCCGACCACTCTGGGTTGGGAAATTCGTACTGGCCCATTCGGATGCGACTCTTCATGCCCGGAGAGATGGCAAGGCCGTGGTTGGAATAGAAGGGGGGATACCCACACAGCCTGAGTGAAGAGGAAGCAGGGAAGGGGTAGAAAGCTGGTGTTATTTGGGGCCCCGCACCAGAACAGCGTGAGAAACGTGCTGCTTCTTGTCAGGGTCCCAGAGAAGTCGGGCGCACCGCCTGCAGGCACGATACACGAAGTCAAGGAGGAACCGACACGGCGAGTGTCCAAACCACACATTTTCCTGCCCGCCAGCTCAGAGCACACGGCTGCAGAGCCGCTGCGAGCCGAGAGGGGACAGGCAGGGGATTCCCGGGGAGCGCCCCGCCCAGGAGGGGAACGCCGACCTCTGCAGCTTCCCCTTGTCCGGAGAGGCACGGCCCCCGCCAGCTCAGCCCCAGCCCAGAGCCCCCGCCCCACTCACAGGATGTACATGATGACACCCAGGGACCACATGTCACAGGACTTGTCGTACTTCTCCGGGCCCAGCACTTCTGGAGCTGCGAACCAGAGGCCAACGTGGGCGGCGTGGCCCTCAGGACCCTGCGCCCCTCGCGCCCCACCACGAGCGAGGCGGCGAGGAGAGAGCGCCGCGGTGGGCGGAGGAGTGCACACCCGCTCCAGGGGAGCCCCCGGGCCAGAGCTGTGACCGGAACACCCGACGCACCAGGGCCTTCCCGGGCTGCGCTGCCCATTCGTCTCCAGCTCGGGAGCACGCCCTGCGCAGCCGCTGGCCTCAGGACCACACCGGGCCGGGCGTGGGGGCCGTGCGAGCGGCGGCAGCGGCTCTCCTTTGCGCGGGGCACGGGGTCCTGCCCGGCCCTAGGCGGTCCGCTTCCCTGAGGGCCTCCACCCCCGCGACTGACCAGCCCACGTGAGGCAGGCCACAGACCGAGGCCGAGGACGCCCCCGCCAAGCCCCCGGGCCTGAGGCTCCCGAGACCGATGGGTTTCTGGACTCACCCACGTAGTACGGTGTGTAGCAGGGAGTGGTCAGGGAGTTGTGGCTGGTGGTCTCCTTGGCAAAGCCAAAATCTGTGAGTTTCAGGATGGCGTTGGGCCTCTTGGACGTGTACAAGAGATTCTCAGGCTACGGAGAGAGTTACCGCTGCAGACAGAGGCTACCACAGGCGCGGGACAAAGCGGGGAGGGGCTGTGGCCTTGGTAACAGACTGCGGCTGCTTCGGAGCGGGTGCGCCGTGGGGCAGACGCTGAACAGGCGTGACCACTGCCCTCCAGCGGCAGCGCTGCCAGCAAGTTCACCTTTGTCCTTTATTTGAAGATTTATTTATTTATGCACACAAGAGCGGGGGCACAGGCCAGAGGCCAAGGCTGAGAGGAGTCCCCAGAGACAGAGTGGGGAGCACAACAGGCAGATCCACTGAAACACACTGCTGAGGGGAGCAGCGGGGAGGCAGGAGAGGTCTGCTGTGCCATGTGGGTCCCTCCCTGGCCGGGGATCAAACTCGCGCCGCTGTGCCATGGATGCTTCACAGTGGGCGCTCCCTGCTGCACCACCAGGGAGGCCCCCAATTTATCTTAATTTTTTTAAAAAAGCACCCACAAGTCACCCCATGCGAGCTGGTGGGGCCGGGACAAGTCCAGAGGGTAAGGACGCCCTTCCTGCTCTGTGCAGGCCTGTGGTCTACCCCGGGGCCAGCAGCCGTGCAGGCCGCAGCCAGGGGCACCGTGCCGCCAGCGGGAGCGTGTGTGCGCTGAGGGCCGGCGGGGACATGCCGGGGCCGCGAGGGTCTCAGCGCCGGGTCTCGGCTTTGTCACAGAGGGCAGGCCGAGGGGCAGTGACAGCACCCTGCCCCCGAGCCTCCAGCAGGAGCCCCCTACCGCGACCCGCCCACCGCCCAGCCTCGGGGCGCCAGGGGCGGGCAGCGGTACCTTGACGTCGCGGTGGGCGATGTTGACGGAGTGCAGGTACTGGATGGCCTCGCCGATGCTCTTCATGATCTCCGACGCTTCTGCGCAGGCAGGAGAGGAGCAGAGGTCACAGGATGTGGCCTTGGGTGCGGACGCACACCAGTGCCCACGCGGCCCCCACCCCAGGCCAGGACGCAGCTGCTGCCCCGGCGCAGCCACGCACAGCGGCCCCAGCACGAGGGAGGCGGCCGGCCTGGGCCTCCCCAGCGGCCGGGCCCATCCTGCCACCCGCCGCCCGCCGCCGCCACCGCCGCTACAGACCCTTTCTACCTCTTTCGGTGAACGCCTGGTCTCCCCGGTCCTGGATCCGGCTGAAGAGCTCTCCGCCGTCCAAGCTGCAACAGGCCACAGTCAGCTCGGCGCCCGCCGCGCAGCCCACCCCGGGCCAGCCGCCCGCCCCCGGCCTCACCACTCCATGACGATGAGCAGGCACTTCCTGCCGGCGTACAGGTTCTCGTAGACGTCCACGATGCGCACGACGTGCGGGCACTGCGAGGCCCGCCAGTGCAGCTCCACCTCGCGCCGTGCCTTGGGGCAGTCCTGCAGCATCTGCGGGCCAGGGCGTCCTCAGGCCGCAGCCCCAGCCCGCCAGGCCACCCAGGCGCCACCCGCCGACCCACCGAGCGCCCGCGGCCACCGAGCGCCGTCTCGGCCCCCCGCCCGCGGCCTCCCCCAGCCTGGCCAGGGTGTGCAGGCCGGGGTGCTTGACGGGCACCGTGACACGACCCGCAGGGTCTGGGCCTCCCCGCCGCGGTCAGGGCTGGGCCAGGCTTCCCAGCCGAGAGCGCAGTCTGCTCTGGAGGAAGCGTGGAAGCAACACGAGGGCAAAACAGACGGAGGGAAATCAACACAGCAAAGGAAAGGGCCGAGAAGAGGGAAACTCCATAGTCGGGGGGCAAGGCCCCTGCGAACCCCAGCCCGCAGACCAACCAGAGCAATGCCCTGCGACCCCGGCTGACCTGTCACACCCAGATGCCCGCCAGGCGCTGCCAGGACGCCGTTTTCGTCGGGGTTCTCGCTGGGGTGCACCCGAGCGCGTCCCTGGCCAAGCTTGACCCTGCCCCTGTCTGCCCTGGGCCCGCGGACGCGTGTGAAAGGGGCCGGATCCCTCACCAGCCTCGAGGCTGAACCCGAACCAGTCCAAGCCAGTCTCGGTGACTCCAGGCTCTTCGCAAAGACCCAAGACGGAAGAGAATGTCGTGGGGCTGCCCAGAGGCTAACGAGGACATGGGCTTGCACCTCGTCCCTGTGGGCACCGCGGGCTGTGCCAGTCACCTGGGTCCCAGGCCGGGGCACCCCAAGAGGGTGAACCAGCACCCCGAGGGGGCAAGCAAGAGAAGGAGCCGCAGCCGCGAGACATCTGTCTGCCTAGATGCTGAGCCCCTTTCTGTTCACAGCCTGCCTTAGGAGTCTTTCCTTCTGTGAGAGCCAGCGCATCCAGCTGCGTCCCTGTCCAGCGGGGATGAATCTGTCCCGAGGACTGAGTGCAGCGACCCTGCGCGGGCCTGCGGGGGCTGGTGAGTGCTGGGGCGGCCGCCAGCCCGGCCGCGTGACCTCAAGCGCAGTGCAGGGCCATCGGCCTGACGAGCGCCCGTGACGCCAACAAACGTGTCTACAAAAGTAAGATTAGCCCCACGGAGCGCACGCCCAGCGTTCTCCAGTGGAAAACCAGAGGGTGGAACATGAGGGGGCCGCCGGGCAGGAGAGAGGCGCCCGGCCAGGGGAGGGCAGGGGTCCAGCGCGGCGGCCCAAGCGGCAGCAGCAGGAGGGCTCGGCCTGCTAGAAAGTGCACGCGGCGGGCCAGGCCACCTGCGGCCAGCCCAGACCGCACACGGCCCAGCGACGCAGCGGCAACATCACAACCAACCAGCGTCCACTGACGCGACGGCCTGTGACACACTGGGGCTCCTCCAGCCGTGCCATCACACGGCACGGGCTGGCAGGAGAGACGCGGAGCAGTGCTACGTTCAAGCTCAGTTCCTGGCGAGAGGCAGTGGCAGGGCAGAATCCAGGCCTAGCGAAGCGCAAGCCTTCCCGCTGCACCACCGCTCCGAGGGGCGGCGCTGAGTCTCTCACCGCCAGCTGCACAGAGGCTGCACTCCACCCAGGAGGAGCCGCCAGTTCACACAAGGGAGCAGCAGGCCAGGCCCCACGCAGCTGCACTGCCACCTCGTGGCCACCCGAGGCCACCGCACAGGTCCGTAGCCGTCACTCACCAGAAGGGGCCAGGAGAGGGTATTTCCCTCTCCCAAGCTCTGCAAAGCCCAGGAAGGGGCACGGGCTGATTTAATTTGCACGGAATTCAACCCAGTCACGTCCTGGACTCCAGCTACGGGCCACAGTTTGCTGACTGTCTGGAGTAAACGCAAGCCCGACAGAGAGCTCGGGCTGGACAGAGCGGGCGCGCAGGAGAGGCGGACACACAGAGAGGCACCCCCAGTCCAGAGGTCCGAGCAGAAGAGTCAGCGCAGCCCAGCGGGAGATTCTGCCGGCCCTGCGGCCCGGACGGGGGACCCCAAGCTGTCAGACCGACTCCGCCACGAACTGCACGGTCAGGAGAGAGCTGGAGAGCTGGCGCGCCTGGAATCAGAAGGTAGAAAGCCTGGAGGAGCCTCCACCGTCTAAGCCTGGTGCGCGTGGGGCCAGCCACTGTGCCCACAGGAGCAGCAACGGAAGGGAGACACAACGTGAAAATCGTTAAGCGCACAGAGGGGCTGGTGGGGCGGCAGCCGACGGGCCCCAGGCGGCCGTGCTCACCCACGCTGTGGCCGCACGGCAGCCGCGCGACGGGACGCGGCCCTGGCACCAGGGCAGGCAGAGGCACCCCTCAGGACAGGCACCCGCAGGAGCCCGCGGCTGTCGGCAGCAGGACCGCCGGGGCCGGCCCGCACGACCTCCAGCCGGGGCTGCGCAGGCCCCTCTGCCCTCCTGAACGCAGAGCAGGCGCCCGAGGGCTGTTCTTCCCGCCTGGACGAAGCGTGTGGCATGGGGCAGAGAGAAAATGGGGCCCCACTGCCCCTCCGCACGCACGTCCCCACTGCAGAGCCGGCCCGAGCACCTGCAGACACATGCACGGCTGAAGGGGCCTCCCGTCTGGAAGCCGAATCCAGCTGCGGAAAGTGAGCCTCTCTGGGCCTCTCTGGGCAGCGCCTAGTCTCAGGCTGTCAAGCCATCTCCAGCCCCCGCCGCGCGAGTCCGACCCCCACCCAGGAGCCACCCCACAGGGCGCGGCAGACCCCTCCCGCCTCCCGCTGCTTCCTCAGCAGTGGGCCTGCTGTTCTGCCCCCGCTGTCTCTGGTGGCTCCTCTTACCCCACACCTCTGGCCTGCACCCCAGCTCTCACAGACATCAACGAGAAGACCGACACCCAGGCGCACGTGGGCAGGAACCCCTCGGGGCACCCGAGCAGCCGCCCAGGCGAGGCCTCCCGCGGGCCAGGGTCGGGCAGAGCCGCCAAGCGCCCGGAAGCGGCAGGCGCGAGGAGGGCAGGAGGCTTCGCGCAGGGCTAGGGCATGGGAGGCCCCGGCGCCCCGGCAGAGAACACACGGGGGCGGTGACAGGAGCAGGCGCTGCCAGAGCCACCAGCGGGGTGCGGGCTGACTGGAAGCCGAGAGCGGCCCAGGGAGGCTCTGGCCTCCCGGCTGGGCTCAGGATGGTGGAGGCTCACGGGCAGGGGCCGCAGCCTGAGCCCCAGACTGCAGGATGGCGGGGCGCGCGGCCAGACGAGCACCGCAGGACCGCGAGGAAGGGGAGCCCGCAGTAAGCCTGGGGGAGCTGCCCCACACCGTGGCTGACGCCAGGCCCTCTTGGCGGCAGAGGTCAGCCCCACCGCGCTCGGCTAGGCCAGGGTGGCAGACGGGGCAGACCCAGCGCGGCGGGAGCTCGAGCCGCTGCCCGGAGGATTGCTGGGTGACGGCGGAGTCAGAGCACCCCCAAAATACTGCGCGGTGCCTCTCCCGGCTCTGCTGGAAGCCGGGAGGAGGGTGAGGACCCCAGGCCCGTTACCTGTGGTGCCGGCCCCTACAGTCCCCCACCCAATCCTCCATCACCAGGAGCCCAGGAGCAGCCTGGCCTAAGCCTCGGGGGCCAGAGAAATGGGAAGAAACAGACCCAGGCCTGAGGCGCTGCCCAGCAGCCAGGGAGATGAGAGGGCCAAGGGAGGAGAGGCCTGGCCCGGGGCCACCCCCCAAGCCTGAACACTAACCAGGTTTGTTAACGGGACTCGTTCAACCCCTCTGGGCCTCAGTTCCTTGCTTGTTGAAGAGGCAGTCACAGCGCCCACCCGGGCTGCTGTATTACAGGGGCGAAGACACCTGCGTTCTGCAGCGAGCGAGTCTGCCCCCCACACTGGCGGCTCAGACCGGGGTGCAGCCCCAGCACTGGCCGGAGGGGACGCGGGGGGCCAGGGCGTCTTCCGAGCGGTGCGGGCGTGCGCCGCAGCACCGAGCGTGCTGCCCCTGCAGGCCGGAGGAGCCCCCGTGCTGTGCACACCCTGGTCGGCCACAGCGGGGTGCAGCGGCGCAGGCGACAGGGAGCCCCGACCCCCGGGCGGCCGGGTGTCAGCGAGTGCAGAGCGCGCCAGGGCCCTCACAGGAGCCAGCCAGGGGCGCGCCCCTTCGCGAGGGAGAGCACGCGGTGCAAAGAAGCCGAGGAACAGGCGCGCGGGGCGTCTGCAGCAGTGCTGGAACGTGAGCCCCGTTCTCACAGGCCCTCAAGTCCACTCCCCGCCACCCCACGGCGAGGCAGAGGACACGAGGCCCAGCCCAGACAGGCCGTGACGCCAGCAGCGGAGACGCACGCCACCTGCGCAGGGGCCCGCAGCGCCAGCCGCGTGCGCCGAGGTGCCGCCTGCACAGTTGCACCCTAGGGGGCCGGCGGCCGTTCACCTTCACTAGACGCGGCCAGCACACGAGGCAGAGCGAGGGCTGCTCGGGCCGCGTGTCCATCCACCGGCCCCGCATCACTGAGCCCAGTCTCTGGGACGTGGGCTCTTAAGAGTCCACTAGATTCTTGGTCGCCGCCTCTCGCGTGCCCTGTCTCTTCCTCTTCAGTATCGATCCCAGCTGTCGTCGCTTTACGTTTACGAGAAGGATCTGCGAGCGCAAACCCGAGTGACCAGCCCCGTGCATGGCAGTCCGGCTGCACGTCTACACCGCAGTCCGGCCGCACGTCCACACCGTGCACACAGGCACAGACGCGCCCGCTCTGTGTGCACTCCAGCGCCTCACCGGAGGGGCCCAGACCCAGGTCAGCGCTGGCTGGGACTCCACGCCTGATCGGCCACGGTCACTCCCTCTCCGTATGATCTGTACCACGACGAGTCTAAGCAGCGGGTTGTTTTCAGAGGCTGAGGAGCTCACTGACTCCGAAGTTCGCTCAGAGGCCGTCACCACGCCCGGGCTGGCGGCTTCAAGCTGGCTCTCGGGCTCTCAGCCTCCCCAGTCCCAGCCGGGGCTGCCCAACCCAAAGCCTGGCCAGACAGAGCTCAACCCCGGGGACGCCCCCCCCCGCCCCGACAGGTGCGTCAGCAGGGAGCATGTCCACGCCCTTGATCTGGCGAGGGGCAGAGGAGCTGGCGGGACAGAGGAGGGCTGCACAGCCCTCCCGCTGCTCCAGCCCAGCCCTGACCGCCCTCCTTGCCCCCCACCTGCTAGGCGCGGGGCCTGCGTGCCGGGCCTGATGGACTGTAGATTTCCCCTTTCGGCCTGAAGCCTGGGGACCTGGGCCCCACACCTGCACCAGTTTTAAGAAGAAGGTGTGAGGGGCACAGGTTGCAGAACCACACGCCACCCAACACGCGCCTCGCACCCTCTGCAGGAAAGGCCCCTCGCCCCAGCTCACGCCGGGTCTGGAGCCCGGGAAGACCGGGAGGAGACACGGGTGGAGCCCACGTCCTGGTGCCAGCGCCCGGCAGCAACCAGCAAGCGCACCATGACTGGCAGGCACTGGTAACGGACACACAACCGAGCCTGCACCGCCGGACTGGCACCCGGGGCTGGGGCGCCAACAACACGTCACACACTCTTTAAGTTACACTTTGTGACGTCAAGAGCCAACTGGGTGGCGGCTGGCACCAAAGCAGAACGGCGGGAGCGCCATCTCCTCCCTCCCTGCTGCAGGCCTGCTGCCCGGCTGGCGCTGCGCCTCGCTCCTCCTCGAAGCCAGCCCGGGAGAGAAGAGATGACACGCCGGGGAGCGCTGGCTGGCGGGGCGGGTCTCCTCTACAGCCGTGGCGAAGACTGTGTCCCCCTCCTGGGACCTCCGCAAAGCCCACGCAGGAGCAACCAGGATCGGCCCCAGAAGGTGACTTAAAACAAGCCTAACTGGCATTTCTAATCTTCGGGGGGCGCCCAAAGCCGCACCAAGTACTGTCCTGGGCCCACCTGCGGGCACACACATCCCCTGACCTTCGACTGAAGTGGAGGAGGCTCTCTGGTCACAGTCCCCACCCAAACAAGCCAGCACTCGCGGTGAGGACTCCAAGGCCACCTCGCCACCCGGGAGACGCAACTCCCTGCAGCCCCCCAGCCTCAGCACCTTCCGTGGCAGCCGCCAAGGACGCAGGTCCAGAGAAGAGCAAGAGGGTTGTGACGAATTGCTAAGTGTCCGCAGCACGTGGCGGGTGAGGGCTGACGTGCCTGGTGAGCACTGGGGAGCAGCAGCCCACGTAGCGTGACCAAGGAGCGAGGACAGAGGCGCACAGCAGACAGACGGCCAGAACAGAGATGCCCACGCGATCAGCTCAGACAGACCTGTTTATGAAGACGGAGTAATTCCATCCGAAAGGCAATTTGTTTTTAATATTTGACCAAAAACAAAATAAACTGGGGGTTGGCAAAGATCTGGGAGGGAAAGACACTGACACACTTAGCAGGGATTTTAATGAGCATGCTTAATGGCCTTATCTATCCAAATTATAAATGCTCCAACCGGGACCCAGAACTTAGCCAGGCGGGACTCATCCCACAGACACACTCCTACGGCACTTTAATGGCACGAGATGGCTAAGAACCCAACGCTGCTGCGGAGAGGGGGTCACAGACCAGGGCCTGACGGCGGTGCGCAGCGCCGCGCCCGCCACCAGGGGGCAGACATCCGCAACACGGAGGGACCGAGGCCACGCACCCCCATTCTGATTTCTTTTAATGGGACCCCATTCCTGCGTTCCCTGGAGACGCGACCGCATGTTCCCCAAGACAAGAAGCAAACGCTCCGAAATGCTAGTGGTGGTCAATCACAAACTGATGATGTTCTGAGCGGCGTTTTCTTCTGTACACTTCACAAGGCCTGAAAACACAACAGCCGTGCACGCGGGCAGGCCAGGGTCCATCCAGGTGACGTGGTTTTCGTTTTGCTTTACTTGTTCTTTGTTTTTTGGTGATTTTTTTTGACTGAGGTAACACCTGGATACCTCAGCAGGCATCACCGCCGTAGTGCACCCCCAGTCGCCCACAGTCCACCACCACTGTACTTCCTTCCCCGTTTCCCTCCGCTCCCCCAAGCCTCTTCTTTGTTTTGTTTTGGTTTTTAAGCCAGAAGGGACAATGTCTGTTGACTTGTGGATGCTTCAAATTCTGCAGTTGGACTTGAACGCCTCAGGAGTGGACGCTAGAGAGAAGCACGTATTGTTCTTTCAGGAGTGGACGCTAGAGAGAAGCGCGAATTGTTCTTTCAGGAGTGGACGCTAGAGAGAAGCGCGTATTGTTCTTTCAGGAGTGGA
>JAGFMF010011641.1:4766291-4834275 GCA_019455555.1 Galemys pyrenaicus | reverse complement strand
AAAGGTTTTGTATGTTTGTCTTAATGCGGCGGATGGCAGAACCCATTCAGAGAAGGCAGGCTTGGGGGTTCTGGGTGCTCCTCTCCCTGCCCTGTAACACTTTCTGGGTCTGGATCCACCTCAGCATCTTGGCCTCTACACGTCCAATGCTGCAGACCCTAAGACGGCCTTCGTGAGGTCACCTTCCCGGTGCCACCTCATCTGGGCCCTCGTCCTCTGCCACCACCATCACGTCCATGGGCGCCCCCCCAATCTCTGGCTGCGCTGGGGGACTCAGGGACGGAGACCATGTCAACACCCCAGGCCCTGCTTACGCTGTGACCCCACCTATGCTCAGCTTAGATTTAACTGACGGCTTTGTCACTTTTTTTTCTGGCTGAAATTTCGTCTGTGGAATCTGGCAGTCCCCCTTCCAGGTGAGTACTTTTGTCCAGCGGCCCGAGAGTTACCACCAGGAGCCGAGGAGCCAACACAACTGTGTGTTTTCCTGTCTGCGTGTGAACTCACGAACAGATGGGCAGTGACCCGCCGACCGAAGCAGACACGTGGGGCCTCTGGTCACCACGCAGCCAGACCCGCGGGCACACAGCGGCCCGGATGGACGCGCAGGCCAGGTCCGACGCCCGCAGCCACTCGGAGCTGCACGCCTCACCGCTGGGGTCCGAGCCTGCCGCGGGGCGGCCGCTGGGGTCTGGGGTGGCCGCAGCCGCCCAGGCTGACCGGGAGGCGCGTTTCCTGGCGGCGGGGGCAGGGGCTCTGTAAGGGGAGGATGTGGACAAAGTGCCTCGTCTTTGGGAACGGCCATCAAGCTGAGGTGACCGCCCAGGAAACACGTCCGTCTGCTGCAGGCGGGCAGGCCACGTGGCCGGGCGCAAGGGACACCTGGCTGGGAGCGGCCAGGGGCACAGCCAGTCCCTCCGAGCACGAGGCCACCGGGCGACAAAGACTGATCTGGGCCAGAAAAGCCCGACAGCTCCGGAGGTGGCAAACCTTGCTTGTCACCAGATAACTTCTGTTAAGTTCTGCTCAGCAGTTCTCCCTCGGAGAGGGCAGCCGACAAGCCCCAGTGCCGGGGGCTGCACGCACCCGAGGCCCGCGGGGTGTCGACACGTGAACTCAGGACTCAGCCGCCAAGGGCTGACGTCACCTCCTGCACGTGGCCACACAGAGCCCCGAGAGCAAGAGGCGTCTCCACCGCTCACTGTGTCCCCAGCCGCTGTCAAGGGCAGCCCGGAGGCCTCGGATGGCCGGGGCGTGAGTCCTCACCACACTGCAACTCGGAGCCAGCCCCAAGGAGAGGCCACGCAGGAGAGCTAGCAAAAGGGCCACTGACACGGAAATGAAAAGAGGGGAGCACTGAGAGAAAAGGGGGCAGTTAATACGCGGGGCCCGGCGCGCTGGAGGCAGGCGAGACCAAGCCCCTCCAGCGCACGTCTCCCCTAACTTCATCCCCAGGGATGCCCCCTCGCGGGTCCTGGAGGAGCCACAGCAGGGGAGCTGAGGTGCGCCAGGAACTCTTTGGCAGGAGCTGGGGGTGAAGCCCACGCAGGGTACGGCGGCCCCAGCAAGACCACGCAGAGAAGCCAGCGAGCACTCTCTGCAGGGCAGAGCAGAAACCCTCCAAGCGACGCGCTAGGACACGGAAGGTCTAAGACCATGTCACAAATAAACGACTCAACACACTGGACCATCGGCCTGAAGAAGAGGCAATAAGCCGAGAGACTGGGTGCGGTAAGACCCCACAACCCCAGAGGGCCGCCGCACAAAGGCGGGAGCCCCAGGGTAAGCCGCGACCACCTGGCTCCCCCAAGCAGGACCTATAGGGCACGACCCCACAGTAGCAGCGCCCGGAAGGCAGTCCGTTCCCCAACCTGGAGCCGCAGCCGTGGGAGACGCTCAGAGGAGCCGAGAAACAGAAGCCGAAGAGCAACAGGAGCTTTCCAGCACCACAGTCCGCTCTCACTTGAGGGGAGTTTCACTTTCCACAGTTCCAGTTGCCGCTGTCAACCGCGGCCTGAAAACAGGTACGATAGCGTCTCTGAGTGAGAGCACATCCTTTCTCGCTGAAAATGTTGCATTTCATCATCAGTTATTGCCATTAACCTCTTACTGTGCCCGCCTTGTACAGGAAAGTCCCACAGGACGTGCACAGCAGACAGGCAGGCGGGCTTGATGCTAGCTGCAGTCTGTCACCCACAGGGCGTCTCGGACGTGTCCCCACAGGTAAGGGGGGACCCTGCCCTCACATTCTTGGGGACAGACGACAGTGAGCGAGCAGGGCAAGAGCCAGCAGTCTCCTTTGACCCGGCTCCCGTTCCCGGGGACTGACTTGAGAGAAAGGAAAACACCATCTCCACAAAAAGACTTGTGCAAAAGACCGGACGACCTCCAAACCCTGTCAGCAGAGGGGTCAGCAAACCGTAGCGCACCCACGGCGGGAACACGGCCGCCAAGACGCGGAAGCCCAGGTGAACCTCACCTACAAGCGCTCAGACTGATCATCTCAGATGATGCTCCAGGGCAGGCAAACGTGACCTAGTGTGAAAAGACACCAGGGCCGAGGCTGCCCGCGGAGCCGGGCTGGAGCCGGGAGGAGTGCGAGGAGCTTGCGAGCGTAATGAGCATGCTCCCTGCCCTGACAGAGCCCGGGCTGCACACGTGGAAGCACTGGTCAGAAATCTACAAATGACACACTGAAAAACCTGTACATTCCGATGTTACTAAATTTTACCACTAAAAGAACACAAAAATGCATGAATAAATGCAGCGCTCTAATTAATGCCGTGTATGCCGAAGTGTTTAGTGTTCCAATGCCCGTGATGGGTCCTTAGAGCAGAAAATTCAGGAATAAGCAGAATGAATCTCTGGCCACTGCACTGTAGTCCCTCTTTGGGACTACCTTAATCACTGAACCGCCCCCCTCACACACACACACACACACACACACACGACCAAGCACGACTGGCTCCATCTGCATCCCTCGAGCTGGCAGAACGGACTGTGGTGCGTCCTCAACAGAGCCCCTGCGGGGAAAGCGCAGTGCCTCTCCTGGCACCCAGACCGCCTGCCCCAGGGCCGAGCCCCAGGCAGATCAGATGCGGCTGGAGCGAGGCAGAGCCGAAGGTGGGGGCACGAGAATTGCTGGTCACTGCAGAGGACGGCGAGTTCTTACGATCACCTCAACCGGACCCCCGAAGTGGCAAGATCCACAGCAGGTGGAACTCCGCCAGGAACGGGCGCCCCAAGAGCGCCTTGAGGGACGCCCCGTGCTCTGGCGCCCGCCCACCGGCGTCCGTCAGGCTCCGCTTCTCCTGCACCCCTGCCCTCCGCAGCACAGCCTGCGCCTGTGCCCGCAAACATCTTTCCTGAGTAGCCTCGGCCTGCCTGTGTGCTGAAGGGAAACTCCGCCACACCCTTTCTCAGAGGGGGCCTACTCACGGAACCCCATCATCGACAATGTGCAAAGAAATGCACCCCCAAGCCACGCGGGCAGGCAGTGGAGACGGTAGAGGTGTGAGGAAGCAACGTGCCAATGCGTGGGTGGGCGTTCAAGGTGCAGTTCTTCCACGTCCACCGCAAACCTGGAGCGTTTCGTAACAGAACGCAGGGAGCGGAGAAGTAACCGCCAGCGGGGAGCACGCACGCAGCAGAGGTGGCTGCAGGTCACGAGGGGAGGAAAGGAGACGGTCTCGGCCAACGGAGGGACGCTCAAGGGCAGAACCGCACAAGGCCGGCCGACCAGGAGAGGCGGCCGTGGCCAAGACAGCGCCCGTGAGGATGGCACCCCGGCCTCTGCTGTCAGCCCCACGACGGGACCAGCTCCATCACCCTCCAGCTCAGGGCTCTCCGACCGGCCCGCTGGCTCTGGCCTTGGCACGCTGCCAGGACACTACAGGGACCAGGCTTAGAGGGTCCGTAATGTGATTTCCAGTTCCGATGCCCAGCGCTCACGGCATCTATGCAAACCGCACTTCCAGAAAAGCAAAGGACGCAGAGACGCAGTTCCATGCAGCGTCAGCCCGCGGCTGCCCCTGGAGGTGCCCCGAGCAGGGGCTGAGGACAACCAGTCCCCACCGGCCCCGCGTGCGTACGCATCCCGCAGAGCAGCCACACAAGCGCGAGCCGAAGAGCAGCAGCACCCTCCACCGCATACAGCGGGCTTCTGGGACACAGCCTCCCGCAGGCCCAAGAGAATTACAGATATGCTGCTGAAGGAAAAAAAATTCAGCGATATTTTGAAAAGTCCAGTTTCAAGTATTTTAAGATTATTTACTCTGCCGCCCCGTCCACGGCCCGGGTAACAAAGCGGACTGCACAGAGACTGCAGATTTCCTCCGGTGCGCACCTACTCTACGGCACTCTACCCAGGACACACATCCTGGACTCTGCCGAGAGGCTATGCCAAAAGGCGGCCTGGCCCAGCTCCGGTCCCAGCTCTACAGTTAACCTGGCACCGGCAGACAAGTCGCTTTTGTGCTTCTCCTCTGCAGAACCTAAGACACACCTGGCCTCCCTGACGTCTAAGGTTTCAGCCAATTTGACACGTAAGGCTGGCCTTACGATCTGTTTATCTTTTCTATACTCTGCAGCCCTTTGTATAAATCACAACTGAAAAGTCATGCTCCAGGCAGAAACTCGTGCTCCTCATTCTAGGGCCTGGAAGCAGAGCGCGGTGCCTGACCATAGGTCTTACCGGGGAGGAGTGTGGATATGTTCTCAAATCAAAGACTGCCAACCCGCAACTCAGATAACCACCTCTGGCAGGAGCTCCTCTGGCTACTCCCGGGGGTGGGCGGGACGGACAAGGGGACGGCTGTTTGGAGATGGGGACTTGGGAACAGGGTAGGGACAGTCTGCTCCTCCCGGGAACAGCTGTGCTCAGTCACCACGGGGAAGCCCGGGCGCTCGTTACACAGGGAGAGAGGACATGCCAGGTCCAGCAATGCCGGCGCTGCGGACGTCCACAAGAGGAGACGGACTTAACAAAGCCAAAACCTGCGGCAAAGAGGAGAGTGAGGCAGGCAGGCCGCCCGGTCACCTGCCACCTGCGCCCAGTGCTTGCCAGATGGGAGCCACAAACCCACAGGTGCAGGGAGAATGGGGGAGACCACAGGGAGGGGGACGGGGTGGACACGGACACCGGCATGCCCTCACGCCGAGGGACAGCAGGTAAATGAAGACGGTTGCAGGTGGTGGGGAAGAGGACGTGTGAAGACCTTCTGAGTAAGTAAAGCCGCACCCCGGGCTAGCAAAGAATTTCCGTAGTGACCGCTTTGTCTGGAAGTGACCTGAGAGCATTCCCAGCGGGTGATACATCTGCAGCTGATGGGGAAGGAGGGAGTCACTGCTGCTCCCCAGGCCTTGTCCACCCTTACCCAACCCCCCAAGCCTGGAGCTCAGGGGTTCCACGGGTGGGGGAGGCACAGCAAATCTTCTTGGGTCAGAGCTGCTGCAAACGCCCAGGGGCAGCAACAGCTACGCCCCCCCCCCCCCCCGAAGCCTGCCCCTAGGTCTCTGGCGGGGGGCGGGGGCGTCTCCAGGAGCACAGCAACAAGTAGAGGGGCTGGGTCTGCTCCAGCCCTACCTCGGGGACTCTGGCTGGGGAAAGGCAGCAAGAAGGGGAGAAGCTGGAAGAGAAGGAGCCCTCAGCTTGGCCCCAGAGGACAGACTAACTCCCCTCCCCTCAGGGAAGTCCAAAGAGGAAAGACAAGCGTAAAAAACATAGTGCAAGCAAACACGCACACAGCAAACAGGCGGGCGCTCTGGGCCGTGGGAAGGGCGCCGCGGTGGGAGTGCGGGCTCCGGGAAGAGTGCCCGGGCCCAGCCCACACTCCCCTTTGTTCCCCGTTGATGATTTCCTTCGAAATAGCCCCGGCTTCCTGGCAGAGCAGCCCGAGAGGGCCCTGAGCCTGCCACAGGCTGGGCGCCCGCCTGGGTCTGCTGCGGGCCGAGGCCCCGCGGACACTCCGTCCTGCCCGTGAACCCGCCGCCCGGCGGCCAAGCTCTCACACCACCTCTACTCCCACGGCCTGAGCACAGCTCTCCCCTTGGAGCCTAAAATTCCACAGACTTCAATAAAGCCCTTTCACGATGCTTAATTTTTCCTTCAATTTAAGCCAAAATGCCTTCACCTCAATTCCCCTCGGTAATGCAGTGCCAAGTCAAGGGCCCTTTGGCCCGGTCCACCCTGGTGGAGAGGAAGAAGAACACCAGCGCACCTGCTTCCTCCTGGCTGGCACCTCAAGGTTCAACAGTCTCCAGCAGGGGACGCGGAGAAAGAACGCAGAGACAGACCGCCATCTGCCCCCCACAGAGGATCAGCGTGCAGCTGCCTCCGTCTGCACCTCCCCGCCCCCACACAGGGAGGCACCGCAGGGAGGGTCAGCTCACGGCGGGCGCACCCTGCCCCGCTGCACACGGCCACTTCCCGGGCGCGGCAGATGCCGCCTGCATTCAGCGCGAGTTCACCGGGACAAAGGCTCCTCCGCAGCACAAAGCCAGAGGGCCGCAGGCAGCGACTTCAACAGAAGCCACCTGCCGGGGCCATTTTCTGCCATACCCGCACGCATGCACGCACACAAGCCACTTTTAAGACCTGTCAGACCCATGCAGACCGGAGTCAGGTGAACTTGAGCCAGGGGCCTGCAGAAGGGGCCGCGCTGCCCTCACAGTCTTCTGAGGACGGCAGCACGTGATGCGTGACAAAGGCCCCGAGACGGGGCGGAAGCACAAGGCAGCTGGAGCCAGTCTCACCGCGCTGCGCCGTGGAGCCCTGGAGACTGCGCTGCAGAAGGCGTGTCACGCCCACCGGCGGCCTGCGGCCCACCGCGCTGCTGCCCGCCCTCATGGTGACCGCGCTTGGCGCGCCCGGAGCAGGTGACGCTCCCGCACGCGTGCCCCCAGGAGCGCCCGCGGACAGAGGGGCCAGCAGGCCAGCGGCGCACATGTGCCGGTGGCACCGTCACCTGCAGTTCAAGCTTCCCGAACGTCACCACGGACAGTCTCTGCGCACACACAGGCCCGCTCTGGCTGTGGGTCACCTGTGCTTCGTCACCACGGACACGGTTTGACCCCAGACGAGCCAACTGGCCGGACCCCTCCCCAAGGCCCCAGGCCTCCCAGCTTTCCTGCACATGCTGCGAGGGCGACCGGTGACCGCAGCGGCCACAGAGAAGCGCTCGGGATGAGCTCAGCTGCCGATTCCAGCAGAGAAACCCCAAGGGGCAGCAGGAATCAGGCCAGGCCTGACGAGCCTGGGCCCGGGCGCTCCTCGGCCGGCCGTGCTGCACAGACCCTTACTCGGGGCTGAGAAACAGGCCCGGCAGCTGGCACGAACTTGCGGGAACTTACGGGAAAGACCCTCCGGCGCCTCTCTGGCTTCCTGGGGCTCTCTGCTCGTCGCCGGGAAGCGGCTCCGAGGGCCAGCTGGCCTCGTGGTGAGCACAGGAGCAAGTGTCCAGGGAGGCAGCAGGGCCTCGCGCCCCCACCCTCCCACAGGAAGCCTCTGCCGCCGTCACCACGGACCGCTGCTGGCATGCATGTTTCTCAGAACGCCTACAGCAGAGATGGAGCCTGCGGTTAGTGTCTGGGCACCATCAGGGGCCGGGGAATTCCTCACGCTCTGGTTCCGACCCAGGAAGGGGGGACGCCAGAGGCCAGCGCGCCCCTCCCAGCCCCTATAGCACGAGAAGGGCCGAGACACCGTCAGGCAGCACTGACCAGCCCGCTCCTCACCGGCTGCGTGAGCTCTGTGGCCGGGGAAGCAGCCCAGGGTTTGTTCCCACACTGGTTTTCCAAATGTCTCTTCTTGCTCACCTGGCAAGCTGAGTCCACCCGTAGAAACTGGGCTAAGGGGAAACTGATGGACTTTCCAGTACAGCAGCCACCGTTTCCCAGAGAGCTGACGCCGGCTCCCAGCCCCTGGCTCTCCAGGCCCAGAGGGAAGCTCTGGCCCCACTCTCCTCCAGCTGGGAGTCTGGCATCTGGGTACAGCAGCTTGTGAGGATGACACTTTAATTCTTGATCTTAAACACTTTATTGTTTAAGTACCAGTTCTGTCTCTGAGGCAGCCAAGGTTCCAGGCCCTGCGTGTTCATTATCAGCTCTAAACAGCACTTTTCTCATCGACGATGACGAGCCCAAGGCCACGGAGAGTGTGGACGCTGGTGCCGGACGGCCCCTGTGCCCGCTCCTCAACTTCCAAGAGACAAACCCCATTTCTTCCTCACAAAAATAAATAAAATTGTTTAAAAAGAGAGAGAGAGAGAACCAGAAAAGCAAGCAGCCGGCTTCTGTGCGCAGGGCGCCAGAACTGGCACCAGGCTCGCGGCAGCGGACGCGGAGAGGCGGCCCTGTCCTCAGGCCGCTAGGGGTCTGGCTGGACACAGGCACGAGGGGAGGACGTGCAGCTGTACGGAGGCCGCCAGCGCCCTGGGGGTCATTCTGGCGGCCGTGGGGGCGGGTAGCATGAAACACAAGTCCAGCAGGTGACCGCTGAAGAAGCAACCGCGAGGAGGCCCAGAAGCGCGAGAAGGCTGAGTGGGACGGGGCGTCTCTCGGAGCACGTCCTGGGTGCGGGTGCAAGGAAGCAGAGCCGGCTGCTGGAGGACACGACCGGCTCGGGCACGCGCCGGGGCCAGGGCACACTGCTGAGGGTCTCGGCCCGAGGGAACAGAAGCGCTGCCTGTGGTCGCTCCCGACCGGGAACAGGTGGTTGAGTCTCTCAAGTCCTCTGCAGAAAACCAGATCTGTGCCCTCAAAAGGTAACTGCGCAGAGAAACAGGAACAGAGAGAAACTCCCCGCTCCGGCGCAGGGGACAGAGAGAAGGTCCACACGACCCCGACGGCCCTTGTCGGGCTGAGACGGAGCCTCTCCTCAAGCCCTCGGCGGCCTCCCGTCAGAAGCCCCTGGGGACGCGGCCGCACCTCTGCGTCTCTGCAGAGCCCGACGGCGGGCCGGGCACTCTCACAATGTGCCAGGGTACCAGGGTGGCGGGAGGACACAATTGCTGTGGTCAAGCACCTGCAGACGCCGGCGCGGTGGCTTCTGAGCAGCTCTGCAAAACGCAACCAGCACCCAGGGCGAGCACAAGTCCGGGAACCAAATTTGGGGGCATTAAGCACAGAACTTTAACAACAGCGAGTGTCTCGTCCACGGCCATTTCCTGAACAGAAGCAACAGTGCCCGTCCCTGGAGGGTAAAGCACAGACTGCCCTGACCAGGGGCCGTCAAAGCCCAGTGAGCACCACGGGCAGAGACACACACCGCACCCTGGTGGAGTCGAGGCCGGACGAAGACACGGGGGCGCGAGTCCCGCCAAAGGATGACCTTCTCTTCACCCTCCGCTGTGCTCTTCCAGAAAACCCTGCCAGCTCAGATAACCCTTTACCAGCGTGTGCGGAAAGATGACCTCAGAGTCAGCACGGGCTGAGGGTTCTGTGCCAGTGGCGTGTTCTCTGTGCTGCCGAATACGGTGGCCACAGCTGTGCATGACCACTGCTCACCACAGCATGGCCAGTACTATGGAATGACTCTGTTTTCTATTTTATCGAATTTAATTTAAACAGCCACATCGATCTAGTGCTACCAAACTAGCCGGGGCAGTTTCCTGTGAAAGAAGCTGACGTCATCGCTGTGGGAGCCAGGCTCCCCCGACCACTACCTCTCAGGGCTCGCTCTGGCCAGAGGACGGCCAGATGACCGGGAGATGGATTAGAAGAAAACCCCAAGAGAGGAGAAGCCCTGCGCAAGCCGTGCCAGAAACAACAGGCGCAGAGAGCCAACGGTCTGCACGGAAACTCTCACTCTCTTCGCCCTTCTCTGCCCAAGAGGGCAGTTAACAGGCGCGCTGAGGGCATCGCCCAGGCCAGGCCGCAGGGCCTGCGGCTGGGTGCTGCTCCCGGCTTGCGCAGAGCAAGCCCATGTCACTCAGAATGACCCAGAATGTCCCACGGTCGACTACGCTGGAATCCAAAGCCGATTCACACTGGAACTGTTGGACTGTATTGGAGTAAAGAAATCCACGGAGAGGAGATAAACTGCACCAAAAAGACCAAAAAAAAAAACCCAGTTCTACTTTTCCAGAGCTCAGAAATTTTCATCAGGAAAATGTGTCATGTGCACACTTCCGAGCAAACTGGGCCCCGCCCGGCCCGGCACAGAGGCCGACTCCAACCTGACCGAGGACTCCGCCGGACACACGCGGGCCCCTGACTTCTGCCTCCCACACTTTAGTGCCTGGGCGGGGCCTGGGCACACACGCCGCGCCCACCCACAGGTGCCTCTGGGACACAGCTCAGGAGAGCCGGCAGGTCCCCAGGAGGGGCCCGGCATGTTTAAACAGCCTCCCTGTCAGGAGAGGCCACCCGACAGCCTCTGGCAGAGCGGGCAGCGTCTCCCGAGGACAGTGGGCAAGACGCCGCCTCAAGCCTTCCTCTCTGCGGGGGCGCCGTCCCGCGCAGGGACACAGGGAGAAGAGGACGCCGGACGGGAAGGCAGGGAGAGGGAGGATGAAAGGCCATAAACAAAGAGCGTGGGGGGGGGTAATAATGATCCACCCCAAACCAGACACTTTTTCTTAAGTTTACTGGAAGATGTGGGTTTTTCCTTCTTGCTCTATAAAAAGAAAGAATGAAAAAAAATGTTGCAACTTCCTTTGTCACAGCGCAGGCTCAGGAAAAAACAGACCTGCCCATTGCTTCACTTTCCTCTCTGCGCCAACGGCTCTCATCCAGACAGACTTCTGCTCGCCCAGTCCTGAGAAGAGGAACAAAGGACGGCCGAAGCTCAAGGCCGGAGCCTCTCCACTGCCCACTCGGGAGGCTGAGCACACGGAGGGTGGGCTTCTTAGGAGAGCAGCCTCGGGGGCCCAGAGGACGCTCCCGCTCAGCCTCTGCTGCCGTCGTCAGCGCCCGCTTCCTCCCCAGAGCCACCTCACCTCGAGCACTTCCCATGCCCAGAGGACCCCTGGGAGACAGCACCCCTTCCCGCCTCAGCCAGGGGAGACGGAGCCAGGGAAGCTCCTCCCGCTCCGGGCGGATCCTGCCTGGCCAAAGCCCTGTCTGGGCCATCACGTGTGAATCCACGCCCATCCGCTGTCACGCCCCTTCCCCCCACCCCTGTATCCCTCACGGCCCCCCGCTGCCCGGGACACACCATTCGCCCACCACCACCTCCCTGAGCATCTCTCTTCGTGCGTGAAGGCAGCAGCCAGACCACCTGACCTGTCGGAGCGTCACACAGGATGGCACGGAGGACGCAACCCAAGCTGGGTGGGTGCGTCGGGCGCTCCTTACACGCACACACACAAAGCAGGACTGACATCTTTCCATAGCAATTTGCACAGAACAAGTGTTCCATAAATACTTGATGACCAACATAAACTGCTAAGTGAAATAAGCGCTGAGCTGCCGTGTCGCCAGAGCGGCAGCATCGCGAGCTACGAGGCGCCCAGGACTCAGAGTCGGACATCCCGTGGCCGGCGGCCTTCCCCAGGCCTACTTAAGGTTTCAACACCGACACACTAGCACGCCAGGGCCTCCTCGCCGCCTCCACGTCCCTGTTGTGCCCTGACCGCCTGCATCATTCAAGCATGTTTGCTCCACTCCTCTGCGCCCGAATGCAAGGGCCACGCAGGCAGGGCTTTTCTTTGCTGCTTTTTTGACACTGATCTATTCCCAGAGCTAAAATGATTCTCGGCACTAATAAATAATTGCTAACGAGTGAATTGTTCCAAGCACGTTTCAATGTCTCCTCGTCTGCAAAATGGGGACTTTTGCTTTACAGTTTTAAAGCCTTACAAAGTCTAAGTAAAACACCTAACGCAACGTGTGGCTCCCGGCACCTGCTCAGTAGAAACCTGGTATTAACGGGAAGCCCTTAGGTGTCGCTGAACCTTCCCCGGGGATCCGAACGAGGCAACAGGGAGTAGCTGCCGCATGCACCCAAGCCAAGTACCGCTGCGCTCGCTCCTTAGGGACACCCGAAGCCATTCTTGGCGCTAATTAATTTTCTTGAGTAATACGTGGCTTTGGGCCTCGGGGCTGGAGGTACCACAGCAAACCTGCTCAGAGCCAGGTCCAGTCCAGGCCGGCAGGAAGAACCAGCTCTCGCCGTTCTAAATCCCCTCCTCTCACAGGGCAGAGGCAGTGAAGGGCCTGACCCCAAGGACGGGCCTCCCGAGTCCTGCCATCGGGGCCTCCTGCCGGCCAGTCGGCGGGGCAGAAGGAGGCAGACGAGAAGAACCACGTTCATCAGCACCGGCCTGGGCAGAGCTGGAAGGCTCCGGCCGCAGCGTGCACGGGCAGGAAGAAAGGCGGCCAGCCCGGCCGGCCCCTCCCCACCGGGTGCTCCCCGCAGCGACAGGAGGCGAGCCAGCCCCTGGGCGTGAGTCTGAGCTCTGCTTCCAGTGTGGACGCCACGCGGCCCGCAGACCCCAGGGCCTGCGCAGGGCGGGGCACACAGGCCGATTCCGAGCTGGGCTCTCGGCTCCGGCCGGTGCTTTGCCTGCTCATCTGCGACGCAGGCAGGGGCTCCAGGAGTTGAGACCTCTGGCCTGGGCCCGGCACCCTGGCGCCCAGGGCTGCCCCTCTGCAGTGCTCGGGCAAGGCCAGCAGACAGGGACTCGGCCCGCGTCTGTGTCTCTGCCGTGTGCGCGCAGAAGCTGGCAGAGCCCCACGCCTCCCTCCCTCCGCCAGAGTGAAGGGCCAGAAGGGTCATCTCCACAGCGAAACAGGAAAAGGAGGCGCTCTGGAGCGGGGCGGGAAAGGAGGAGGAGAATCAACGGGAAACTGGTCAGAAAGTGTCCCAGAAAGAGAACTCCTGCAGAGGCAGAAGGCGCTAGCCTGACTCTGCAGATTCCGGTGGGCGGAGGGAGGAATGCCCAGAGCCTGCTGTGAGCCTGGCCCCTGGCAGACAGCAGGGGCAGGACGTGCTCGGGCCTCACTGTGCCCGGCTCAGTCTCGGAGGCAGCCCGGCGCCCCGAGCGGCACCCTCACCCCCGGGTCACGCTCCAGCCGGCTCCGTACGTGCGCAGCTCGGCCACGACCCGGTGGTTCCACCTGTCTAGGGCAGGTGCCAAAATATTCTGCCAACTTTTTTTAATGAGGGTCTCTAGTGAGCACACGGAAGTAAGAACGTGGGTCTCAAGAAATTTCAATCCAGTATCCAGAGAAACACCCCCTCGGCCACGTGCGTCTGAAACGCACGGAGGGAGGAGCGCTCGGCAGTGACCGGTGGGGCCAGACTGCCCCTGAGCAGCGCAGGGAGCGCACCAGGGGCGCTGCGGGGGGCGGGCGGGCAGACACAGACGTGAGAGGGGCGCAGACAGCGGGAAGAAACACAGGCGGAGGACGAGCCGCATGCCACGGCACGGGCGTGGGCGAGCGCGCAACTGGCTGCGACAGCGCCCTGAGGAGACAAAGCCGCGGAGGGGAGCGGCTGGGCAGGCCCTGCCAGAGCCGGGCTCTGCAAAGCGGCCCGCTGAGTGCTGAGGGGCCGACCGCACCTCTGCACCCGCCGCCCCCTCCACCCTCCTCTTCCCTGCTCTACTCAGACCTCAAACCGATCTGATATTCTTCTTCACAATCCAAGGCAGGGCCTCCCTGGTGGGCAGTGGGTCGGGCAGCGCACTATGAAGCAAACCGCAGCCACTGCAGCAGTTCGATCCCTGCCGCCGGCCAGGGAGGGGACCCACAGGGCACAGCAGACCTCTCCTGCCTCGCCTGCTGCTCCCCTCAGCAGTGTACTTCCGTTGATCTGCCTGTTCTGCTCCCCGCTCTCTGTGGTGAATCCTCTCACCCCCCCCCTCTGGCCTGTACCCCAGTGCTTGTATGCATAAATAAATAAATCTTTAAAAAAAAAAATCCAAGGCAACCAAAACAAGCTGGGACATCAAGAAGAGCTGCGAAGAGGCCTAGGGCACTCGTGTCTCTCCCTCCTTCCTCACAGCGCAGCCGACGAGCGCGGTGCCCAGGGAAGCAGGCCCCGGGGCCTGAAGTCGCTGAGAAGGCACAGCGGCTGCGGCGGGAGGGGCAGGACACGCGAGGCCCGGCGGTCAGGGGTCAGAGTGCCTGCTGCTGCCTGCACGCCTTCACGGGCAGACGGCCGCCCTGCCCGCGTCTCCCGCAGCCTTCCGCACCAGCCGGGGAGAGGCGCCCAACGTGACCTTTGGCTGCTTCACCAGGTGGCCCCTCGCCCCAGGATGCTGGAGTCCACGCGTGACCTCGGGGCCCAGGGTGCCCCTCATCCTCCTGCCCCCGGCCCCCATGAGCTCTGCAGAAGTTGGGGTGACAAGGAATCTACAGATCCCCCACGTAGAGCGGCTTCTGCTTCCCAGCCCTGGAGCCGGCACCTGAGCGCCCAGCCTTCCTCCAGGGCTGCGAGCAGGCATCGGTCTGGGCGGGAGGGGAGGGGTGAGCGCGGCTCTTCCAAGGACAGGGCTGCGCTGGCGGGGTTAAAAATAAGCTCTGCGTTTACACCCAGCTCCTGGCCTCCGGAGGCCAACGGGCCCTGGCAGGCGAATGTCTCCCTGCAGAGGAGAGAGGCACATGTCCTGGGGGACGGACGGAGGCGGTCACGGAGGGTCTGGACAGGCAAACTTACCTGAAGGCGGTGCCCCCAAGTCCTATCTCTTGACTCCGAGCCCCCTCCCCGGCACTGTCCCCCACCCAAATGAACCCTAGTCCCAGACAGAGACGCAGACGCCGCCTAAGCAGGGCGAGAGCCAGCGCCTGTTCGCGTTCGCCCATCAGAGAGGAGCGCACCCACGTCAGGTGCCGGGGAAGCCGCGCCCTTGTCTGTCGGGGAAGCAAACGTCCCCCAACCTGAGCCCCTTTCCTCAGCTGGCCCCACAGCCCCCAAGACCCAGAGCAGCAGGAGAAGAGGCTACCTCCAGGGGCGAGCTGATGGCCATACCCTCGCCCCACGCCGAGGAAGGAGAGACCGGGCTCTCGGACAGTCCCCAGGGACAGTCCCCAGGTGGCGGGACCAGAGGGGCTGGCTCAGGCGGGAGGCGGCTGTTCTGGGAGGCCAGGGCGATGCGGTCACACTTCAGTGTGGTAACCTGAAGCCTCAGCAGAGGGGGAGAGGGCAGCTCAGTAACTGGGAGCAGCGGCAGGGCGGCGGCAGCGAGCTCGTCCGGGCAGCCTGGTGAGGGTCGGAGCGGCAGGAGCCATCCGAGGTCCAAGCCGCGTGGGGCCTGGCCTCATCCCACCCTGGCAGCGGGCCGGAGGCGGGGCTCGGGAGGCCCGTGCGGGGCGGGCAGTGCAGCAACGTCCCTCCGCTGGGCTGACCCACCGCCCGGCTGACCCTCCCCAGCGGGAAGGCAGCTCCCCGCGCCTCTGCCCCCAGGAGCCTCGACTCCGGCCCTCAGCATGCACGCTGGCCCCAAGCCACCTTGGGGCTTGGGGCTCGGAGCTCGGAGCCCGGGGCTCGGTGGGACAAGGCGGCGGCCGGCCGGACGCGAGTGAGCAGGAGCTCGGTCCGCGCAGCAAGAAGACCCGGGGCAGCTGCCAGGACGCCGGCCGGCTGAGGGGGCCTGGCAGAGGTGGGCTTATTTTTAGCTACTGGGACACAGGGGCTGAGTAGCTGTTCTGGGTCCTGGCCAGGAGGCCGCTAGCAAGGGCCCGGTATGAACTAGGAGCCGGCAACACCGCGATGGTCAGCAAAGTGACCGACTTACTTGTCAGTCTGGGGCACAGCCCCAGAAGCGAGCAGGCTGGGGCGCCGGGGGCGGGGCGGCCAGGAGTCTCCAGGCTGCTCCCCCATCCGGCACTGACAGTCCACCCACGTCGGTCAGCGAAGAAGCAGCACAGACAAGCCGGGCACAGGCACGGGCAGCGCGGCCTGGGGCTCCTCTGAGGGCAGCCACGCAGCTCCTGCCGTGGTCCCTCGCCGCGACGAGCCCCCGAGGACGCTGGCTATCGAGGCGCTCGAACACCCCTCAGAGACACGCTGCCCCCTCCCAGGGCCCCCGCAGCAGCCTGGGCCCCAGCTGAACAAACAGTCTGGTCAGAGTCGGGAGGCGCATCAGCTACAGGCAGGGGCTCACGTCGGCCTGGCCAAGCCTCCCAGCTGCCAGCTGGCACTTCCAAGCGCCTGGTCAGAACAGAGACGCCATGCTCTACGGTGGCAGAGCGACCGCCGCCCTGGGCACGGCGCCTTTGCCCCTCCAGCCCAACTGGTGCCCTGGCACACAGGCACACAGAGCCAGCGCGCAGGGCCGCCCCTCCAGCCCCAGTAGCAGCAAGGACACAGGACAGAACGCACGGGGCAGGCCCGCTCTTCTGGCCTCTGACAGCCGTGCTGCAGCGCTGTCTAGGGAAGAGGTGGCGCCTGAGGGGACCCTAACCTCTCCACCCCCTCGAGGACTCCGCCCGCGACCCCCAGTACGGATCCTAGCCGTATTACAACTTCGGGTGACTTACAATAGGCGCGCATGTGGGTGGCCCAACCACAGGCCAAGGCGAAGCCAGACAAGTGGGCCCGGCCAGGGGGTGGGGGCAGGGGAGCCAACTTCACCCCTGGGTCAAGGTACAGCCTGCAGCCAATCGCGGCAGCCACTGCGCCCCACCACTTAAAACGAGAAAAGTTTTGGGCGGGCTCTGCCTGGACCTTCCCTAACTGGGCCGGCCCCTGACCCACTGATGCGCACACTGTGGTCTGGGAAGTTCAACTGACCTACTCAAGGTCACCAACAAAGGCTATTCTTCTTTCTTCATGACCTAGCACAGTCTGTAGAAACCAGCTCATCCCTCCGTCTGTATAACCGTGCGTGTCTTAAGTCACAAACTAGCAGCTCTCCCTGAAGACGGGAAAGGACTGACCCTGACCTGGCCCCGTGCTGCACTCCCAGCTGCCCGGTGGCACGGTCCCTTCCTCTGTCGTGGCCCTGTCTGTAAGGTCATCTGCATAGGAAGACCCCAGTGGCCCATCGTGGAGCTCAGCTTTGCCCGCCAGGTCTACAAGCCAGTAAAACCATCTCTAGCAACCACGAAGCCAGGAGCCCAGACCCAGAGGCGCTCACCGGGAACCAGGTCGCGAGGTGCAGCTCCAAGCGAGCGAGGCCTCGGGCCTTGCTGACGCTCCCTGGTCGGGCCAGGCCTTTCCTTGGTGATGGAGGGAGTCAAAACCATGATGGCGGCGGGGGGTGGGTGCATCAGCTCTAAGGTGCTATAAGGTCTGGGCCACCCTGCCAGTGCGACCCCTTCAGACAGAAGGGACAGCGGCCCACTCGCCTTCCCCAGGGCAACGAAGGCCCTGGAAGGGCCCTGCAGAAGGGAGGGGACACAGATTCGCTCACCAGGGGGAATCCTGGAGCAGCACGGAGGGCTGCCCGGGAACCGTGGAAGGACAATCACAGACCCTGGATTCTGCGGGGCCAGCAGCTCTGACCTCCCCGAGATGCAGGACTTGGCCGGCAGCCCTGAAGTGGCTCCCAGGCCCTGCCCTGCACCTACAGCTTCAGTAAAATCAGCCACTGATGATGGCCCAACCCCTCAGGCCCCAGTCAATCATCTTAATCACAAACACCGGCACCTCCACCCCCCAAAGGAAGGGGTTCACTTCCCGGAGCCCCACCAACATGCAGCGTGTTGCCTAGGGCTGCTTTTCTACGCTCTTCTAGCAGGAACTGATCCCAGATCTGAGCTGGATATGAGTTTCAAGTTCAATCAAAGCCCAAAGCTCACCAGTTGAAGAGGACCATGGGCCACCCTGGCCTTGATGTGGCCATAGTGAGTGCCCAGCGTCCCGCTGCAGCGGCAGGGGCCAGCCAGGGCCTGAGAACAGGTCTCTGAGATCAGAAACCAAACCTTCCCTCCAAAACCCACAGGCCCCAACCCCGGTGATTCGTAACCTCTCTTCATAACATCCTGTTTGTTTACTGTGTGCCCCTCAAACACTTCAAAACCTGCTCGCACTGCAAAGCTGGGTAAGGCTGGCCTCCGAGCCCCAGCCCCTCAGCGATGTGATGGATGCACAGCTCACATCCTCAGCTCCAGGGAGCGCCACCTCCTTGTCACCTCTGGCAGACCTGCTCACTCAGGCTCACTCCCGGCTCACTCGGGGCTCACTCCCACTGCTGGCACCTTCCGGCATCTTCCAGCACCTTCAGGTTCAGGGGTCCGAGTTCAGGGGTTTCCCTCTCCCAAAGCTCCCCTATCCTCCTACTCAAGTGAACCCCATCAGAAAAGCCACGTGGATGGAAAGGTTCTGTACTGCGCACCCTCTGTGGCCACCAGCCGCGGACGGTTACTGAATACTTGCGATGTGGTTACAACTGACTTGTGTTAGCAGCGGCCACGCCTCGCTGTCTAGGCCCCAGGAGCGTGGCGTGGCGGTGCGACTTACGCCGGGACGCGAAGACCACAACAGGCAGCCCACCCACGCCCGTCACCTCACAGGGACGCAACTAAAAGACAAGAAAAAACGTTCTCTCCGAGGTCAGAACTCTCGGGATCTACTCACTTAGCGACACTCCTCAACGCCTGACAGCAGCAGCGGCCCTGTGACTGGAAGTCCGCACCTGCTGGGACCCTCCCCGGCTCCTCCCTACCTCAGCAAGCACCGCGGGTCTCCTTTCTCGGCGGTCAGCTGTGCGGCTGTTGTTTTAGATTCCACACGCAAGGGGATCAGGCTCTGTCTTTTTCTGACTTCTTTTACTTAGCATGGCTTCAAGGTCATAATTTAGTTTAATTTAATAAACTTCGCTACCAACGGCCAGGCGTGCGCACTGGCTACCACGCTGCCCGGTGCAGCCTGAGGCCAGCTCTGCCTTCTCCAATCAGTGTCCTGACCCCCAAGTGTCAAGGTCCCTTTGTAGCCTTATCTCCTCCATGGCTAAGGCACGGCGAGGTGCTGAGTAAACCAGTAATGCCTGTAACTGCACCGGACAGGAAGCAGCATCCGGTCAGTGCACCGTGCTGGCTCCCGACCCCGCCCAGCCATCAGGTGCCATGGGAGCCTCGCCCCCGCCTGCCCCACGGCCAGCCCGCTCTCCGCTCTCCGCGTGGCCAGGGCGTGTGCTGGGGAAGGGGCTGCCTCCGGGGGCTCGCGGATCTGGCACTGCCCTCGGACAGTGTCCAGACCGACCATGAGCGGTGCCAAGCGCCCCCGGAGCACCAGAGGAAGTCACAGCACAGCAACACCAAAGTGGCCTGGGCAGGGGAGGGAAGGAGGAGAGATCACAGGCCCTTGTTTTCTCTAATCCGCCCCGTGGAAAGATCAACAGAGCTAAGTCATGACCACGTTCTGTGTTTCCTAAGGCGACAGCGGGCTTCGACTAATCAGAGCCGCGCAGGAGAGAGGGGCAACGGCGCCAGCTTTAATTAAACGTGCTCAGCTAATACTGACGCGTCGCCACGACCAGGTGAGGCAGGAAGCAGCTGAGGGGCCCCACAGGGACACAGCCAATTACTGCACGAGGGGGGCCCAGACATCCCTCCCAGGGAAACAGGCACCAGAACCCCACGCTCCCCCACAAGTAACAGAAGTAAGATTTCCAGCAAACGCGCCCCTAAAAGGGAGCGGTGGAAAAGGGCATCCCACAGACTCAACGCTCACGGCGCCTAGTTTACTTGCAAGCGGTCCCCCCAGTGTGGGCTCTGCTGCCCCGGGCAGCAGTGACGCCCACCAGCACCCCCACCTGACAGGCCGGGCCTGACAGGGGCAGAGGAGTCCTCTGCCTGGCGGGCTGGGGAGCGGCAGCCAGGCCTGTCCAGGCCGCGGGGTCCCTGCGGTCCTGCGGCCGAAGAGGCTCGAGTGGACTCGGGAGTCCAGAGTTCGGGGCCTGGCACTGCCAGAACTGCCTCAAGCGAACCACTCCCTCTCACTGGGCCTTAGTTTTCTCATCTGCAAAATGAGGGGGTTACATGACAGGACCTCAAAAGTCCCTTCCAGTTCTGACTGAAGTTATGAATATGACTCAGAACTTAAAGCAGCCAGGCAAGATGGGGTGCTAAGGCCACAGGACCCACCAAAAACGTTTCAATGTAACCTCTGGCACTGAGGCAAAGCAGCAACAAGGCCAGCTGGCGCTACTTTCCTTTAAAACACTGATTTCACGTAATAGGGCCAGGGAGGTCTCCCGGCCAGGGAGCAGGGCATCTGTGGCCACCAGCCCCCATCGGCACGTAGGGTTCTGAAGCAGCAGCCTTGAGAACCCCACCAGAGGCCCCACGGCTGCCCCACAGCTCTCTGTTCCAAGAATGCTTTAGCGCGCCGTGGAGCTTTGGTAAAGGGCTCCTCCCTCAGCCACCTTCCCAGCAGGGCAACCACTCCGGCCCCGCGTCTCCCTCCTTTGCTTATCATCAGAACAGTCCTGGTTCTGAAAACCACCTCACTACTCAGCACCTACAGCGGAGTTCATCAAGATGCAGGATCTAGAGATCTCTTTGGTGCACGTCCCTGAATTCTTTGAACCGATTCTCCCCACAGCTGTCATTATGTCTTAACCAATATTTGGACATGGAAGAGCTGTTGACACTGCTGTCAGCCTGACTGTCTCACCCTTTCTTTCTTCCTCTACCATTAAGTTTTTACACAAAGATGTGTGGGAAATGCACAGCAGCTGAGCCAACGCGTAAGCTCTGGGAGCACAACTGTCAGAACCGACAGCAGCTCCGCTCCGCACGCACCTCCAACCAGAGAAGAACCCCCCGGCGCTGCCGAAAACACTGCTGGGTCTTCTTTCAAACGATTCAGAGGAGGAAAATGCCCAGCTCTCTCTCTTACTAACTGGACCAGCAGTCTCAAGTGCCTCCTAGGAGCATCTTAGAGGGTGGTTTTGTGTCTCTATCACACAGGTAAGCTGCGCGCTTTTGTTCTGAAGTCTTCATGCGCCACTCCCGCCCCCAAGAGGATGAGCACCAGCGTCCCCGGACTGCTAACGGTGAGGGCAGATGGTGTCTCAGAGGGATAGGAAACTCCTGGAAAGAACGTGTGTCACTTCCTCCACGGTGACAAGTTAGCTGTGGTCAGACTCACTCAACTTCACGCCCCAAGGTCACAGCTCTGCTCAGACCTCTCACCAGCTCAGCCGGGGTCCAGTTATGAGTGTGGTGGAAAGAGTGACCCAAGATACAAACACTGCAGCGTCCGCGACCCGACGCGGTCCTTCTCCAGCAGTGCCGCGCCGGTCAACAACGCCCAGGAGGAGTCAGGGAAACCTGGCAATGCCAGGCACAGCAGAGAGCTCTGTCCTAAAGGAGACGGCTTCGGAGCCCCTGAAATGTGGGGGGACTACACGCTTGCCTTCCACCGGCCCAAGGACGGTGTCTGCTCCGCACAGCTCGGTACCGGCGGTCGGTGCCAGCGCTGAACGACAACCAGCCGCGGGAGTGCGGAGGAAGAGAAAGGCAGAACACAGGAAGTATTTTTCCTTCCCCTTCAGTCATTGACACCCCGGGGAAACAGGCGTCGAGGTGTCACCTTCAGCGATGTGGCACGATCCGAAACCCCTCGAGGGGCCAGAAAACCCGCGGAGGGGCCCTGAAGCCCGCTCCCGCGCACTCGCCCACCCAGCAGCCCGAGTCTCCGGCTGAACTTCCCAACGAGTTCTCCTCACTTAACGCTTCTCTCCCCCACCACACCCTCCTAGCCAGGGAGAAAGCGGCGAAAGATCAGGCTGCGTTTCCCGGGCGCGGGCATCGCTCCCTCCTCGGCCCGCCCGCCCGCCGCCCTGCCCGGGCCCCCCGCGGCCGCTCCGCTCCGCGGCTCCGGCCCCGAGCCCAGCCGGCTCACCGGCCGGCGCAGGGACCGCGATCAATGGAGCTATGGAAACGGCAGACACGGCGCCGCCGAGCCTGCTGCCGCCCATCTGGAGCCTCCCAGACGCGGGAGCGGGAGGGGGCCGCCTCGGATCACAACAAGCCTCCCCCGCGCCCGGGAGGCGGCGCCCCGCGCAACTCCAGCCTCGCGCCCGGCCGGCGCACCCCAGGGCGGCACGGCGGCACCCGGCGGCCCAGGGAAGTGAAATCACACATTCCGGCTCCAAATAAGGAGCGACGCGAAATAAAACCCGAGACCCGACTTCTCCAAACCCGCAGACCCACCGGCTCGGCGAGCAACGGGCCTTTGTGCCCGCGGGGAGAAGGGGCGAACAGGCGGGGGCGCCCAGCACCCCGAAATCACTTCCTCGACACCGCGAACGGCAGCGGGTCCCGGGCCGGCGCTCCGATCCGTCCGGCTCGCGCTCACACCCCAAAATGGCAGAGTCCTCCCGACTCCGAGCCGCGGCCACCCGCGCCCGCCGGGGGTGACCGGAAACTCGGCGCCGGCGCGTGGCCGCCCGGCCCTGACCTTCCCGCCGCGCCCCCGGCGCCCCCGCGCGCCCGGCCGGCCCGCACCCCCGCGCGCCCGGCCCGGCCCGGCCCGGCGGAGGACGCGCGCTCGCGCCCCGGCCCGCAACCTACTTTGAGGGCGAATTTCTCCTGGGTCTTCTTGCTGAAGATCTGCAGGACCTTGCCGTTGATGCCCAGCCCCAGCACCTGCGTGGTGACCTTGTAGTCGTCGATGATGGCGTTCTTCTTGATCTGCAGGCCGCACTTCACGTGGAACTGCGGGAACTGCGGCGGCGGCTGCGGCGGCGGCGCGGGGGCCGGGGGCTGCGGCGGCGGCGGCGGGCTGGGCAGCAGCACCGGCGACGCCTGGCCCTGCGCGTTGGGCAGCATGGTGCCCGGCGGCGCGGGCGCGGGCGGGCCCGCGGCCGCCCCCTCCTCCGGCTCGGGACGGGGTCCCCGCCACCCCCCGCCCGGCCGCGAAGTTTGCTCCGCGCCGGAGCCGGCTCCCCCGCCCCCGCCCGGCTCCAGGCTCGGCGGGCCGCTGGGCTCCGTGGGTCCCGCCTGCGCCCCGGGCGCGCACCGGGCCTCTCGCGCTCCCTCCCCCCGGGGGCCTGGCGCGCGGGGAACGCGGTCGGCGGGGGCCCGGCCGGGGGGAAGCGGCCGCGCGACAAAGTACCCAACCCCGGCCGGCGGCCGCGTCACAGCCTCGTCTGCGTCCGGGGCCGGCCTTAAAGGGGAGGGTCGGAGGGGCCGGGCCGGCGGGGAGGGGCGGGGCCGGAGGCGTGGGCGTGGGGGAGGGGCCGGCCTTAAAGGGGAGGCCGCGCGCGGCTGGGCGCCCCGGCGCGGGCCGGGCTGCCGGGCGCGTGGGGCCGGCGGGGCTCGGAGCCCGGCCGCCACGGGAGCTGAGAAGGCGCGGGGGAGGAGCGCTGCCGCTCACCTCCGAGTAGCCGGCGCGACTTGTACTTTCCTCCAACTGTCTGGCTCTTTCGGACAGCCGCAGCGAACTGGAGGGGTGGGTTCGCAGGAGCTCAGCGGGACGTGGGCGCTGCAGGAGACTGGGTGCGCTGGACCAGGAGCCGCAGACCCCGGGATGGGAGGGGCGGATGGTATGCGTTCTCTTTGCTTGGGCCGTTTCATCCGAGTTTTGCGTTTCTTTTCTCCAGGCTTATTGTGTGACTTTGAACATTTCCCCCTGTAAATTAGCCTAAAAAGACGGGGTGGGGAGAGGTGGGTTGGAACTTCGACTGGCCGACTGGCCTCAGCCCTGGGGAGCTGTCCTCTCTGGGGGAGGAGCAGCACCTGGTTAGAGGTGTGGAGAGATTTCACTGAAGTAACAAAAGGGAGGGTCTGGGGAATGGGTTCCAGTTTCCCATGTGGGAAAATCGGTCCCTGCAGCAACAGCCAGGGGAGGCAGGTGTCTCAGCTTCAGAGTCCCAGCCCGCTTGCCTGAGGAGGAAGCCAGGGCCCTGGCCAGACCCACAGCGCAGCCCAGATGAGGAGGCTGGGGAGGCCCTAAGCTGTGCGTTCTGATAGGATTTGGGGTGACCACCAGCACGTCCTGCTGTGTGCCCCACTCTGACTAGTGGACAGGCAAGACCAAGGAAGCCGGGGGGAGCCCCAGCCTCAGCCTAACAACCAATACGGCCTAACGGAAGAGTGGGGCTTGACCTATGGCCACACGTGACTCCTCATAGATCCCCCAAAACTCCAGAACCCCCTTGTTGGAGACGCCACTCAGGGAGGAGAGCACAGCCTGATCGGGGGGCCTTGGGGTCTGTGTTTAAGCAGGGAAGGTGTCCAGTAGAGGGGAAGGTGGGAGTGGCCCTCTGGGCACAGTCCCTTCCGGGCAGAAAGCTCATTCTGTGGGCCCAGCGGAGAAACGGTCCCCCTGACATGGACACCCACTGGCTTCAAGCCGCTTCGGTGCACACCTTACCCTACCAGGTGTGTGCTGGTGGGTGTGCTGCCTGATGGTTCCAGTTGGGGTGGGGTGGGGGAGGGGGGTCAACACAGAGTGCACAGACTCAGTGGGGGAGCCGAAGGCCTGGCCTTCACCCCAGAAGCGGTAGCCAGGCGGCCTTCCGTGCTAGAGGGTAGAGGTGGCCGGACAGGTCCCGGATTGCCCTCACTCTTTGAAGACAGCGCGGCTTCAGGCCGCGGAGCGGGGAAAGCACCTGACTTCCCTGGTTCCTGGTGCCATCACCTCCCGGGGATGGGAGACCCCGGCCTGAAGGGAGGGAGAGGCCCAAAGTTTCAACTCCTCAGCCTCTTTCTCAGCTGACTGGGGCCCTGGTCTGGGCTGGGGGGGCGGTGGGGTTCGGCCCTTTTCCCTGCCGGTTCTTACTGCTGGGCGCCGAGCTTTTGCCTGTCTCTCGCCACAAGGCTACACGGAATATAAGTTCCTCTGCCCTTTCCAAGATGACAAACACCGCGGAAAACGTGTAGACACAGGCGACCTGAATGCAAGTCTGTCTTCAAGGAGTACTCCCTTCAGCAGCTGACTATCCTCCCTTTGTATCTGGGGAATAGAAAAAAGAGAGAGAAATAATAAAATCTATTTTCTGGACTGAGAAGTAAATGAGAGACTGTTGAGGAAAACTCTTCCTAGGGGCAAACCGCAGCCACTGCAGCACGAGTTCGATCCCTGCCACCAGCCGGGGAGGGGACCCACATGGCGCTGCAGACCTCTCCCGCCTCGCCCACTGCTCCCCTCAGCAGTGTGTTTCAGTCGATCCGCCTGTTCTGCTCCCCGCTCTGTCTCTGGTGAATCCGCTCACCCCCCACACCTCTGGCCTGTACCCCAGTTCTTCTGTGCATAAATAAATAAATCTTTAAAAAAAAAACCTCTTCCTAAAATATATACATTGTCACAAAATAGTGAGTCGTGTCACTATCGGGGTTCCGTGCCCACTATTCCATGGCTTGCTCCTCTGTTCTGTGCCCACTGTCTTGGGGTCTGTCCCTGATACAAAACGGCCTTTTGCCTGTCAGGGGCTCCGGGGAGATGCTGAAGCCCAGGGCAGCAGATAACGACAGAGGAGGCCCAGGAAGCAGCTGCGTGGCCCTGGGAGGGTGCACAGGGCATGGGCACAGATTACATGAAACACACCTGCTCCCCCAGAAAACACACAGCTGTGAACACAACACGGAAGCACATCGCCTGGCATGTAACAGACATGGGATAGATGCAGAAGGGTGAACAGGAAGGAGGGAGCGGGGCCAAAGGAAGGAGCCCAGAGTCTTGGGTTCCTCTCCAGGAAGAACTACATGGAAACTCACAAAAGTCCCTGTGCTCTCAGTTCCCCTTTCCCCATCTGTAAAACAGTAATAGCATCTGTCCTGCCTACCTTGCAGAGCTATTGTAAGAATAAAATACTTTCCTTGAGGACCTAGAAGTCCAAAGTCCTATTTATATACTACCAAGCTCTCAATCGTCTCTAAAGAAATACTTGAACGCGGGCCTCTCTGGTGGTGCAAGGAGTTAAGCACCACACTATGAAGCATCCACAGCTACTGCAGCACGAGTTCAATCCAGGGCCTGGGAGGGGACCCACAGGGCACGGCAGACCTCTCCCGCCTCGCCTGCTGCTTCCCTCAGCAGTGGATTTCAGTCAGTCTGCCTGTCACCCCCTGCACCTCTGGCCTGTACCCAGTTCTTGTATACATAAGTAAGTAAATACTTGAATGTGTAGAAGCATTTCACAAGTTAAATGTCTGTGCAAATTGAAAGTACTATTTTTGTCTGTTATTGACATGTTAGCCTATATTGCAATATGCTAATATACTTGCAACATTGTCCACACAAATCAACTTAAAGACCTCAGCACACAGAATTGGATGTATTATCATCCTTGACTCATGATACATCCTCATCCCCAGATCATAGATTCGTGTATCTGTGCTTTTATTTATTAGTTATTTTTAATAATGCAATAGGTATGTGAATCCGCTCACTAAAATAAAAACTAGCACTTTGATGATAACATACGTCTAACTGGGTGATTCTAGCATTCCCCCACCAATCCGCCCTGTTTCACTGGCCCAAGGCAACTATTACCGTGGATCATCATTCTCTTCCTTTCCTTTCATGCAGTTTTATTTCACAGGACCCATGAAAGGTATAGACATCTCACCTTCATCAAAGGTGATCATCATGGTATCTTAAACGGAAGGTAGATAAGGGTGACTTACCATCAAGATGAGCTTAAAATAAGGACCACATCTTGTCATAGTTCCAAAGAAGCCCTACCTTGTCATGATGAGGATGAGGATGAGGATGATCATAGTTATTCAGCACTTACTCTTCTCGGTCCCCCACCCACATCATCTCATTTCAGTCTCATAAAGATCTACAGCAGAGATGCTAATTGTTCGGAGGCCAATATCCATTTGCCTCCTCTTTGATAGGAGAGAACTTCCAATGTTAAGCACATGACTACCTGGGAGAAAAAGTGTCCGCTATAATTATGACTGTAAATTTTTATTATAAAAGTTTTCCATGACAGCTGTTTATGTCCATGAGATTGAGTTCTAGCTGATGACTTACAAATGAAAGGGGTTGAAAGGAAGAAATAGGTTCTTCTCCTCTTGTCTCCTACTGACTGGAATGAAAATTTAAAGGCTGGAGCTTCAATATCCAACCAGTACAGTAAACAAAGTATTATAGAAGGGAGCATGATTTATAAGAAGTCTGTCACTCACCCTTAGAAAAATATTTGAAGGAGCAAGAAGCAATCTTCATATCATAGGCTTTCCTTTTCTTTTCAGATCTATTTTATTTATGCATATAATTTCTGGGGTGCAGGCAAGAGGTACAGGGGTGAGAGGCTTCACCAGAGACAGAGTGGGGAGTCAAACAGGCAGATCCACTGAAACACACTGCTGAGGGGAGCAGCGGCCAAGGCAGGAGAGGCCTGCTATGCCCTGTGGGTCCCCTCCCTGGCCGGGGATCGAACTCCCTGCAGTGCTGAGACTTAAACTTGAGCCACCAGGGAGGCCCCATAGGCTGGTATTTCTTTGAAAAAAATGATAATTTCTCCAAAGTAAGGTGTGACAGCTATCATTAGTCTCAAAATGTTCCCAAATTTCTGAACATGAAATTGAGGGCTGAACCACAGAAAGAAAATCTCTCCAAAACCAGCTACCGGAGACAGTTAAGTGAGGACAGGCGCATCCCAGAGGGGAAGAAATGTAGCAAAAACCTCTCCCATCCCAGTGCCCTTGTCTGAATGCAGGACTTGAGAAATTAATGCCACAGCAGGGAAGAGCTAGAGCAGAGGGGAAAAGTGGGAATAGAAAGAGAAAGAAGGAAGTACCCAAAGGAGAACAGAAACCTCCACGCAGCAACCAACAACACAGTCCGAAGGGAGTGCAGCTGGGGCAGGCTACAGGATGGTCAGCCATAAACTCTGCAGCTTGTGGGGGTGGAGAAGGAATGTAGCAAAAAGAGATAAATACCCAATTGCATTCAGAACAGTCCAAGTCTGTGGTCTCGGCACTGAAAGCTTGGCCTCTCCAGGCTAGTCCAATTACCGCTCAGACGCGTGAGTGCTGAGACTGGAGAGTGAATTGAGGAAGGGAGGAAGGAGGTTTGTCATCTAGGAACACAACCAGGTGTGTCAACCCAAAGGGCCACTGAGTCTTTGGCTGGCGACTCCCTGAGGCCTAGATTTTTCCTTCCTCCTTCACTTAGAATAGGTAAAGCGCACTGGGAGATTGGACGGGCGGGGAAGAGGTGTGCCGAGGTGCCTGGAATGCGTAGGGACTGCCTGAGGATTCAGGACAAACAGCTTCCTGGGAGAATACCATTTTGAGGAAGTATTGCCTAGAGATAGCCAGTCCTGGGTTGAACCCCACCTCCACCATCACCTCCACTAAGCCCCAGCTCCACATGACCCTCCTGTGCAATGGTGCCTGAGGTTGGTAAATACACATGCAACTTTCTGAGTTGTTACCGACACAGTCATCGGCCTCTATCGCTGTGAGCTGCTGTTACACCGATCGCCTTGAAGCCTCTCAGTTGGACTGTAAGTAGTAGCATTTCTGTTATTTTGATCATTGAGAGCACCGTGGCGCGGAAAGGTTAAATCACCAGCTGACCCAACTCATCGCAGCAGAGTGCAAAGAGCCAGAATGCGACTTCCGCTCGTGCTGTTTCTACACTATCAGCATCCAGGTTCCTGAATGTTCCCTCACACCTGCTAGGTCACCCAGGGAAGCCTCCCAGCCTCCCAGCCTGTAAGGTGGGCTCTGGAGAAAGACACAGAGTCTGCCACCGGCCTCACCCAGAGCTTCCAGAACCCCCTCTAAGGCAGAGCCGAAGCCACGAATAAAGGCATGCAGGTTTTCATGAGTTTGGGATCATACTATGCGGGAGCTTTTGGGACATCTAAATACATGAAGGACTATGTGGGATATACCATATTTTGTTTTGTTTTTGCTTATTCTACAACAGAGGTTGGAGCCAATTCTCCCCACCAGCACATACCTTGTTAAGCTATGAAAACTTGAATATTGGCATGAACGAGCCTGATCTGTCTCCTCCCTCCGAAGCCCGTGTCTGCCCAACATGCAGGTGAGCAGCTGTGTGACCTTGGACACTCAGACCTCCAGGTACGTCCTTTTGTGTGACGTGTGTAGCTCACGGTGCAAGCACGTCCCTTCCTTTCCTGGAAGTTCACTCATTGATGCTGGCAAGGGATCTACTCTTGACCCGGGATGGGAGGATCTGGCCAGAGGAGCAGGGGAGAGGAGATGGGGGAGGGGAGTGGACTTGGGGGAGAGAGAGGGGGAAGGGAGAGAGGGACATGTGGGCCAGCCTGAGCCCTGCACCTGCCCACCAGCCCCGTCACCTCTGCGTCTCCTTTCACATCAGCACTGACTGGCGCTGGTTAGTGCCCAGGGTGGGGCTGGGCGAGAGAATGCCCAGAAGTGCCTGAGGGGCCTTGAGACGTTTACATACATCGTTGTGATGCGCATGCAGGCATATGCATGTACACATACCACTTCATATATGTTATGATACATGGAGAAATAGATGTAATGTTTATCATTGTAACCGCATGTAAGCATATAGTTCAGTGGAAGTGTGTGCATTGGCTTGGCTGTACAACCATCGCCAGCGTCCAGAACTTTCGTCTTCCCAAATAGATCCTCAATATGCATGAAACAGTAGCTCCCCTCTCCACCCTCCCCCAGTCCTGGTCTCCTCCACTCTATTTTCTGGACACGTAACCCCTGTGGGAAACTCTAAAGGTAGAATCACGCTCTGTCGTGCTTTGGTGTCTGGGTTAATTGGAGTAGCCTAATTTGTTGAACATAATGTCTCATGTTGCAGCTTGTGGCAGAATTCCCTTCCACTTTCAGCTAAATAACAATCAATTGTACGCATTTGCCACATTTTGTTTATCTACTCGCCCTCAGCTCTCCCTATGGCTACTGTGACTAAGAGTGCCGTGAAGCTGTGAACTCGGGTGTGCAGATACCTCAGGCTGCTTCTAACACCCGTGCAGGAGCGGCAGTGCCGGAGCCTATGACAATTCCGCCTTATTTTTTTTAAAGCCGTTCAAAAACTTTCCTTCTGTTTGCCTTTGTTTTCCATTCTTTTGTAGTCCCACCAGCAGTACACAAGCATTCAGATGTCTGCACGTTTTGACTAACATGCTGTCGTCTAGGTTTTTGTTTCGGCTTTGGGGAACAGCCACCCTGGTGGGTGTGGCCTAGCATGGTTCAGCATACCGCTTCAGGGCTCGGAAACAGAACGGACTCACCCAGAAGTCTTCGCAGAGGAGGTGACACTTGACATTTAACATGTAAAGACAGGTTAGCATTCTCCAGGCTGACGGGAAACCACAGAGGAGAAAGAGGTCAGGCTCCACAATGGAATGGAGAAGGGAGGAGCTGCGTTCAGAGCAGCACGTGGTCAGCTTGGGCTGGAGGGTCTCAGGATGTGAGGAGAGGCAGAGCAAGTAGCTAGAAGTTTTTGGTTTGGGGCCATAGAAATCAGAGGTAACATACGTGAAAGCCTATACAGCTTCACATACATCAGTGGGAGACTCCGATCAAAAAGGAGAGAAACGTTTTGATTTTTTTTAAGATTTATTTAGTGATGCATATATTGGGGTGCATGTCAGAGGTACGGGAGGTGAAAGGATTCACCAGAGACAGAGTGGGGAGCACAACAGGCAGATCCACTGAAACACATTGCCAAGGGGAGCCGCGGGGAGACAGGAGAGGTCTGCTGCGCCATGTGGGTGCCCTCCCTGGCCGGGGATCGAACTCAGACCACTGTGGCTGGTGATAGCTTGACAGCACTGAGACTTTAATCCCTGTGCCATTCAGGCCCTTGGAAAAACTCAAGCCCCAGGCAGCTACCTACCTCCGACCGCCAAGTCTGAAGTCGCCCGAACGAGGTCCCCGAATGCAGCTGACACTTATCTGCTGCCATGTAACATCAGGGACACTTGCAGATGCACAGAATTATTGTTTTTTGGAAGCTCTGATACCTTCATATGGTACAAACTGCAAAAGCTCAAAAACATACAATACAGTTCTCCTTCCCACCCGCCCTGACCCTGAGCCATCCCATTCTCTACCCCGGTTTCTCCCGGTGCTTGAGAGATACTCGCTGGAGCCACTCCAGGCTTCCACTCGAATCCTTGGGACATCAGAACGGGAGCTCAGACGCCACGCTGTGAAGAGGAAAGCCCCACGGCACCGACGGACCAGATCCGACACCCTGTGGACCAACACCACCCCCAGCGCAGGCTCTGCCCTTGGGCGCTGGGGTCGAGGCATCCGCACTGGATGGGGCTCCTGCTGCATCAGGGAGGGAAGCCCCCGGGCGTCTGTAGAGGGTGGGCAGTGGGCCTGGCAGCCAAGGGTGAGCACTGGGGACGAGAGTCGGGAATTGGGACGATAAGCCTGGGGTGACCGCTCCGGGGCTGTGAGCCAGCATGCCAAAGTGGGGGCTCGCGGGCTGCCCCTGGGCCTGCAGAGTCATCTGGTGCCCAAGCCCCCGTAAGTCAGGGGAGGACGGCAGGAAGCGTGGCAGGGAGCCGGCCCCTGGCCGCCCAGGCAGGTCAGCGCCAGCAGAGGTGTTACCTCAAGTCTGGTGCAATCACAGCTGCCGGCCACGGAGCTGCCGGCAGCGTCACTGCCCAGGAATCTGGTTCTTGTTTACCACAAAGAAGTGTGGTTATTAAGGAGCCGGTGGCCTCCTCCAGCTTCCCCAGAGGGACTGTGGAGGAGCCCAGGGCCTGGGCAGGGAGAACCCGAGCAGTCAAACCAGACGGCTTCCGGGGGCCCGCCCAGGACAAGCCAGGAAAGGGCCTCGGGGGCCCTGGGCCCGCCTTGGCCGAGACACCTGGCACCTGTCTCCTGTGGAGCTGGGAACAGAGAGAGCAGGGAAGCGGAAGCAGCACATGAAGATGACCAGGGCAGGACGGGGTCAAGAACCAGGAAGAACTGACCTCAGTGGACACACCTTGTGTGCGCCCCGCCGTGCGAAGGAACGACAGAGGCCTGCAGGGAGGGCGAGCCCCGGAGGAGACTTCTGCTCTGCAGACTTTGCATCCGTCCCGGGGACGGGGACGCGCCGTAGCCTGTCGCGCGTCAGGCTCTGACCATGTTGCTGCCGGTGGCGTGGGGGACAGCGGAGGGCAGAGGAGACACGTCAAGGACTGCTCGCGGGCTGCGTCCTCGTCACGCTCCCGACGTGGTTCTAGACGCCCTCCGTGTGGAGCAACAGCCCCACGGTGTCACGAGCATCCTTCCAGGGACCCGGATGAAGAAACCGGGGCCAGTGAATGTAAGAGGCTTGACGTAAGTGCCGCTGGTGGGTGTGAAAGCGAGACCCGGACTCTGGCTTAGCCACCTGAGAAGGAGGCCTCCCGGGACCCGCACCCTGACGTTTGGGGTACAAAACTCTACCCTAGAGCTTGCTTCCATCCAAAGTACTGCTAGGGTCTCCTGCCTGCCCCAACCCTTGGATGGGGTCCACTGACCCCTTTCTCCAGGCTCAGGAAACAGAGGAATAAGATGGTTGTGTTTTTCTCAAACCAAAATTACAATAATCTTTTTTTTTTAGATTTGTTTATGCATACAAGAACGGGGGTGCAGGCCAGAGGTGAGCGTGGGGTGCGAGTCACCAGAGACAGAGTGGGGAGCAGAACAGGCAGATCCCCCATCCACACTGCTGAGGGGAGCAGCGGGCGACAGGAGAGGTCTGCTGCGCCCTGTGGGTCCCCGCCCTGGCCGGGGATCCAACTCTGGCAGCAGTGGGGACAGCGCTGAGACTAAACCTCTAAGCCACCGGGGGGCCCCAATAATCTATTACTTGAGCTCAAGACCTTGGTATGAAGGTCATAAAAATAGGGGACCCCTACGACTAGAACAAAGAGCTGCAGCCCGCTCGCCCTTTTGCCACCTGCTTTCACGCTGCTTTTCCCTCAGGTCGTTTTCCTGTTTTCGGCACTCCCAGGGGCGATGGCAAGGCCCGTGCAGACCTGAACCGGGGTCCCGCCTGGGCCCCGTGTCCTGATCTCCCACCGCCGCCCCACCGATTCCTGGGAGAGACGAAGGAGGTGAGCCACGGGCCGAACAGATGGCGGCCGGGCGGCCAGGCCACAGGGGGCACAGCTGGCTGCAGAGAGAAGTGAGACCTGGCCTGGCGCGGCCCGCCTAGCCGCCGGGGGCCACGGAGCAGGCCAGGACTCGGGCCGCCTGGGCAGAGGGGGTGTGCGGCTGCAGCCAGCTCATCGCTGCACGTGGCTTCTACCTCCTCTGGCAGCCTCTGTCTAGGAAACGGGGGAGGAAGTAGGAAGGAAGGGCCCCGAGGATAGCACACAGAGGAGGAAGCACAAATATTAAAATACGTTTCGGCGATCGCAAGTCCTGTAACTAGTATTCACACACACACACACACACCATAGGTGCCAGCACACACACACACACACACCATAGGTGCAGCACACACACACACACCATAGGTGCCAGCACACACACACACACACACACCATAGGTGCCAGCACACACACACACACACCATAGGTGCCAGCACACACACACACACACACACACACACCATAGGTGCCAGAGTGTGGTGTTGCCAGGTTTCCTTCCTTGCCTGCTTCTTTGCCCCAGGCCTGGCTGAGAGGGGGGCTGGACTTTTATCTTGGGCATTTCAGTCAGTTTCACTTCCTGTTTCTCAAGCGAAAGCAAAATAATCATCAGGATGGTAATAATGATTCCACAGCCTCCCTCTGCCTCTTATCTATCTAGGGCCTCCAGCAGTGCTGTCACTGGGAGGGGCCATGGGGCATCTATTTACCCAATCAACCTCTGGCACTGGGCCAGGCCTGCTGGGAGGGGGAGGCTCAGGATGAGAATGGAAATTATTAAACTCAGTTTTTCCAGAAGGAGGAAACTCAATGGACTGCTCCTTCCCCCAGGTGGCTGTCACCGAAGAGATGGCTGTCCATCCCGAGGTCCTCCCGCAAACCGTCCCATCCTCCAGTCTGCCCTAGTCAGGGAAATCCTTGCGGTCTGGGGCAGAGAATCCAAGCTGGCTCCTCAGAGCCACGGAGCAGGTCTCAGCTAAGATGGGAGGGGGCAGGCGCGTCTCCCCAGAGCCTCCCTAAGAAGGGAATTTCCGGCTCTGGGGAACATGTAAAGTTGTTAGGAAAAACCACAACTATTTCTGCTCAGGGAAAAATACTCAGCTGCAGACTTCAGACCCTGGGACAGTAAGGGAGCGCTCGCTCTTCCAGAGGACGCACTTGGAACATCCAAGGTCCGGGGAAGGAGGAGCAGCTCCCAGACATCGCTCAGGGCAGGGTTCCTGGAATGGAGGCGCCAGGCTAGTATTTTAATATTTTTACTGCCGGTGAAGAGGTGCTCTCAGAGGACAAGGGCTGCAGGCCCAGGACTCAGGTGAAGAGGAGGGAAGCAGGGGAGGGAGCCGCTGGGGACAGCAGGGACTGCGGTGGTCTCCTTTAGCTGCTCCGCTCTCCCTTTGGGGGCCTAGGGGGAGAGGGAAGGAGTGAAGAAGCAGATGGTTCAAGAGTCTTTTCTAGGGCCACCCTAGTGGCCTCGGGGTTGTCTCAGCACTAGCACAGCAGCATGAGTTCGATCCCCGGCCAGGGAGGAACCCACAGGGCGCAGCAGACCTCTCCTCCTCCTGCTGCTCCCCTCAGCAGTGTGTTTCAGTGGATCTGCCTGTTCGGCTCCCCGCTCTGTCTCTGGTGACTCCTCTCACCCCCACACCTCTGGCCTGCACCCCAGCTCTTGTGTGCTTAAATAAATCTTTAAAGAAGAGTTAAAATAAGTTCGTAAAAAAATCACGTCCCCCTCGACATAGAAACACACAATGCACCCTGAAGTGTTGCTCAGCTGTGCTAGCAGGTGTAATATTTATTCACTGTGACATTTGTTGGTTTGGGATTTTTTTTCCCAAAGAAAATCCTTCAAGGCTTGGATGGTAACAGGTTTAAAAGGTGAAAATGAAGAGTAACTTCGACCCTGTGAATGATTAAGACTGGGCTATCAGAGGTTGAATCGGTGCCAGGAAAGAGTAATAATAATATCAAACACATAGCGCTCACCGTGTCAGACACGCGCCTGAACATGTCACATGTATCTGATCTTGGAACACTTACAGCCCCTGTGAAGGGCTCTAGCGACTGTTACGGCATCTTCATTCCACGCTCATTTCCCCCCCGGGGTGGGGCTGTCCTGGCATTTTGGAGTCTGCTGAAGGATTAGACGATTAAGTCCCTCACCTGTGCCTCTCTTCCTAGCAACAACTACCATAGACCCAGGAATGCTACTTAATTTGCAGAAGCCAGCGCAAAATGAAGATGCAGGGCTCCTTAGGGGTTTTTGGAGAGGGTCAGCCTCGCAGGAGACTCAGCTTGGAGTCCTCTAAGTACTGCTCCCAGCGCCCCCACACAGCAGCTGGGCCACGAGACTCTCCCTGAATCCCTGCACCCCGTAGACCCTCCCCAAATCCCTGCACCGTATAGACCCTCCCTGAATCCTTGCACAGGAGGCTGTGTTGTCACCCATTGTCACACCCTGTTGTGTGTTCAAGTCCCGAACAAGGAGTTTGAAAGGAGAAAAACACTTTCTGCCCCTCAGCACATTGGATTTCTGGTTATGTTCTGGTTGACAAAGGTATTCCACAGTTAAGAGAGTTTGGGTTTCAGCTTCATCTAGAAGATTTTGAAGATCTCTCCCAGACCCATATTAGTCATGCGCAGTGGTGTCAACCAACGTGACCTCAGTAAGAAATTACAGGCGAAAAGGCTGCGCCAGGAAGTTTGTCCTTAGATGCAGCCTTCCCCTCACACTCTGGGGATTCTCCATTCTCGCTGACCCGCTCAGCTGGCCTCCTGCCCTGTGCTCTCCACCTCAGCCGCCACCGTTTCCTCCCACCCGGGAAACGCAAGTAACTCACTGGCTGGAGTCCTTGGTCTCAATCCCTTTTGTTTAGAACCCACCCTTTCCTCTGCTTCTCATGCTGGGGTCTTTATTAGTCACTTGATTCCCTCTTCCCTGGGTTGTGAATTTCTCCAGGGTGGGAACTGAACCCCCTATGCCTGTGCAGGACTCAGTGGCCCCCAGCAGTTTGTGCCTCTGGGTACTTCTGCAAAGCACCCTCCTGATTTCATTATCTACACACACACATACGCACACACACATGTGCACACGCGCTCCGTTGTCACTCCTGTCCATCTGGGCACCGAAGGCTATACCTGTAGTTAACTTCTACTCCTCACTGCCTCTCATCTCAAGAGCCAATCAGTGATCGATCCCTGCTAACGCCGTCTGCTTCCTTCCTCTCCGTTTCCAAGCCACCGTCCTGCCTCAGGCACGCGCCCCCTTGCATCTGGATTATGATGCTGGCTCCTAACTGGACTCTGCTCTTCCTCTTTCCAATCCGTTATCCCAATATTTGCCCATAATTGTTTCAAGTGTGAATCTGATCACATCATTCTGGTGCTTAAAATTTTTCCATAGCTCCCCTGAATCGAGAACAATGAGCCAAATTTCCTGCTGGGAATTTTTCACAGTTTTGATTCCAAAGTCATGAGCACTGTTTTCAGAGCTGAATCTGTAAGTGATGGGTAAGTCAGACTGAGCGGGGCTGACTGGTGACAGGGAAATTAGCTAAGAGATTGTTGTAAAATCTCTATCATGGGCTTCCCTGGTGGCTCAGTGGGTTGAGCGCCTCACTGTGAAGCATCTGCAGCCACAGCAGCACGAGTTCGATCCCTGGCCAGGGAAGGGACCACATGGCACAGCAGATCTCTCCTGCCTCCCCACTGCTCCCCTCAGCAGTGTATTTCAGTCCATCTGCCTGTTCTGCTCCCCACTCTGTCTCTGGTGAATCCTTTCACCCCCCCCATACCTCTGACCTGTACCCCAGTTCTTGTATGCATAAATAAGTAAATCTTAAAAAGAAATCTCTATCATGAGGGTTACAGATTTCGTGGGCCGTATTGCCCCCATTCCTTGAATATACACAGCAATCAATGACTATGTATTGACTTGAAGTGTATTACTTTACACTGGGCTTTAACATCTCCAACCACTTAACATGACAGCGGCGCACAGCACAGAGCTTAGCTACATCACGTCATTTCTACAAATACTTAGTCCAGGGCCTTCCCTTAGAATGGAGTGAGAATACAGATGCCAAGTCAGTGGGATCTGGGGGTGGATAAAAGGCATGTGGAGAATGATTGATGGAACCTGGTTACTATTAAGCCCGTAGTCAGCCTTGTCCTCTGCCCCAGGGACGAACAAGCTCTGGGCTTGGAAATAGGAAAAGACGTGCTTGTTTAGTTTGGAGGTTGAAGGCAGGAGTTGTGTTTGCCAACGCATCCAAACAGGAGTCACAGGAGTCAGGTAAAGGCAAAGAAAGTAGCATTTCCCTTTGCGTTTTTGGGTATCAGAATCCCAAGTTGAAAGACTGATGCTAGAGCTTAGACAACGGGGCTGATTCTCTTTTTTCAGATCTGACCAAAAAAAAAAAGATTCAAAGGGTCAAAAAGGAGAAAGTCATTTCTGAGGCTGCGTCTGTGGGACTCTAAGAGGGAGGAAGGAGAGACTAACTCACCCTGAGGTAAGGACTGCACATACCCTACCTCCTTCAGGTCTCACACCACAAGGGAGAGATGATGATTCTCATGCTACGAATTCACGAAGAACACCTAACCACATCCTTGTGAAGGCCGCGGCCAGCTTGAACCCAGCTCCTGACCCTGGGCGCATGCCGCTCCTTCTCTGCGACAGGAACGCACCATCCTCCCCAAGAAGCAGGTCCGGAGATCCAGATGACTCACCTGTTCGAACAATCCTTACCGGACGTCCGTTATAAGTGAGGCCTGGGACTTGGCTACGGGGGGCTGCGGCTGTGCTTTGGGAATAGCTATTCAAAGGACTCAGCGAGGTTTCTTCTGGCAAGGACAGGAAACCCAGGTGGCTGGGCCCCTTCTCTGCTGCTGTCGGTATCTGGAATTCCCCTGGGGGAGGGCTCTTCAGCCCAGGCCAGGAGCAGGAGGGGTAAAGCCCTCAGAACTCAGGGTCAGGGGCCTCCCTGGTGGCGCAGTGGGTTAAGCGCCATGCTGTGGGGCTTCCACAGTCACTGCAGCATGAGTTCGATCCCCGGTCAGGGAGCAGACCCACACAGTGCAGCAGACCTCTTCTGTCTCTCCGCTGCTCCCCTCAGCAGTGTGTTTCAGTCAGTCTGCCTGTGCTGCTCCCTGCTCTGTCTCTGGTGAGTCCTCTCACCCCACTGCTCACCTCTGGCCTGTACCCCAGCTCTTGTGTGCATAAATAAATAAATCTTAAGAAAGAAAAAAGAATGGAGGATCAAATGGACTCCAGTAGCGTCTTGTGTGAAAACAGGTCTACCGCAGAGGCCATTCTGGGGACGATGATGAGAAAGTGCCAGAGAAGCATGATGATGGTGTTGCACAACACTGTGAATCTGGCGAACTTCGTGTTGCAAACACCTGACCACAGCGGAGACCTTAAAGGCACGTTAGCAAACGAGGTTCTCGAAGATAATTTTGAAACACCAGGTGCAACCTCGCTCCCGAATGGACACTTTCCAAAGAACTGGCCCTTCCAGTCATTCCTGCAGCTCAGTTTGTCTTGGCTACGCGCTCAGTGAGGAGAGAAAATGTGGCAAAAGGTCCATCGCGTGTGGACAGAGTCACGGCGGAACTGAACCATTTCCCTCAGAGAACAAAAACGTGTTCTTCTGGCTGGCTTCCTGCAAGCAGCCGAGTGTCTGAAAGCGTCAGAGAACGTGGACGGGGCCAAAACGGCAACATAGCCCTGACCACATGACAGGGCGGGGTCTCCCCGCAGGCCACGTGGCCCCAGGCCTCCCGTGTCCTTCCCTGGCAAGTGCTGGACCGTGGGGGAGCTGGGAGGAGACTGGGATCCCAGGGCTGAGCCGTCGTGTCTCAGTCAGGCATCATGGACAGCGATGTCGGCTTTCTAGGGAAAGACGCCTCGGCGCATGGGACAAAGGAGGGTCCAGAACCAGAAGCGCCCCATTTCCAGATCCTCCCATTCCCACGCCAGGGACTGCGGCCCACAATGGTGACAGGGGACAGGAAATGTCTCCGTCATCACCAGGTTACAGGCGTGGGCAGAGCTGGCGTTGGTAAGGAGAGTCCAACGGGCGGCTTCTGTTCTTGCTCGGCGCAGAAAGCAAAGCAACTCACGGGCGTCCTCACCGGTCAGGCCGGGCTTCTGTGCCAGCACCAGTGCTTCCTCCGCGGCGGCCTGTCAATGCTTTGGAAAAGTCCTGCGGGAAACCATAACTGCAACCCGACAGAGAGGGGGACACCAGAGGGACCCAAGCCCAGATTCATCTCAGCAGCTCACAGGCTGCTTTGGGGGCAAAAACTGCCCAGGTCCAACAGGTGTCCTCGCCCCGCGCGGCTATCCCCATGTTCACCACCAGGGGGGGCAGTTGCTCCACATGGGTGGTCTACGCTGTGTGCAGAAGTTTCTCACTCACTAAGAGAAGACCCCAAAGGCCCAAAGGATCATGTTAGTTCTCCCCTGCCCGAGTACTGCCCAGTTTGCTTAGCAAGCGCCACACCCCAGTTTTAGATAAGGAAGGCACTGCGGGATCTGGCTCCAGGCTGTGCTCTCCGCTCTTAAAGACTACCAGAAATAGACTCCAGCGCCTCCCTTGGCCCCCTCTCAGAGCGTGGACTGCTGGCCGCCCAGAGCAGGACGGGAGCCAAATGAGGACAGACAAGGTGCCTGCATCACCCCTGCAGAGAGGGCAGGTTCCTGCTCCTGGAAACACCCCCCCACCCCCCGTTTTTTATTTCGTCCCTTCCCAGGCGGGAGCCTCTCCCCGGCTCCGGCTGTAAAATGCACGCTTCGTGGAGGAGCTGGGCTCGCGAGAGCCCCATTTAGAAGCTACTCCCACCTCTCCTTGCCCCCAGTGCATATGTCTTTGCTTCATCCCATCTGGTGTCCTTGGAGGCATGGCTAATTAAACTGACAAGAGCTGTCCTATTTTTTGGTGTGTTTCAGCGAAGACCTGGGAGAACAGCCACAAAATGTGTAAAGCACTGACCCCTCTCCGCAGGGCTGTCTTAGCAGGGCAGGTCCCGAGTCCCGTGAGTGGGCTGTCCCGTTAAGGTTCTGTCCCGTTCTCTGTGTGGTCAAATTTGGACAAGGGGTTAAAAACTGAAGAAAGGAAAATCCTCCTAGGAGTTCTCCATCCACATAGTCCTAGAAGAAACAAGCTCATTTATTTGACTCTGTTATGTGCTGCAAAATGAGAGCAACAACTGTTTGTAAATAACAGTCGTTCTCTAGAGAAAGATGGGGGTGGGGGGTGGAGAGAGGGCAGGGTGCAGGCAGAAGTACCTTAATTCTGAACATGTCGTTTCCTTCCAGAAAATGACTGGGAGAGATAAAAAAAAATTCATTATGCTCATCCCCAGCACTTAAACATCTACTGGTTCCTCACTTGCCTTTTTAACCAACAAAATCTTTTTAAAATTAGATTTATTTAATTATATTTGACATCATTTGTATTCCCCAGGGAGTTCCCACCACCATTTCACCCGTGCGCCATCACTTCAGTCCCTTGTGCTCCTTCTGCCCTCATATGATCCGGCAATCCCACTCCTAGGGATCTTCCCAAAGGACACAAAGACACCGATCCAAAAGAGCACCTGTACCTCCGTGTTTATTGCAGCACTATTTACAATTGGTAAGACCTGGAAACAGCCCAAATGCCCAAAAGTAGAGGACTGGATCAAGAAGGTGTGGTTCATAGACACAATGGAATACTATTCAGCCATCAAAAATGATAAGCTAAAATCATTTATAGAAGCATGGATGGAGCTAGAGGGAGTTATACTCAGTGAAACAAGTCAGAAGGCAAGAGAAAAACATCGGATGGCGTCACTTTTGGGAGGAATGTGAAAGAGCAACAAAAACCACAGAGTAAGCTCAAGGAAATGGACAACTACAACCAAAAACAAACAAACAAACAACAATAAAAACTCAACAAGACCAAAAGGGCAAAGATAAACAAAAGGGATTATGGGGGGGAGGGCAAAGATGGGGATGAGGGTAGAAGGAGCACAAGGGGCTGAGGTGTTAACTAACAAAATCTTTAACTTGACCGATGATGACCCTTTGAACTGGCCCACACCTGTCTCGCAGGCTCCGTTCCAGCTCTCCTGTGCTCTAGACACCCTGGATTTTTCACCATCCCTTTTCAGCTCTAGCTGTTCTCACACATTCCAAGTCTTCCATCTGGAATTCCCTTCTCTGCTTAGCAAATTTTACTCATTAACGGCTTCACAGTGCAAATATTACCTCTAAGAAAACTTTTTCTCTTTAACCCCCGAGGTGTTGCTCTGTTCACAGTGCTTCCCTAGCCAGAGCTTTGATTGTGTCTCTGTCGTGCGTCCTACAAACACACCCACGGCGTTCTGGACACATCTCTGTTGTAGGTAAAATACCAGCTCCTGGAACGCAGGAGTGCGCTTTATTCACCTACCTAGCCCGGGCTCCCAGCGAGGTGTCCCCGAGTCCAGATTACTGACTTGGGGATGAACTAGGACACCACCCAGAGGTGGAAGAAACCTGTCCCTCCAGGAGCAGCGGGGAGGGGAGAGACAGGCTGTTAGGCAATTTGATCTCCCCAGGAGAGGTGAGATCTGGTGCTCAGAGTTGGCCTGGCCAATGTCACTGTGGGCACCTTTGATGCTGGCTATTATGTAAATTTGCAGAGTTGCAAGATGGGAAACTTGGCAGTGGGCTGGGTGGCTCCAGCGCCAAGCAGCACTGGCTGCAGTGAAGGAAACGCTTACCCCTGCAAACACTCTCCAGCCTCCCAAGCCCTGTGCCCCGGGGGGCTGGCCTTCGGGACCTCCAGACTCTCCTGCCCTCTGGCTCTCTGGAGGGCTGGTCAGGGGGAGTCATGGGGGTGAGAAGGGAGGGGGTACATTTATGTCCTCTGCTCCTCTGTGCTGGTCACAGGTCTGCAGTGGCCTCGTCCCTCCCCAGAGGCCACAGCTTCTGGGGGTGTCCTCTGCTACAGCTTGGCCACCGCCCCGCTTTCTGCAGGGGCAGTGGCCCCTCTACCCCTGGGCCTGCCCAGTTCCCTGTGCCCTGCCCAAGCTCTGCAAGCGGCCCCCTCACTAGTCTCTCCCCAGTTCCTCTATTTTGAGAGGGGATTGAGTGACGTCTGAGTACCCGCGGGAACCTCGTTACCCTTGTGCCATCGGGAGCATGCAGATTGCTCAACGCTGGTGCTCTGGCCCTCGATCGGCTCAGAATCAGCTCTTGATTACATTCCAGAAACACTGACACTCCTGTCTATGTCCCAACCCCCCCCCCCCGATTTCCAGCCGGAGAAAATGGGGATCTGTCCCTAATCTAAGGTATGATCTGCACGGAGTCTGGAGTTCCAGAATTGTTTTCAAAATCAACAATCCTGCTCCCTCTCTCCATTGGTGTTTTTGTGTATCGTTAGCTATGTAAACTTGGAGTTGTTTTATTTTCTTGTATATATTTTGTGTGGGGGGGGGAGGGTCCCAGTTTCTCCCTCAAATAATCGACCATGAGTCGGTAATGACCTCAGGGCAGGCCCCGCCTTCCCAGCCCACATCACCGCCCCAGTCCGGGCGCCTGAGTTGAGGCTTCTTGGGACCTAACCAGCTCCTGGGCCCTTGTCCTCCCCATTGCACATCTTGTCATCCTGCAGAGACCACATTTTCCGTCTCCTCTCGCTGCCTACTGCCCCGGGAGACAGATGCTCTTGGGGTTTCACACTTTCATCCTTCATACAAAGGACGTTTTTCTCACCAGGAAAATCTAAGCAAATGAATCTCTTGACTGAACATCCCCGCAGGGAAGTCAAACCTGAACCAAGAAGACTTCAGCTGCTGAATCATCTCGCCTAGTTCTGGAACTCGGGTCGAAAGACCAATTCCAGAGCAAAACTCTCTGTGCTGCCCTAGATTGGCGGGAGGGCCCTGAGAGTATGATCTGAAACTTGCCGTCTAAAGGGAAACTGAGGCCCGGAGAGACGCAGCCACTGGCATCACAGGAGGAGGCCTGCAGAAGGGGAGCTCAGGTGGACAGCTGAAGGTAGACGGAGACCCCCGGGGCTCTGCGCTGGGAGGTAGGGTGCACGGGGGCGCCGGGGGAGGATAAGGCCGTGGGCACGACTGCAGGAGCAGAGAAACGCAGCAACAGCACGACGGCAAGCGACAGTTTGGTCAGGGGACGTTTGCCAGCTTTTTCCCTCCCTTCCTCTCCGCCCTCGCTGCCCTCACAGTTATCAACCTCCCCAGTACCAGGGCCTGGGAGGGGTGATTCTGCGGGGTGGAATCTGGCTGGCCGCCTGCCTCCCTGGCCTCAGTTGTCCCTTCCCGGCCACTCGGCCGCATGAAGAAGAGCTGGCACCAACCCACAGAGCTCCCCAGGCCAGACAAGACACTTGAGCGGGGCGATTACCGGCGCTCTTTTTAACCAGCATCGGCTCACGTGACGGGCTGCTGTCCAGGCAGACAGGGCAGGCCAGTCCCCGGCAGGCACGTGGCGTATTTCTTCCCCGCTCTGTCCTCTGCAGGCAGAACGGGCAGGGTGGGGCTTCTGGTATTTAAGCCTCAGCGGCGCCACCTAATCATGGCAGCCTCAGCCTCTGCCCCTCTCCCAACCTTGTAGGTAAAAATACACCCCCACCCCATTTTGGCATCTCTAGGACAAGGGGCAGCAGGGGGCTGCTGGGAGTGCAGTGTAAACACTGCGTGCAGGAGGGCTGGGTCTGAATGGGCACATTTTCTTGTTGCTGTAGCACAGGGAGCCTGCACCAAACCTTGGCTCCACTGCTAAGCAGAGGGATAAGGGTGCCTCGTCTTTCCAGCCCGGGCCCCAGTCTCCCCCTTTGCAGCTGGAAGAGCAGGGCCTCGTGTTTAGTCTCTATCAGCCGTTGTAGACCGGGCAGGGGTGGGGAGACTGGGCGGGTGGGAGGTGGTCACACAGTGGGAGAGGAGACGGCCACCGGCTCACAGCTCCTTCCTCGCCTCCTTGGTGTTTCTGGGGCACCTGGTCCCGCTCCTCTGTGTGTTTCGCTTCTTCCCCTGAGCCTTAAGTTCCCACTACACGTTGAGAGCAAGGACCCCCGACTTCATGTCCAAATTGCCCAGCACACAGAACACACCGGCCGTAACTGAAGAATGCAGAGAAGGCAGGCGGAGAAACGGGGGCGGTGGGGCCTGGGGCCCCCTGGGGGAGTCCCTGCAGAACATGCACAGGGGCGAGGGGTTCTTTGGGGACACTCAAACCCCCAGGCTCTGCAGTTGTTCCCTGTCAGGTTTCCAGCTCTACAAACCGCACTCTGTGGCCTGACAAATCTCAGCCGGCCCCCACCCCAGGCTTTCCCAGCTAAGGCTGCACCTCCCCTTCCCTTTCTTTCTTCCTGGACAAAGTAGAGTGTAAGGCCAAGGAGAAATAAAGGACAGAAGCACTGCCCTTGAAATGCGGCTGCCCCGGGCCAGGCTGGCACCAGGGAGGCCCGTGGGAGTCGCTAGAGAACGGCTGTGCCAGCCGGGGGCCCACCGTGGGGCCTCGGCCTCCTTCTTCAGTGGGGTTGAGAAGGTACCTGCACCAGTCCCCCCTCGCAGTGTGCAGAGGACCGAAGCCGTCCTCCTCTCGGCATCCAGGACGGGGCCTGCGGTGGCCAGGCGGAGGCAGGTGAGCTCCGGCCACCCTCACAAGGCCCCTCGGCCCCAGGGAACAACAGTGGTGCTTATTTAACAGGCAGGGGGATCAAAGAGCTCTTAAGGCCCCGAGTGGCCGGCTGTGCCGCCCCGTCGTGGACAGTGTCCAAACGTCCTAACAAAAGCCCGCCAGCCAAGATGGCGCCCTCCCGCCAACAAGCGGGCGCGGCACCGGCACGCAGCGGCCAGAGCGCGACTCACCGCTGCTGGAGGTGCTCGCAGGCGGGCCGCTGCGGTGACGGCGCAGCACCGGTCGGGATGGGCAGCGGTGGAGGCTGGACCGGCAGCAGTGGGGGCGGCAGCGCGCGAGGAGGCGCTGGGAGGAGGAGCGCGCACCAGCAGTGTCCTGCTCTCCGACTCCGCAGGCCTCCTTTCGGCCTTCGACAGAGGCAGCCGCGGCCAGCCTGCCTTTGTGAAGCTTCTCGGCTTCTCTTCTTCCTTTGCAGCTCGGCTGCTGCACGCTTCTTTCTTCAGAGGCCAGGAGCAGAGCTCACCTGGGAGAGCCCGCGCGGATCGGTCCCCGTGACAGCCCCAGGCTGGCGCCTGCCCTGCTCGGAGCCTCTCTCGGACCTCCTCCGGCCGGTGGCCGGCTGCTCCATTCCGGCGCTCATAGCTCCCACCTGATCCCCCGCTCTCGGACCAGGTGGATCCACAGGCCCCTCCCCTGCCTGCAGCTGGAGGGGCCACAGCTGAGCTGATCCCTGGGGCCCGTGCGCCTCCCTGCGCCCCCAGCCAGGTGGGGCTGCCTGCCTGGGGTGCTGGTAGGGAACCTGCCGTCCCCCCACTGCTGCCCCTGCCTGCAGCCTGAGCCCAGCGGGGCTGATGGAGGGTCGGGAGAGAGAAGTTGCAAAGGAGGCCCCGCGAGACTGGCAACCCACAGTGCCAGGAGCAGGAGGTGGGGAAGAAATGATCGGCATGCTCGTTGAGGCAGCTGCAGGGCCGAGAAGTCCTGAGGCTGGAAGGGGAGACCCGAGCAACCAACGCATCTGAGGCAGTCGGTGGCGGAGGGCACAGACCCCAGGCAAAGATCGGGACACCAAGAGCTATTGGAGAATCTCCAGTCCCTTTCAAATTCTACGGTTACCCAACATCAATGGCGAACAAACCACTCCATGAAGGAGCGAGCGCCCCCACTCCCAAACGGACAACTCCACCAGTGCAGTCCCGCCCGCCTGTACCTGGGCAGGTGCGTCTCTTCGCCAGCTTCTCCCTCCGCAGGGCAGCAGCCTCCTGCCCCCCTGCCCATGGCCTGTGACTATGCCGGGGCTTCTCCTCACTGACCCCCTCAGCAGAGGCCGCTCTCCTCAAAGCTGCGACCACTAGGCCTCTCTCAGCAAACCTGGCCCTCTCGGGGCAGCCCTTCCTGCCGCTGCGTCCGTGCAAGCGTCCTTTACTCTTCTCTCCCTTTTGTAATAAACCTGTCCTTTTTTTGTTGTTGTTGTTTTAAGATTTATTTATTTATGCACACAAGAGGTCTGCAGTACCGAAGGGGTGGTGTGACCAAAAATATCCAGCAGGCTGCCCTTGCTCATTTAAGCCACCCATTGGCATTTGCCAAAGAGGGAAGTGTCCCGCTTCAGAGCAGCTTTTCTGTGTGTGGGGGGTGAGAGGATCCACCAGAGACAGAGTGGGGAGCAGAACAGGCAGACTGACTGAAACACACTGCTGAGAGCAGCAGCGGTGAGGCAGGAGAATCTGCTGCACCCTGTGGGTCCCCTCCCTGGCCGGCAGCCTGGATCGAACTGGTGCTGCAGTGGCTGCGGTTTGCTTCACAGTGCGGTGCTTAACCCGCTGCGCCACCAGGGAGGCCCCTAAACCCGCTCTTTTGGACAACTAACATCTTTGTGTCGAGGAGAAACTCGCCACGTGCCGCTGAAAGGGGAGCTCTGGTGAAATCTTTCCTAGAGCGAACCCCAGAACCCCGCTCCCCAAACCCAGTGTCTCCAGCATTTCTGGAAAACAACTTCAGGGCCACTGGTACCGGTGGTGAAATGCCCACAGCTGCTGTCACCTGCTCTGCCCTCAGCAGCTTCCGGGCCAAGAGCTGGAGCCGGGCGGGTTGGGGGAAGGGCCTCTGGTCTCAAATTCTCCTTTCTGATTTTGTGGTTTCTCTTCTAGAGATTTGTCTATTTTCTTCCTCCTTTCAAAGAAGCAGCTCTTGGTTTCATTGCCCTGTCGGGTTGTGTTTTGATGTTTTTGACCTGTTTCTTTCCTGTCTGCTCTAGTTTTTATTTTTGAGGGAATAGGGGAGAAAAAGGGAAAAGAGGTAGGGGAGTTTGATGTTTGCTGTTTCTTCCACCCTGTGGGGGCCCTGGAGGGTAGATCTGGGCTAGAACTGTGTTTAAAGAGTGAGCAGCAAGGGGGCCTCCCTGGTGGCGCAGTGGGTTAAGCACCGCACTGTGAAGCATCCGCAGCCCTGCAGGGTGAGTTCGATCCCCGGCCAGGGAGGGGACCCACAGGGCGCAGCAGACCTCTCCTGCCTCCCGCTGCTCCCCTCAGCAGTGTGTTTCAGTGGATCTGCCTGCTCTGCTCCCCACTCTGCCTCTGGTGACTCCTCTCACCCACACACCTCTGGCCTGCACCCCAGTTCTTATATGATAAACAAATCTTAAAAAAAAAAAAGAGGGAGCAGCGAGGACCCACCCCTGACCTGAAATCAAGTCAGAGAAGCCCGTGACCCCATCTCACCAAGGCCAGAAGCGGGGGTGACAGGCGACCAGCCATCACAGGCTTTGCTGCCCGCCACCGCCAAAGCCAGTGAGCAGGACGAAGCTGCATCTACACGCGCTTGTTCTTTTTCTTTAAGATGTGTTTATTCATGCACACAAGAGCTGGGGTGCAGGCCAGAGGTGCGGGGTGAGAGGACTCCCCAGAGACAGAGCGGGGAGCAGAACAGGCAGATCCACCGAAACACACTGCTGAGGGGAGCAGCGGGAGGCAGGAGAGGTCTGCTGCGCCATGAGGGTCCCCTCCTGGCAAACTCAGCTGCAGAGGCTGCCGATAGCGTCACAGTGCTGAGACTTGTGCCACCAGGGAGCCCAGCACTTGTTGCTTTTCCGTGCTGTGCGTGCAGATTCCTTGGGGCGCGGCGCCCTCCTCCTCCCTCGCTCCCAGGCCGGTGGGTGGCTGTCGCACACCTCTCAGGTGGTCTCCGTCCTCCGCCTCAGCATCTAGGCCTGGCGCCTGCGGTCGGTCGTCAGCGCTCCTGTGATTATGGACTCCTGGGCCCAGAGAGGGGGGACGTGCACACATGTAAAAGGGGACCCCTGTGTCGAGGGGCGAGGGGGGTAAGGGCGGCGTCTCTCTGCGAAGGGAGGACAGACGAGGGGGCCAGCCAGAGACACCTGAGAGAAGAAGCCGGTCCGTCACCGGTTCGGCATCCAAGGCCTGTAACACCACCGCGGGCACCAAAACGGTCTGGTCTGCGCGCCGGCAGTGAGGCTGCCGCCTGGGGTGGCGCGGACCAGCTCACATCCACCTTCTCTCATTCTTCAGCTTTGAGCAGACTCGGAGGCTGTGTTCTGCATGCAGAAGCTCAGAACATTCTCTTCTGAAACTGTCTCCCCTGCCACCCAGCCACTTGCAGACTTACACAAATTTGAAAGTCAAAAGAGAGCGTAGATGACTCGGAACTCGCTCTAACCCTCCTGCCTGGCTGCAGCTGAATTCTGCACAGACGCGCCTGACGCTGTGAGAACACCCAGCCCTGCCCAAGCCACAGAGTGCCTTGCCACCGTCGCTGCTCCGTAAGCCGCTGTGGGGCGAGCAGCCCCGTGCAGGTGCGCGGCCGTGCTTCACAGGGACGGAGCGAGCTCAGATGGGCCAGGGCTCCCCCGGGACCTTCAAGAACTGGCCGCAGTGGCTGAGCTTGGGCGTCCTGCGTCAGGCACCGTTAGCAGACTGACGCCAACGCAACATTCCACGGCACTGCAGAACGAGGTTAACTGTGCCCAAGTCACGCTCCAGAAAGGTCGAGACCAGACCTGACCATCTGCAGGTCCAGCTGTAGCCATCTCAGGTTTCTGCTTCTGGACTTGAGAAATGGGTTCCTCGGCTGTGCCTGGTCCCTGTCCCAGGAGCTGCTTTTGGGCAGTGCAAGTGGCAGTGGGTGATGGGCATTTACTGGCCGGCACCAGCGGCCCCACTGGGCTCAGGCTGCAGGCAGAGGCCAGCAGTGATGGGACGGCAGGTTCCCCTACCGTCGACCCAGGGCAGGCAGCCCCTGGCTCGGGGCTGCAGGGAGCAGCATGGGCCCCAAGGACCAGCTCCAGCTGTGGCTCTTCCATCTGTGGCAGGGGAGGGGCCTGTGGATTCAGTGCCTGGTCCTATGAGCTGGTTGGAATGGTGCCATCAGCCACAGATGGAGAACGGTCCCGAGAGAGGCTACAAGGCAGGGGCTTGGGGCTCTCTGACATTCACTACTGATTCCCTCAGCTCCTGGCTCAGGAAAAAAGGAAAGGGCCTCCCTGGTGGCGCAAGGGGTTGAGTACCACACTGTGGGGCTTCTGCAGCCACTGCAGCGTTTGATCCCCAGCCAGGGCGCAGCAGACCTCTCCTGTCTCCCTACTGCTCCCCTCAGCAGTGTGTTTCAGTGGATCTGCCTATTCTTCTCCCCACTCTGCCTCTGGTGACTCCTCTCACCCCCGACACCTCTGGCCTGTGCCCAGCTCTTGTGTGCACAAACAAATAAATCTTTAAAAAACAAAAAGAAGACTCATCCAACAGCTGGCTCCAAAACAGAAAGGAGGCCACAGAGCTTCCCAGAGGATGAACTGGGCACACCTGCCTCCTGTCCTGCCTCTGGCACCTGCTGACAGAAGCAGCAGAGGCCCCACTGGAGTCTCACGGAGCCACCTGTGGTGTGGGCCAACAGCCCAGGCGCTGCAGTGCTGGTGTTCAGGACACCGCCTCCTAGTGACCCGGTGACCAGCACGACTGGCCAGTGCTGCTCAGCACTGTTGACGGGTGACTGGCACGCGTGTCTGGGTTACCTTTTGAGGGCCTCCTGGCGCTTCGGCCTCCTGGTGCTACTGTCTGGCCCAGCGTCCAGTGCTGTCCGTCCTGACTTTCAGACTGTTGCTGCGGTCATCTCAGCAGCCCCATCTGTGAACACCTCCAGCTGCAGTGAGCTGGACACTCACCCGGTGCTTGCTGGCACACCAGGATCTCCAGGCCCTCGTTGGCAGGCGGAGCCATCTTGGATAGCAACCTTTGTCCGGCACTGTGGCCCCTGCCTGGGGTGAGTCAGCGGGGTGAGATGTGTGGCCTCAGAACCTTCGTTTTCGCTGCTGGTGACGTAAACCCCACCATTGCTGTCCCCTGAACCCAAGTGGTCTTGCAGTCGTGGGTGTGGGTGAGAACCCACAGGCGGTGACCTGCATCTACTGGGCGTGGTCCTTTCGAGGCTCTATCTCCCCCAACCCCTGGAATAGCTCTGATGGAAATTCCTTCCTTGATAATGAAAAATAATGGACGACAAGTGGATTTCATGGTCGTTTCCACTGCCTTTTCCAAGCTGTTAGTTTTTGACCTTCAGTAGCAGTCATGGGCGTGCCTTGGCCTGGGGCGTGTGGGTCACGGGGAAGGAGAACAGCTATGTCGCAGGCCAGTCTTCTAAATCCGTCAGCCCTGTGATCTCTGCCACGCAGCCACTTCGCTTGAGCATGGGCACGCCCCTTCCAGGTCAGGCTCTGAGAGCCTGTCCGAGGGACCACGGGACACGCCAGGGCAGCAGAAGGCAGTCCTTCAGCTGGGCGTCCTCTTAGCTCCCGTTGCCAGGCAGTAATGGCTCCCGGCCAGTCAGAAGCTGGAGCTCCGTTGCCCAAGGGCTTCTAAGTACTTGTTTCCCTTTCCGTTTGCTTGATTTCCTCGTACTTCAACAGTTACCTCAGGGACAGAGGCCTGGGTCTAAGAATCACCAAAACCTCCCCTATAAGGGGGTTCCTTGAAGCCGCTCACCTTAGACTAAGATTGGGCCCCCAAAGGTAAATGTGGCGGCTCATGATGGGAGGGCTGACAGTGAAGACTCCCGGGAAGGGGTCACGGAATCAGAGACCATCTCTGCAGCTTGGCCCCAGCAGCCCAAGGCCCAGGAATGGGTGCAGAGAGCAGCATCCGGGCTCATGAGAAATTTCTTGGATTTGGTTTGGAAACAGGAGGTGCTGAAAAATTCTCAAAGTCATTATCTGTATTAAAAAATACCTCCAAATGAAAACCACTGACTCAAGCATGCTAACTTCACCTCCCAGAGGAAGTATGGCGGCGGGCACATCAACGGTGATGGCATCCACGACACCCAAGTGACTCAGTCCCGACGCCTTACAGGTTAGCCTCTGGAGCTGACCCAGGCACAGGTCTCCAACAGGCCTGACTGGGGACGATTCTCTTTTTAGTTTCTGTGGTGGCAGAAGAGGTGACACTTTCTGGTCGATAGTCAGGTGGGCTTCTGTTACAGGAAAATTACGAGTTGAGTCTAGGCTTGGCCATGGGCTTGGTGAGCTATTTAAAGAATCCTATCATCTCCTTCAAAGTCTAGACAATCTATTTGTAGCTCTGGCTTATCTCAGGGGTTATGGATCTCAGGGACCAGAGAACGTTCAGTCCTTACATGGATTGGCTTGCGATGACGCAAAAATCTTTTCTTGCTGAAATTAGCAGGCATCATTTGACAGATCCTTGGACAGGACTGCCCCTAGCAACATTATGGTTCATGGAAGGCCAAGTTTAGAAGCACATTCTTTTAATTGACAAAACAAAATTGGAAGTAAGTTCTTTTAAGTTGAGGGAGTACAGGTTAAAGATAGAAGTGGACGTGTTGAAATGAGGGTATTAACAATATTATTTAACAGTGGGAGGCTGATTGTTGGCAGACAGCTTTCTTAGATTTGCCAATCCCTGGCCTATCTCCTTATCAAGAAGGTTCCAGGTTGTTCCAATCATGGCTGCTGCAGCTAAGAGTGAGTCCAGTTAGAAAGCTCGGCCAGCTGGTCATCTCTAGCCAGTTGCTGAAGAGCCAGGGGAAAACTGTCTCTGGCAGTTGCATCTGGTTCCAAGGAGAAGTATTTATCCTTAATTCGCAAAGGAAAAAAAAAAACCTAACAGAGACAGCTCAAAACAATCTGTCACCTTTCCAACTTCCTTGCTGATGCCATCAAATAACAGATGCCAGAGAAATAATGAAAAACCAATGAGAAGGAGTTTTCCGTGATTCGTAGGAGTGATCTGTTAGTCAGGGCAACTTGGAGCCACTTGTCAGGTGCTACCTAAAAGTTAACATTTAATTTTAATGATGCCCAGTTAGGAATAAAGGAAAACGACCAGCTGGTACAGATCCAAACTGTTTTACAGTTGATATTTTTATTTAATCTTTTGTTCTGTATTTTGGTCACACAATAAACCCCCTTCTAATAGATGAAATGTCATGAAAACTTAAAAGTTATGACATTAGCCAGTTGGCCTGTTTGTTCCAAACCCCTTAAAACACCTGGGAATGAAGCATGCTACCACAGCCCTGTCAGTGACTCAGGCTGGGTTCTTTCCCAGAGTCCTTGTGGGATTTATGTCACACTTAGGTTATTTCATTATTATCAAGGTGGATCAGAAAAGGTGGTCTCCCAGAACCCTCATCCGACTATCCCCTCAGGAAGGTCACAGGTCATGAGGTCACCTTCACAGACAAGCGGCAAGCACCCTCCCGGTACACGCGCGGACATGCACCTCCACTGTCACACTTGATATCACCACAGGCAGTTCGTTCAGAGCATCCTGAGACATGGGCCTGCCTGCTTGAGTTTTCATCTTAACTCAAAAAGGAATGGCAATAGCACTTGAACAGCTCAGTCGCTGAGGGCCAGTAGGACAGAGTCAGAATTCTAGAATGGACAGGCCGTAGGCGGTTGAGCCGTTTCCCCTGTTGAAAGGAGAAAGTGATTTTAGGAATGAAAAATTCCTACTCAGCTCTTTTCACTTGTCTGTCACAATCCGTTGTTCAGTTTCTCAACTTAGAAATTCCTAAGTCAACTGGCTCCAACTGTTTAATTGAAATGACCAGAACAGAAACAGCTCAGAAACTCTCCAGTAACAGAAACTGCCGTCACTGACCCAGTTCAGTCCCTCGCTGCTCTGGTGAGGCGGGAACCCACGTAAAAGTGAACAGTGGCTGAATAATGAAGCGCCACGTGACAGCCTCTAAAACCTACAACTTGTTCCTAAACGTCAAGCCCACTCACGAGCCTCCCTGAGCCCATCTGGCACCGCCTCTGCTGGGGAGCAGCCCACTCTCCAAGCCCAAGAGCCCAGCGGAAGCCGGGCGCACCAGGCTGCCTGCCTGCTGCTCACTCTCCGACTCGCTAAATTTAGGCACCAACGCATCCATTCACTTTCCCAGAGCTTTCTAGAATCTGTCTACAGGTCACCAGTTCACTATATTGTGCCACTCAGCCTGGTTTCATAAGCTCGGCCTATTTATTACACAGAAACAGCACAGGCCAATCTCAGCCTCCCTCTTACTCTCGAGTCACACACAGTGCTGCTTGGCCGAGACCTCTCGCGAAAAACACAAACACCGAGGTCCAGTGCACGTCGGGCGTGTTTGGGCAGCAGTTCTTTTAACTGTTTGCCCAGAAGAGCAGGCCTTCTACACTGATAGCAACCGGCAAAACCACCTCAGCATGTGCTCTCCCTAGATAATGCAGGAGAGTCATGAGTAACTTCCCCTAAGCCAGAGTTCAGCTGGAGTTAGGTAGCTTTTAAAGGCGCTTTCAATCCTGTCACCCTCTGTAAGCCAGGAGTAAAGGAAACATTAGTGTTAACAGGCCTGCTGCTCAGTCACGAAACACCACGCCCTTTGAAAGCGGCTGCAGCTTCCGCCCCAACTCCTTCCTGCCTGTGGCCTGTCTGCGAGGCTTAAACCCACCGAGGACATTTACTCATTCTCGTCTCTCGTGGCTGGTGCCGTGGCACTCTGGAACACGTTGGCACAAGGCCACGATTCCTTAAATAACACCCGTGACAGTTCCCTTCTGTTAACGTGATGCCCAGTGAAAGAAGCCTCCTCCTTCAGCTTTCTGGAGCTCGCAGTCTGCATTCTAGAATGGAACTGGATCACCCCGAGCACAGTGGTGTGGAAAGCCGTGCTTGGGCTTCTGGGCACACTTGTTTTGCAGGAGGGTGGAAGGACAAGGAAAAAACCTTGGAAACAGCAGTGGGTTATTTACTGTCCCTTCTCCACCCTCTGAGGGAGACATTAGCTAGCAATTTAGTTTTGGTACCCGCTCTCGCTGATCTTAGCGGAGAAAGAGAAAGGCTTGCTAAATGAATGAGGATGAAATAGAGTACCACGTTCCTGGACTTGCTTCTTGTAAGTGCCATTCACTCAGAATTGAGGGTATAGTCTTTGGCTTACATTGAAAGAGGGAAACTGTGGCATGTGAAGGTGACAGGAGGAAAGAAAAACATTGACACTCTAAGTGATCGTGGTCACTTTTATAAGGAAAAGTCCATGAAAATGTAGCAAGTAGGCCGGTCCCCAGGGAACTGCAGTTTGCACGCTGATTCTACCCCAAACACGCTTGGGTCACTGGGGGCAAATCTTCCTTGGAGACGGGAGAGGAGTGGAGCGGAAAGAGGGAGGGCCGCAGACGATTCAGTTCTAAAACCTTGGTAAGGTGGGAAGAGATTTATAAAATGCTTTGAGTACCCAGGGTACAAATCAGAGGCAAATAATAATAAAAATAACACAAAATAATCAGAGGCAAAATAAAATCATGAAAAAATAACACTGTGAAAACACGACACATCACAGAATTGAAGGGAAGAGAAACAAGTCATTCCAGAGCAGCGATGGCAATTCTGCGGGTGACCAACATCTTCCCGAGTGTCCCCCCTCCACAGCCTGCTGCGAGCTCAGCTCCTCCGCTAGGAATGAGCGAGCTGCATGGCCTGCTGACAGAGATCTCACTGTGGTGGCTGTCCCTAACTGGGGCCAGGTCCCACGTTACCCCGCTCGGACAGACGGTGAGGGAGGCCAGAAGCGAGGAAGGGTCAGGATATACCTTCTCGCGCCCCTTCTACCTTGCCGGAAAGGGAGTCCAGCCAGCTGATGTACCTTGGACGATACCAACAAAGATGCATTGACCTATAAAGAGGCATTTAATGGATATTCCAGGATGGCCAGTACAAGCTGTTTCGTTAATTAGCCCTTGAAGAGTTCTTTCGGTCATATAAAAATGTTTTGCATTGTTATAAAAAGTCTAGTCTAACAAAAACACATCCACCAACGAGTTTCTCCCATGTCAGGTTTGCGAGGTCGTCGAGAACATGCACGGAGGCCACCCCGCGCGGACGGCTGTCCACTAGCTGATCAGCTTCGGCAGCACGCTGCACAGAGGGATGCCACCGCTGGCTTCCGACATCAGGTTAGCTTTGAGCTTACTGGCTATCCCAACCACTGGGGGCAACCTGGAACCCAGCCCCGGGAAGCCTCCAGCAGGACTCACCAGCCGCTTTCCTGACACCTTGTCACCAGCAAGCGGGCTGGGCGCAGACTTGCTAATCCAAGGGTGTCTCAATGCCTGCGCTGGGGTCAGGCGGGCGGAGGGGTCCCAGTGGAGGCACCTTTTCAGAAACTCTATGAACAAGTAGTCATCACACCCTTTCAGTGCCGTCACCCAGTCTTTGCTGCCTGGGGGACCCCGCTTTTTACCCCGACGCGAGCGCCCCCCTACAAGCACAGCCCTCCCGTCCGCCTGAGTCGTCACCGAGCAGTAGCGAGGTAGGCCCTTGGAGTTGATAAAGTACTTGGCACGCTTGGACTGCTCGAGAAGTTTCGGGGGCGGCATCCCCAGGAGCTCCATTATGCAGGCCAGCTGATCGCCCTCGTCCTCTCCAGGGAAGAGCGGCTGTCCCGTCAGAAGCTCGGCCAGGATGCAGCCAAAACTCCATATGTCAATCGGCGTGCTGTAGCGGCCCCCCAAGATGATCTCTGGGGCGCGGTAGAACCGAGACTGGATGTAGGTGTAGAGCTTCTGGTACTCGAAGCAGCTGGACCCGAAGTCAATGACCTTGGTCGCGCTGCGCCCGTGGTGTTTCAGGAGGATGTTCTCGGGCTTCAGGTCGCAGTGAATGATCTTATTCTTGTGCAGCGCGTCCAAGGACTGCAAGATGGACTGGGCAAACTTGCGGACCAGCTGGACGCTGAAACCCTGAAACTTGTTCTTCTTGATCAGCTCGTAGAGATCTATGCTGAGCAACTCGAACGCCATGCAGACGTGGTTCCGGAAGGTGAAGCTCTCCAGCATGTGGATGATGTTCATGCTGCCGGTTTTATCCTGTTTCTTCAGATGCTCCAGAATCCGGATCTCCTCAGCCGCCTGGCGATGGAAGCGCTTCTCGTTGCGCACCATCTTCAGGGCCACGTACTGCCGGAGTTTGTGGTCGTACACGCGGGCCACCTGCCCGAAGCTCCCCTTGCCGATGATTTTCAGCACCTCATAGCGGTAAGCCAGATGGTCTCGGGGGACGTGGATATACGCGCCGTCGGCATCATCGTACCCCCCGTTGTTGGGACCTCCGATCACCCCGTGTCTTTTCTTGGCATTTGGACCCACGAAATAAATTTCTGGGTAATTGATGATTTCGAGCTTCTCGTAAGCAGTGAGGTGATGCTTGTACTGCTTCAGGGCTTGTTCTGGAGTCAGCGGCACCACTTTTGAGGCCCTGCACGAGCTGCTGGATTTTTCTGTGGTCAAGCTATCTGAGCTTCTACCCTGAGAAACGGTAGGAGAGCACTTTTCGGAATCGTTGATACCTTCGGACAGAAAAGCATCAGCTCTTCGGTTGCCAAATTCTTGAAACAGCTCTTCTACCTTCATCTCACCTTCATGCAGAAAGGGGTGAGTATGATCTCTTGCTAAATGCTCGGTGATCTATAGAAAAGAAAAATGATATGATGTTAAGGGACAGAAGCAGTGGAAAGACGAAAGGATCCACCTGCTTGACCAACGAAACACGTCCAGTTGAGTAAGTTCAAACGACCCAAAAAGGGAGCTAAGAAAAGCAGCCGTCTTTAGAAATCCAAGCTCAATTAGCCCCCAGGCCCCCTGACCCCCCCAATCTCGTGCATATGCCTCACTGTTTTGAGACAGGGGGGTCTTCTTACCCTAAACATTCCTTTGACCGGTAAGTCTTTCAAGCCCAATTCAAGTCCTTTTTCTCCGTTTAAAACTACTCTAAGCCCACACGAAATAATCTCACATCTTAATTGCAGCTTTCTCAGCCTGTACTACATAATTTAATAATTGACTCTGTATGTGGCGTTAAACTGCTCACTAATTATTTCAAGTATTTTCCCCACAACGCATATTTAAATGCTCTGTAAGTTATAAAGTACTACCAAGGAGCAGAGGCCAGATGTTAACCCAAGTCTGCGCTCAGCCCCGGGCCCCTCACACTGACACAGCTCGGCATCAGGCTCTCCAGGAGTCACTAGTCTCCACAGGGCTGAAAGGAGACGTGGACCAGAGCCCGCCAAAGTCTCGTCATCCACGGTCGGGCCCGTGTGACCTACCGCAGCCTTCCAGCTCAGGGCATAACCACAACATTCTACGTCAGAGACCTGTTAAGATCATCTAGGCCAATTCTTTCTCTCTGTCTCTCTCTCTCACTGGCCTAGAAGAATCTGGCCTCTCGCTCTCTAAAAATACACACAAATCTACTCCTTTCAGCAAGCGCCTATGTGCAACAGAACAGGCAAAGGATGAGAAAGACATAATTTTTTTTTTAACTCGATTTTGCTTAACCTTTTCCTCTAAGGAGCAGTAACCCGCAGAAAGAGGTTCTACTCATTCGTCTGAAATGAACAAGGTTCTTTGAAATTCAATGGAGAGAAAAGAAAAATGCCAAACTAAAACCAATAAATAAATCAGTTGATTAACACTGAACAAACATGTAAGGGGCTAGAAGGAAATTAGAAAAATGCTAAATCTGTTATTCTAAAAAGTAAATAAAAGTCCTGGGATACTTCAAAGAACATCTGTTTTTCTTAACTGAACCTGGTCTGTTTACAGAAAGTCTCTGGTTGTGGGTAGGTAATTCCAGAGGAACACTGACCTATAGTTATAATCTCTGAGAATATGATAAAAATTAAAAGGCAAAGATCCAAAGCGATCAAACTTTTGCAAATAGCATTATAATGTAAGCTATACAAACACCCCCCTATTAACCAAATAAATAAAAGATGAAAATCTAAACAACACAAATAGGCTATTTTTTTAATTTTAGAGTGCCCCTGATCCAGTTATAAAAGCAGGAAATTAGTTCCTGCTAGCTCTTCTTCAGTGTCACTGAACCAATCTAAACATTCACAGAGCCCCACTCACAGGAATGAGGTGCTGCACAGTCTTAAACAAAAGTTAAGCGGCCAGCACGACCGCAGCCACACTTGGGTATTCACTTTTAAAATAAAGAGGAGAAATACAGGCTAGCAATAATCCCTCTGCTGCCGAAATAGAGAACGGGGCAAGACAGTAAAATAAGCCTGCAGACAGCCCCTGAATACCTTGCGTAAACATAAATATAACGGACATTGTCTTACCAGCCATGAAGTCAACTATTCCTGCATTTAGGGATGGAGCAGCGGCCGCAGTCACACGTACAGTGACACCCACTTTCACAGGCGCCCAAATCAGGGGTCTCCGGGAGCTACAACCCACTAGGGGACACCTCTGGCTGAAAGGGAGTTACACTGATTTGGTTTTAGGTAGATTTACGTAACAAAATGAACACGTGCGTGCATCTCAGTCAGTTTCCCGTTACATTCTACTGCTGTCTTTAAGGGATCTAAGTATTTACCGTCTTGGAACACTTTCTGAAGAAACACGAAGTCACAAAGCTCGGGGTGGGGTCCTGATTACACTGTAAAAGCGAGAGGTCCCAGGCAGGCTGCTTAACCTCAGCCCGGTTTCTTGGCCTCGGTGTCCTCATCTGTAAAGTGTGGGTAATAACAGCACCGGCTTGCAGGATGTGTTGTGTGACTCGGATCTTAGTGATTAATACATGTGAGAGGCTGTCATAATCTATAAAACTTTTAAAAAATATTGGTGGGCCTCCGTGGTGGCGCAAGGGGCTAAGAGACTAAGCACCGCACCACGAAGCCATCTGCACCCACTGCAGCACGAGTTCGATGCCCGGCCAGGGAGTGACTCATAGGTGCAGCTGACCTCTCCTGTCTCCCCGCTGCTCCCCTCAGCATTCAGTCAATCTGCCTGTTCTGCTTCTCACTCTGTCTCTGGTGAATCCTCTCTCCCCCACACCTCTGGCCTATGCCCCAGCTCTTGTGTGCATAAATAAATAAAAAAAAAAATCGGTGACAATGATGCAAAATTCTCAGTGTATTATGATTTAATCTTCTGCAACCCCTGCTTTCCCCTTTCATTTGCTCTCTCCTGTCTCTTCTATGGCACCTTCCTCCCTAACCCCAGGGTCTCTCTCCACCAGGCAGCTGACAGTGAACATGCCTTCTGCTCCACGAAGGCCCCCAAACAGGCCTCCCCACGGGATACACAGAAACACCTCACCCACTTTCTCCCTGACATACAATCTGCTTTCTGTGTTTTACTGTGTTACCTCTCCAGAGACACCTGAACTTCAACAGGAGACCAGAGCCTTAACCCAAGGAATGCCTCTCGAGGAACTGCACCATCAATGCCACGTGGTAGGAAAGGCGCCTGCGGCCCAGGGCGCACCCCTGGGTGTTTCACCTACTCTGCCTCCACGGGAGTGGGCTGGCTCTGGAGTTCTCTCTGTTTCTATTTGTGATAAAGAGGTGGTCTCGGCACAGAACACAAATTGATAAGAACAGCTACATAACAGAAATCTAATTTCCATGGAACCATTATAGTATAAGGATTGCCTCTGGATTTCTGACTCAGATTTCCTAAAGATTAATTTCTCTCCCTGCAAGTTACACCTTATTTTATCCTCTGCAACTACACAGAAGTGTCCGAGTTTCATGCAAAAGCCCTTCAAATACCTAAGAGGGACTGTCCTACTGGCACCATTTTTCTCTAGGTTCCTTGTCCCCACTTTTTCGTCAGCCCTTCGTGGTTCCTGTCAGGTTCCCTTCCTCCCCTGCTCACGTTCTCAGCACAGACTGCACTTGAGGTCTCTCTCGAAGTGCAACTCCCAGAACAAAACATGGCACTTGGGATCTAGCCCACAAGGGGTTACCAAGGCTTGAACCTCTGAGTTTTTCCTACACAGGAGGGGGAGTCTCTCCTTAGTGCCCCTTCCCTTCCTGTAAATAACTCAAATATGTCCTCAATCAATCATGTATCATGTCTGCTGTGCTACAAACAAAATCTTTCTTCCATTATTCTAGGAGAATCTGTAATTTTCACACAGGTTAAAGTATAATAGTTACAAAGTACTATATACTTCTAGTGTAAGGTTATAATCATAACCATGCAATGCATACAAGTAATCAATCCATCAATCCAAGTAATTTGTTTACTATTGAATTACGTAGAGAAATTTAATGCCAGGTATCTCATGTTTTGAGAATCCTTCAGTGTTAATTTAGGTGGCTTTTTGATGACACTTCAAATAGAACCTTCTACTGAGTTAATCATGTCTTAAAGAGCTATTTCAGAAAGGGACTATCCTTCTCATTTAGATATGAAAGACCACCCTTTCCCTAGCTCTTAATCCAAAATCTGCAACAAAAAGCTTAACCCAATAAAAGCCTGTGAACAGGTGATTTACTGTTTACAAAGGGAATATAAGAGTATCCTGGTTAGGCACCTTCCTGGTGGCACAAGGGGTTACGCACCACACTATGAAGCATCAGCAGCCACTGCAGCATGAGTTTGATCCCCAGACAGGGAGGGGACCTTTTTAAAGATTTATTTATGCATATAAGAACTGGGGTACAGGCCAGTGGTTTGGGGGGGTGGGGTGGTGAGAGGACTCACCAGAGACAGAGTGGGGCACAGAACAGGTGGACGGACCGACTGAGCAGACGGGAGATGAGAGAGGTCTGCGCCATGTGGGTCACCTCCCTGGCTGGGGCTTCAGACAGCTTCATAGTGCTGAGACTTAACCCCTGGGTCACCAGGGAGGCCGCAAGTCACATGTTTACGGTCAGTCGAACCGCAGAAAGTTTCCAATAGAGACTTGCTAACAGGCAACAAATAACCAAGAAATCTGAAGGTCAACACAATGACTCCGTAGTTCAGGAGTTCTGAGAGGTTTTTACAAATGAAAGAAACAAACTTGCAGAGCATGGAAAACAAACCCACTGTATTCCAAAGAGGAGATTAAAAATAGGATGTCCAGTCTTCCAAATATATTTGACCCATACTTTGTATTATTAGTAGCCTTGAAAGTAGTAAAAAAGTTGACTCTAAATATAAAGATCCGACAAACAGTTGAGGACCATGAGAAATACAAGTAATTCTTTTCATGCAGAAATAATTTTAGGTATTAAACACAGCACTGTAAAGGAGAAATATTACAAATTAGTTCATTCAATTATCTAACATTCATTTGCTGGTACATGTGGAAAATTTTAGTCACATAACAGTTTTCTCCTGTCATAGATCTGCCATGAAATCTGTCCAAATTCTGCTCTCCATATGTATGCTGAGGGAATGTGAATTAATTTTTCTATTATCTTAAGTAGTGTCACAAGCTAAACATTTATAGTCTCCAAAATGATTAAATTCATCAAAAACCAAACTGCACTGTTTGTCTTATTTATGACCTAAAAAGTGGTTCTTGTTAGCATACTAATAATCTCACACCACTTTTCTATCTTGCAGGAAGGAAACCTGCAGATCTAAGAATTCAGCAGTATCTCCTGTACCTAGTTTTTGTTAAAAGGAGCCTTTGTAGTACACTATATATATATCCTTCTATAAAAAGGTCAAACATTGCCTAGATAAAAATAGTGTTTTTTTTTCCTAAGATCATATATTTGTCCCAACAGGTTCCAAAGCCAAATCATTCTGAAGAGTTAAATTTGACCACAGTGTTATTCACGAGAAGCCAAAAGGAAACAAAAAAAGCCTGGGTTGCCAGAGAGATGTAAGCACACCTTTGTAGGAGGTAGTGCTTCCTCCTCTCCAAGACAATTAGAGCACAAAGAATTGCTTCATTTACTTACATTTAGTCTTCTGGGTAGAGGAGCTGGCTCAGAAGGATTGCAGAGTACGTTTGAATAGGGTGGGCATTTGGTTTCATCTATCATCATGAAAGTGTCATAGACACCATCCCCCAATCTAGTTGAAAAGATTAAGGACAGAACCTGTTAATAACTGAAGTATATAAATGTGTATTTCCAAAACACCCTGTGTCTAAACTGCTTCATATCTGCTACAGAGAATAACTAACACAAATAAGCGTCTACATGCCACTTTGGCACTGAATACCAACAATTGGGGTATCTGGAAACGGAATAGAGGAAGCCCGGCTTCTGTTTTTTAAAAAATAAGTTTCTATTTTAAAATAGTCAAATACATCTTACTCCCCGAATGCTAAAAAAGCTCAGGATTTCACTTCACTTGCTACTCGAAAATGAAGGCTAGTTTGAATCTGAAGCCTAAAAATTAACCAAACAGATTAGATTAAAAAGAAAAGGAGAGATATCTATATTTTCAAAGTCAGAGACTTGGATTCTGTCTCAGCTCTATCATACCCTACCTTCTTCTCTGAGCTCCTGCTCCACATATTGTAATGGGAAGAATCTTTCCAGCCTACACACTTCAGGACCTAACAGGCAAGAAATAAAAGGCCAGCTCAGGGTGGTCTTTTAATTCACTACTTACCTACTTCACATCTACCTCCCTTAGATGTACAAATACACAGTCAAGGCTACAGCAAACACTAAAGGAACTCTAATTTAAATTACAAGATGTACAAAATTTCACTTCTTTACCCACTTTGCTGCTGGCAGATGGAGGAAGCTAAAAGCTAAATGATTAAAGATCATTTCTCTGTTCTTTAACACTGAGCTCCACCAATACAAGGGAGCACAAAAGACAGAGAGGATTTATTTAATCCACAAGATGGCCCTGAATAATGTATTTCATCTGCTACCAAGAACATGGATTTTCCAGCTATATACACCAGCATTTCTTTGTATCATTTTACAGAACATACTATGAATAGGATGATGACAGGGTTGCGGGAAAAACCTTTCCTTCTATTTTAAAATAAAGTGGAATATTTTAGCTACCTTTAAAAACTGTGTTGTAAAAGCAGTTGTAGAATTGTGTTAAAGGAACACTGCGAAAACACCGCTGACATATTTGGGGGAATATTCTCTTTTTAAAACATGCTCACATTCTGACAATAATTTTTATCTTAAAAGGGAACTGCTTCAGTGGCGAGAACCAAATATTCTGGAGGTGACTGACTGCAAACAGCACGAACAAACCAAACAAAACGGAACAGGCGCCTACATTGAAGAAGGAAGCTGAAGACCTACAAGATTTCCTATAAATAGCTCGAGGAAATGACCCAAAGGAAGTCTCCAAGCAAAGAAGCGAGAAGGGGCTGGGGTGGGGGGGTCCCGTCCCTCCCTGCAGGCGTGAAACACAAAGCGAGGTGCAGGCTCAACACCGGACCTGCAGACGCGCTCCCAGCAGAGCCCCCACCGCCCGTCCCAGGCCGGACCGCACCCTCGTGGCGGAGCCCGGGGCTCAGCCCCCCGCGATCAGAGCCGAGCAACAGGGCTCCTCCGACAGGCATTGCTCCCTTCTCCCCAGGCTGCTACAAAGCCCCAGAGAAAGTCCCAGTTCCGCAGAGTTCCTGACCAATATCCCGGTCTGGGCTTCGGGGCGAGCCCGAAGGTGGAAATGCTCCTGCCCTTGACCGCGGCCTCAGCCCCCCGGCCGCTCCCCGCGGGCTGGGGGTGCGGGCCGAGAGGAAGGGGGGGCGGGTCCCCGGACGGCTCAGAACTCTCCCCACGTCCCTCCCTCGGGGTTCGCTCGCCCTCCGGCTCAGGGCTCCCCACCCCTCCCCCACCCCACCCACCTCGCCGCCCGGGCCGGCCGCTCCCGCGGGCGCCCCGTTACCCCGCGGCGCCGTTACCTCCGCTGCTGGGGCGGGAGCCCGGCCCCCGGCGGCCCCGCATCCTTCCGCCCCGGCCCGCGAGCCGTGCCCCCCATCCGCCAGCTCGGGCCCCGGGGAGGGGCGGCAGTTGGCGGGCCCGCGCTGGACGGCCCCTCCGGGCGACGACGCTTCCCCGGGACTCAGCCCGACGCTGCAGCTCCGCGCGCTCGGCTCGCGACTGGCCCGGGCCGGGCGGGGAAAGGCGAGGCCTGGGCGGGAGGGGGCGCGCCGTGGTCGCCTAGCAACGCGACACGCCCCGGGGAACGCCTCTGCGCAACGGCGCGGTGACGTCGGGGGCGGGCCCGGAGACGTCGGGGACGGGGCCAGCCACCGCCTCAGCGACGCGGAGCGGGCGGCCGCGGGGCCCCATCCTGGGGCGCTGAGGCCCCGGCTCGAGTGCGAGCCCGAGAGGAGCGAAGTGTGGCCCCGGCTGCGGGCGGCGTCCGGGGGTGGCGGGTCCCAGCAACACGAGTGCGCGCGCTGGCGGCCCCCGCGTCTACGTGGGCCGCAGGGAGTCTCGGGTGGGGCCGCCCCGTGCGGTCTGACCCGGCAGGACGGAAGGTGCGGCCGCCCCGGCGCCGGCAGCGGGCGGGGCCGCGGGGCCCTCGGACGCGCTTCTGAGTCTGCCCGCCGCGCGCGGGCCGTTCCGAGGGGCGGAGACGCTTAGCGCGGCGGGCCGCGAATTGCACGTGTCGGGGCGGGCGGCGCGGACGGGGCCGGGGCCGGCCCTCGCGGCGGGAGCGGGCGCCCCCTGCCGGCCGGCCGGCCGGGACTCGCGGCCGCGGGCCTGGAAGTTGCGGGCTGCACCCCAGGGCCAACCCCCCCCACCCCCGGCTCAGGCCGCCACAAAAATGCCCTAAAGATTTGTAATTATAAATTTGATCATTTTATGAATGAAGAATGTGCCGGCTTGGGAACCTCATTCATTCTTTCTAACGAGTCGTGTGATAGAATGAGCCTTTCTGTGACATCTAAGACTCCTTCGTGATTACTTTTTTGAATTTATGGAATTATGAATAAACGGCCTTCCCCGCCAGCCAGCGCACCCCTGCTGTCATCTGGATGTGCGCTTGTCTTGTCTTTAAAGACAGTGTCTGGCAGCCAAAGGTGTGGACTCCATCTCGCTCAGGTTGCTTCTGATGGAGGATAAAGAATGGAGGAGACACCACAAGGTCAGGGGTAGACGGGATTAGCATAAAACATTAACCAAGACCAACGCCCAGATTAAGAAATACAACTCCCAGACAGGGATCAGACTACTCTAGGGTGTGTCAAGAGCACATGAAGGTGAAGGAATAAACCACCCACCCACAGAGATGAGCCCCTCCCTACCAAAAGATGATACAAACCTACTGTTGCCCCCACAGCGGGGCAGCCCTCTTTCTGCCCACCTGTGACCATGCAGGTGCTCTGTCCACCAGCCTCTTGTCTGCAGGGCAGCAGCCTCCTGCTGGCCCATGACCAGCACCATGCTGGGGCTTCTCACTGACCCCCTCAGTGGAGGCCACTCTCCTTAAGGCCACCGCCTGCAACTATGCAGGCCTCTCAGCAAACCTGTCTATGCAAGTGTCCTTTACTCTCCTGCCCCTTTCCCTAATAAACCTGCTCTTAAAAATACCTACGTCTCTGTCTCTTGGAGAAACTCCTGGCAACTCGCGGCGTGCTGCTGAACAGGCTCTGGCGAAACCTTTCCCAGAGTGAACCCAAGAACCCCACACTCAAAAACGACATCACTTCCATGTCAGGTGACTCAGGCCACTTCACTGCCACAGGGCACTGGCCTCTACAGGCGTTCTGACCTCATTCTGAATTCGGGGGGACTGTCTCCTGTCTCTGGGGTATGAAGCGACCCCAGCATTCCTGACCCAAAGGAAAAACAGGATTCCTTTATCTCCAGCTCATGGTCAGGAAAGAAAGCTTAGAGGGTGCTGGAGCTTCACAAATCTCTGACCTCAAGTGACTCAGGTACTTTTCAACTTGTTTATAGAGCTCCCCTCACCCCTCCCTGTTCACCCCGCTACTTCATACCCCTGTGCTGCGTTAAAGCTCCTTGAGGGAATGTTCTAGCAGGAACATTCACGCTGCTGAGCTGCTGCAGTTACACAATTTCACTGCTCTCCTGCCCTCCAAAGCCCCACACCAGAGTAGTTCCAACTCGCCATGATACTTCTCCACACAACTAAAGCCACATTTACTTAGCATGGCTGAGCCAGAGAACACATTAAGAAGCCACATCTACTTAGCATGGCTGAGCCAGAGAACACATTAAGATGTCCATCTGGAACAGTGTGGGCCCCACAGAAAAGGGTCAGAAATAGACAAGTCTGAGAGGAAAAGAGCAAAATCAAAATCAAGATAAAAGTTGGGTCCACCCTGTTACATATCTATCCTTTGAAGCTGTTACAGGGTAACCCTAATATAAAATGGGTTTTCCTGACTGGGTCCTCAGCTGTGCTCGAAAGGCTTTTATAATAACCCCGACTGCAGGCACACCCGACAAAAGTTAATAAAGGGTTTTACTTACAAAAGGGAAATAGCATAATGAATAACGGAGAAGAGAGGGGTACAAATCGTAAATACCCTACCAGATCCTCTAACCCAACGGCGCCGCGTTGAGAGCTGGCTGGGAACCAAGGGAGATGACTCCGAACAAGGAGCAGCACCCAAGGCCCACATCTCTGGTTTTATACCCAGTCTGGCTGCAACACCCTCAAGTCCCAGTGATCCACTCTTCCATAATCGTCTTATTGGATTTGTGGTTCTGGAATATTGGTGGTCTGGAGTGGGGGTTGGAGTCCAAAAACTCACCTGGGTAATCCAGTCAGGGCTACCCTTCCCCTTCCCCCTACAAAGCTAGTTCTCATACATATGCAATATAAGAGACCTGCAGCAAACTCTTATTTTTAATTAATATATGTTTTACATCATTGCTGTTTTATATAGTGTTTGCTTCCTTTTCTCAGGTGTAGCCCCCATAGTCCACCACCATTTCACCAGCACACCTTCACCATAGTCCCTGTGCTCTTCCTGCCTCATTTTGACCCCTCTCCCGCCCCTTCCCCTGCAGAATGTCTCTGATTTTCAGTTCTCTGTGTTTTTGATTTGCTTTGTTGTGTTTTTTTATTGTTATTATTTCTTCCCTGACCCCTTATTTGGCTGCCCTATAGTCCTCCTGTGAGTGAAACCATCTAATACTTGTCTTTTTCCTTCTGACCTATTTCACTGAGCATCATCCCTTCTCTCTCCATTCATGTCCCTGCAAATGGCATTAGGTTATCCTTTTCGATTGCTGAGTAGTATTCCATTGTGTAGATGTACCTACCACATGTTCTGGAGCCAGTCATCTATTTTTGGGCTTTTGGGTTGTTGTAACAAACTTTTGAAAAGAAGAAACTATTCCAGGGCCTTAAAAAAATCATTGGAACATTCAAAATGCGACCACAGCTCTAATACACTCATCAAGTGTATTAGAGTGTTCCCACTTATTTTTTTTAAAGATTTCATTTATTTATGCACACAAGAGCTGGGGTACAGGCCAGAGTCGCGCGGGGTGAGAGGATTCACTAGAGACAGAGTGTGGGAGGCAGAACAGGCAGATCCACTGAAACACACTGCTGAGGGGAGCAGTGGGCACGGCAGGAGAGGTCTGCTGCGCCATGTGGGTCCCCTCCCTGGCTGGGGATCGAACTGACGCTGCTGTGGCTGCTTTGTAGTGCAGCACTCAAACTGCTGCGCCACCAAGGAGGCCCCTCCGTTGTTTTTTTAGTTCTGATTTATTTCTATGCTGTTGCTTCTCATTGTAACTGCCTCATATTTTCTCAGCCTTTATGTGTCCCTGTTTTACATTTTCCTTTTTTGGGGGAGTTCATAAGCATTGTTATAACTGTTACCTTGATCCTCTTCAGTCATATTCTGCAGTTCTGCTGGATTGAGACTCCTCTCAGGGGTTTTTGCGCTAGTGTTTGGAAATGTTCTACATTTTTAGTATTTATTGTTGTAGGAATAGGGGTAGGCTTTTTACTGTTGTCAGAACAGGCTTCTAGACTGGTTCAGACAGGGGAACACCAGAGGACAACTCCAGTGAGCATGAGGGGTCGAGGCCCCTGCTATGTTGTGGGTGTCAGATTTGTGCGGTGGGGACCCATTTGGTGCGAGCACCTTGGCTTAAGCAATACTTGTAAAGTCTCCAATAGTTTCCACCTCAAGGCTATTTTTTTATTTATTTTTTTATTAAAATATTTTAAAATTTACATATACTTGCCATTAATTGTAATCCCCATGTATTCCCCATCACCATCTCACCAGTGCA
>JAGFMF010011641.1:4710649-4766081 GCA_019455555.1 Galemys pyrenaicus | reverse complement strand
CCTCCTAAGGGAGGAACCATCTGGTACTTTTCTTTTGCCTTCTGACTTGCTTCGCTAAGCATAATCCCCTCCAGATCCATCCATGTTCCCATGAATGAGGCTATTTTTTAGCACTAGATGAGGCGCTGGGCACAGACTATAATTGATAAAAGGTCACAGACTGAGAGTTTTCTCTTTCCTCTCCAGCAGAGCCTTATCCTGGGGTGCTGGTTCATGTTAACAGTCACTTAAACTCAGGTTTAAGCCGCACCAGGCACTGTGTCCTCTGACCGCTGTCGGGTACCGATGTGTGAAGAGCCCAGATTTCCGGCGGAAATCTTGGCGCTCTTATGCTCCTTCTGCCTCTGCCACCCTTTCCATGGGTGCACATCCTCTCGATAGACTCCAGTAGTGCATCTAACATTTCTTCTGGATTCTTTGCAGTGTACTTAAAACATTCATGTACATCTTCCAAAGGCACAGACAGAGTCCAAACAACACGGATGCACACTTATGGCTGTTAGACAGGAACTTGGTGCTGCTTTGCGGTGGGGACGCGATGAGGGACACGGCAGTCCTGGAGCAGGTTTGCAAGGCCAGACGCTGCTGCTGCTGGCCTTTTATCGAAATGGAGCACCATTTATCGAAAGCGCACAGGCGAACAAAAGTGGCTAATGCGACAACGGTACAAGGAATAGGTCCGCAGGGTGAGGGAGAAATGGGGGACAAAGTTATACGAGTGACAGGAAGGGGCTGTTGTGACTGAGACCTTTGCGTCAGCAAAGTAGCCGATGTTAGCACGGCAGCTGTCCCGGGACCACCACGGAGAGTCCCGGCATCCGGCCAGCAGCGGCCTGGGCGGCCCTGGCCTGCCTCGTGATGCGGGCTGTGCTCCACAGGGGTCGAGGATATGCTGCTGGGATTTGCAGACAGCAGATAGCAGATGTTTGCTGGGATTTGCAGACAGCAGTTGCCCATGAGCGACCAGCTCGTAGCCAGCTCGCAGGAACCCACACTAGGCGTTACTTTGCATTGTCATCTACGTGTTAGACCCCGGGAAGATTTATTTTTCTCCCACTGTAATTACGAAACATGGGACAATGATCCTTTCACTGTGTATTTTGTGGAAACAGTTGAATCATGTTTATTTTTTATTTTAAAGATTTATTTTTATTTATGCACACAAGAGCTGGGGCACAGGCCAGAGTCCAGGGTGGTGAGAGGATTCACCAGAGACAGAGTGGGGAACAGAACAGGCAGATCAACAGAAGTACACTGCTGAGGGGAGCAGCAGGCACAGCAGGAGAGGTCTGCCACACCATGTGGGTCCCCTCCCTGGCCGGCGGCAGGGATCAAACTCGTGCTGCAGTGGCTGCAGTTTGCTTCATAGTGCGTTCCTTAACCCACTGCGCCACCAGGGAGGCCCTGAATCATGTTTATATTTGTAATCACAAATCCATCGTGCACACTCAAGGGTTAATATCAAGATTTCTTTCTCCATGCAAATGCAAGCACTTTCTATATCTAAAGCCTATGGTTATTTTGCCCGGAAGTGGTGGCAAGCTCACGCTTTCATTTTTGCTTTCTATTAAAAAAAAAAAAAGTAAAATACGATAAAGGAAAGGTCTCTGACTCAGAAGTGGGACAGACCCATGCACATATCATTAAAACCAGTGGAAGTACTCGGGTTTCCCTGTAACACAGGCACTTACTGCTCTGTTCAGAGCAGGGGTGTGCCAGGGCAGGGGAAGGGCAGATTTGCCATCAGCTCTCAGACCCCAAATCCTGCAGATAGCTGGGCCCACCCTCCCTAGCAGGCAGTTTGGACCTCAGATTTCCTGAGTGTCTCTAGGGAGTCTCACTTGTCCCCCAACCTCCCGCCACCTGGTGCAAACATTTCTCACAGGCACACACAGTTGTCTCCATGGGACTCGTCCAGACAAACACAATGCTCTCCATTTATACATTCCCAGTCAACGTCCCTAATGGACTAAGCTCCCTGGAGAAATGTTTGACTAGAACATCCCTTAATCCAGCTTTTATGTAATACAAAGAAGTACATGAAAATTAGAGCACTGTCAACACAGAGACACACTGACTTACCAATATCGGCCTTCTAGTCATTACGCGGCGGGCTTAAATAATCACGGGTGACAACGAACTCACCCAATACTCAGTGAACTGTTTTACAAAGCTTGGGGGCCATTTTTGAGGGGGAGGGCATTGGGGTGATACTGGGAGATGCCTTTCAAAGGCCAGGATTTTGTGAGTTGGGAAGACGCAAGATTTCCAGTAGCTCAGCCCCCTTGAGGGGATTTTCAGGATTTAAGTGGCACAAATTAAACTAATTTCCAATACCCACATACGTTTGAATTAAAAGACATCAGTGAGACAAATTGAAAAAGATAAAAGTAACAGAGAAGATATTCTGTGCTCATGAACTGCAAGAATTAATATTGTCAATAAATATTGTTAAAAGATCCACACTACCAAGAGCAGTCTACAGATGCAATGCAGTCCTGTCAAAGTTCCAATCTCATTTTCCACAGAAATATGGACCTTGTCTGAATATTGGTATTCTCCCTGTCAAGTACAGTGCCTGAGACACGGCAGACTCAGCAAAGATGCTGATATCACCAGGATTTTAGAAAATTCTCCCTGATGACTAGAAATCCTTCTCAATAGCCACTACTTCCTTTGAAAGAGTACTTGTTGGTCATTCTGATTTAGGTGAGTCTTCACTTTTGTTTGTTTGCTTGTTTTTTAAGAGAAAATGTTGTTGTTGTCCTTGAAGCCTAAATTAAATAGGAGTGTATGTCCTCGGGCCTCCCTGGTGGCGCAGGGGTTAAACATATTCCTGGACTTAGTCCCCATAAGGGGCTGCAGAGAGGGGCCTGCGTGGTGGCGCAGCGGGTTGAGCACTGCACTATGAAGCAGCCACAGCCACAGCCACAGCAGCACGAGTTCAATCCCCGGCCAGGGAGCGGGCCCACACAGCGCAGCAGACCTCTCCTGCCTCCCCGCTGCTCCCCTCAGCAGTGTGTTTCAGTCCATCTGCCTGTTCTGCTCCCCACTCTGTCTCTGCTGAACCCTCTCACCCCCAACACCTCTGGCCTGCACCCCAGTTCTTGTATGCATAAATAAATCAATCTTTAAAAAAAAAAAAAAAAGAAGAAGCTGCAGAGATCAGGAGACACGCTCCCCGTGGGCCCTGGAAAGTGGCTGCTTTCCTTCACTTCAGCGCTCCTCAGAGCTTGTGCAGAGCCCAGGGACACCTCCCTGCCCTGCCTCCTGCCGAGCTGCTGTTCTGGGTGTGCCAGGACTGCTGAGTTGAGAAATCAGTTTCAATGAGGGGGAAAAAAAGACACCTTTAAAAATCCCACTTAGAGTATATCTGATTTGTGCTCCTTAACCTGAAGTTCAAGAAGGGCACATTAAATAGGAGTGTATGTCCTCGGGCCTCCCTGGTGGCGCAGGGGTTAAGGTTCAGCACTATGAATCTATCTGCAGCCCCTGTGGCACGAGTTCGCTCCCTGTCCGGGGAGTGACCCACATGGCACAGCAGACCTCTCCTGTCTCCCCGCTGATCCCCTCAGCAGATCAGTGGATCTGCCTGTTCTGCTCCCCAGGAATCCTCTCCACCCATCACCTCTGGCCTACAAAATAAACCTTTAAAAAATATCGGACCTCCCTGGTGGCGCAGTGGGTTAAGCAACGCACTATGAAGCAAACCGCAGCCACTGCAGCACGAGTTCGATCCAGGCTGCAGGCCAGGGAGGGGACCCACATGGTGTGGCAGACCTCTCCTGCTGTGCCTGCTGCTCCCCTCAGCAGTGTGTTTCAGTTAATCTGCCTGTTCTGCTCCCCACTGTCTCTGGTGAATCCTCTCACCACCCTGGACTCTGGCCTGTACCCAGCTCTTGTGTGCATAAATAAATAAATTTTTAATAAATAAAATATGTCCTCGCCTCCGTTATGTCTGGGACTCTCCTGGGCCTGGGAGCTGGAGAGTTTTAAAACTTTATCACTAAAAGAATGGGGGCATTTTCATTTTCTCCTGGGACCCGATGATCAGACAACTGTGTATGCTCATCATCTTTGATTAAATGTACAGATTTATCTGGAATGTACCCAGATTTCTTAGGGCAGGCATAAACATTAAAGGAACCCCAGAACCATAGTTCAGCTTCCTGCTATCCAGATGTCTGCGCCAAGATCAGCAATGTTTATGAAATGTCTTCTCTGGACAAGGCCCTTTGCTAAGAGCTCAGGGGATGCAGATGCCACCCCCACACCGCGATCCCCATGCTGCCCCCACCTCCTCTTCGTCGGTCCCAAAGAGTCATCTCAGCTTGCAGCATCACATTTATATGCATAAGAGAGACTGAAGTGTCCATCTCCTTTCCCAGCTGTTTTTTCTTTGACTCTCTCTTCCATCTTAGCACGTTCTTTTTTTAAAAAAAGATGTATTTATTTATGCACACAAGAGCTGGGGTACAGGCCAGAGCTGTGGGAGGTGAGAGGAGTCACCAGAGACAGAGTGGGGAGCAGAGCAGGCAGATCTACCAAAAAACACTGCTGCAGGGAGCAGCAGGGGATCGAACTCGCGCTGCTGTGCCGTGGATGCTGCATTGTGCGGGCTCAATCCACTGCACCACCAGGGAGGCCCCATCAGCATGATCCTTCCGCATCACCAGCATACCCTGGCGATGTGGGCAGGTGAGTGAGACCCACGCAGTAGTTGAGACCTACCGATACTACAAAGTTATTCATTCCTCGCCTGAATTTCCAATTTAGCTGGCGCCTTGCTAAATAGGGGAACTCTCCATGAAAGGAATAAAACCTTCATCTGAAATTTCTTGAATTAGACTTGAGATCTGGTTTTAGAAAAATCACCTTAAGGAATTGCCTTCACATCTTCTCCCCCAAACACAAACCCACACCACACTCCAGCGCACACATCCTCTAAGTCCTTTTTTAGTTTTGGGTTTTTTTCATCAGCTAAGTTTTGATGGAAGTTGAACACCCGATAAAATGCACAAATCTTCGATGTGTACTCAGTAAGTTTTGACAAAGGTGTACGGCGAAACAGGCTTTCTGTATTTCTGCTGTGCTACAACCCTCGAGTCTCCCTGCGTCCCTTCCACTCAGCGATGCCCCTCAGAGACAAGCACCATGGACAGCGTTGCTCACCCTCCAGCTCTGGAGATGAAACCTCACAGCAAGTCATCGCCAACGGCGCTTGGGCGTTGACCCACTGACGGGAACACGGGCCCGGACCAGACAGACCATGGCTTGTCCTCCAGTCACCTGTCGACGAACACTCGGGCTGCTCTTCTGGAGCTCTTCTGAGTCAAGTTCCTGTGACTGGCACGAACACATCTTTTTTGTGAGCGTGTTTTTCTTTCTCTCGTGCTACGTCTCCGGGGCTGCTGCAGCAGATGACCACGACTGGCCGCTGAATGCAGCTTCCATGCATCCCCTCCCATGGGGGCGTTAACTGCTGAGCAGCTGAAGGAGAAGGACTCTTTCTGCGGTATTGGGGTGTTTTCCTAGGCTCCCCCCAGTTCATCCAGATTCATTGCCTTTGGGGGTGGGAACGGGGGGAAGGCAGTGAAGAAGAAAAGGGAGTTTCAAAAGCCCAGCAGAATATCTAGTTCAGGAGGCCAGGAAGGAACGGCAGGAAGGACATGTCGAGAAGACCTTTGCCCTACTGAGGTGGGGTGCAGCTCAGGGCACACGCGTAGGCTGGCTGGGAAGTGAACGCATCTTTTCTGGAAGTGGGTGTTCCAGTCTTTCCTGACCCCGCAGCCAGGGAGACCAGTGCCTGGGGTTGAGGGGGTACAGGGGAGTTCTACTTTCTTCAGATCCACCTTGTGGTTTGTTTTGCAAGTGCAAGCCCCTGAAATACATACCTTCATCTTCTGTGTGCCCCTTTTATAATGTGATTTCAGTGAGGCACCCCCATTTAGAAAAAGCCACGGATGTCATATAATCCTTGGCATTTTATAATCAGAACTTCCTCATTTCCCATCCTCTTCTAATTTTCTTTTTTTTAAATTTATTTTATTGCTTTATGCATACAAGAGCTGGGGTGTAGGCCAGAGGTGTGGTGGGGGCGGGGGTGAGAGGATTCACCAGAGACAGCAGGGAGCAGAACAGGCGGATCCACTGAAACACACTGCTGAGAGAGCAGTGGGGAGGCAGGAGAGGTCTGCTGCGCCATGTGGGTCAGCTCCCTGGCTGGGGATCGAACTTGTGTTGCAGTGGCTACGGATGCTTCATAGGGCTGAGACTTAGCCCCTTGCACCACTGGGGAGGCCCCCTCCTCTTATACTTTTCCCATGATAAGCAGAAGAGGCAGTGGAGAAGCGAGAATAGCTGGATGTCACTGGGTCCATCCAGTGACTTACACACGAGCTGTTTCAGGCTCCGCGGGTGAGAAATGCTTGGGCCCCTGTGTCAGTTCTCCACTACTGCCTGACGAACAGCCCCGAACTCAAGCGCTTAAATAATCGGCCTTTACTGTCTTATGGTTTCCGTGGATCAGGAATTCAGACAGGGCTTACCGTCAACAGGACTCACCGTCCCCTGCTCGCTGGGCCTCAGCTAAAAGACAGCAACACTTGCAGGGGGCCACAGACCGCCCAGGGCCGCTGTCTCCAAGAAGACTCAGTCACATGGTCGGCAAGTTGGAGCAAACAGGTTGCTTCCCCTCTACAGGTTCCCTGAACGTCCTGCCAAGATGGCGGTTGCTGCCCACAGAGCAAGAAATATGGGAGACCAGGGAAGACGTGCAGTGTCTTTTATGGCCTACCCCTTTGGTCATACTCTGCTGGGCACAGAAGGCAGCCCTGATTCACGCAGGAGGGACCGCACGGGACATGCAGACCACTGAGGTGTGTGCAGGAGGGCAGGAGGGCACGTGAGAGGGTCCCCATGATTCTGGCAGGCGCGTCAAGGAGGCGTCCTGGAGCCCGCGGGGGCCTTTTCAGGCTTTTATTGCTTCATTATATCAGAGGCGACCAAGTACACAGCGGGCAGGGGGAAGGGGGCCAGGAGGCTGGCCTGTCAGCCTCCTAGCCCCGGCGCATCTTCTCCCCCTGGGCTCTCTGGCCTCTCGTGCCTTTCTGGTCTATCTCTTTTTCTCCTCTGCTCTCCCTGCTGGCGTCCTCGTGATGCTGCCCTTATATACCTGTGTCTCAGCCCAGGTGCGCTCACCTGCACATGCCCACTTAGGCCTGCGTGCGGGACTGCAGGTGTCCACCCTCACACCCATGGCGGGAGGGCGGAAAAGCCTGACACTTTTCTCTGACCCTACAAGTTCTCTTGGAGTCTGATCATCTTTCCTCTGGGCCTCACGAGTCACCTCTGCCCATACGCAGAATGCACAGCCTTCCTCCCGGGTCCCCAAGTGTAGTTCCCTAGACTCATCACGCACACCGCGTCAGGTGTGACCGGTGCACGGTTGTGGTCCCTCAGCGCAGCTGCTGGGGACGTTCCTGATCTAAAGACCCGTGAAAGGCCAAGCTATGTACACCAAACAAACCTACCATGCAGTTTGGGGACAGGCAAGGATCTAAACAACTGGGGTTCTCACCCCTCGAAATGAACTTTTGCATATAAAAAACCTCAGAGTAGACAGTCCATCAAGAAAAAAAGATTTACTGATTTACCTGATTTACTGATTTGATGACACAGTTGCAAACCTGTGGAACAAATTCCACACTGCAGTCCGCGTATAAGTCATCACTTATAAGTTATCCGCGGATAACGCATCACTGCTCCCGGAATCATCCCGATTCGGACTCCGACTCCTTTATTCTGAAATACCTGAGTTATAGGGTACAAATCAGAGAAGCGCAAAAGAACAAAACTACGGAGCCCTGCCCACCCGCACCCCGGTCACATTAAACTCTGCTGCAGCTGGTCCCAAACTCTGCTGTCCAGGGCTTGCAGAGCACAGCTGCTCACCTAACAGACATTGTACAGCCACTAGACACCTGGCCCCACGGGCAGAAGAACAGGAGGCACAGAAGCAGTGACTGGAGCTGTGGAAGAAAGAAATGTTGCTGGACAATAGACTGGAGGCACCTCCACAGTCACAGAGTTTAGCCTAAGTGCAATGAACATACCAGTGCAGGTGCAGTTAGCAGGTCAAACTCATGGCCCAGTCTCAGCACCCCCAAACAGAGCTGCAGATAACAGGGCAGGCGGTCTGTGTCCTTGGACAGTTACCTCCCTGCAAAACTCCCCCTTCCTCTGTGTCTAGCCTTGAAACATATGGTTTGTATGTTTTTTTTTTTTTTAACCCATGTAGCAATGTAGAGACAGTAAGTATAAGAGGAACTCCCAGCCTTTGTTCGGGGCCCAGATTTTTGGAGAAAGCTCCGGTCTGGGTCCATATGTATATGAATGTGGAATAAAGCGCCTGGTCTCCAGAAATCCTCGAGTACCACCTGGTTTATCCTGCCAGATCCTGGATTCAGGTCAGAGTAATTCCGTAACAGGGAATGTGAAACCCACTCAGGTGCCGTTGCCAGTGCCCTGCATGGAGTCCAGCTCCCCAGCCTTCACACCAGGACTCACGCCTGCATTTTCTTTATCCTCAAAGATAACCTGTGTGTGCGCCTGAAGTTTTCTCACGTAGTTTTCTCTCTGCGGAGGTTTGGGCTTCCAAAGAGCTCTTTTTGTTTCTTTCAGTTAAAACTGGTGATGTTGCAATTAGCACAACTGTTCCCCACGGGGCGCCCTCTGCGAGCTTCAGGGAGACCCCGGGTCCATGAGCTCAGTGCTCCATAAACCAAGCCTTAATTTGCTTCTAACCCGTCTCATAGATTCTTTTCCCACAGATTTTAAAAGAAGCAGTATGGATTTATTTAATTACTATGTAAGCCAAGTCCCCAAATAAAATGGAACCCCAAAAAGCACATAAAAAGGGCCGGAAACATTTTAGAACAATGGATGTGAGGGCGTTTGCAGCTTTCCCTTCATACTGTCAGAGGCAAACTTGGGGCAAGAACGGGGCGCCTGTCACTGTCATCCACGCGAATGAAAATTCAGGGTGGAAAAAATCTTGCAGAAAACTCTAAGCTGAGGCCGCTCGCGTGCAATAAAATGTCAAGCTTGCAATCAATGAGTCTTTAAGAAAAGCGTTCAGGAAGATTGCAACTTTCATAAAACACAGAAGTTCAGTTAATTTCCTGGTACCGAACCAAATCGAATGCAAGGGGAGCCGCCCGCCGCGCGTGGAGAGGAAACGTCTGCGAGCCGCAGCGCTCGCTCGCGCAGGCGCAAAGCCGCGCGCCGGGTCCGCACCTTCTCTCCCGGGCCCAGCCCCAGCCAGGTTCAGTGCCTCAACCCGCCACTAGGGGCCGCCGCCACCGCCGCAGCAGCAACAGCCGCAATCTGCGCGGCCCGGGTTTCCAGCCGGGCCTCTTTCCCAGCCGGTCCACGACATGGCTGCCCCCAGGGCTGCGGGTCGAGGAGCTGTCGTGCTCTCGCTGTCCTGACAGCCCCTGACTTCTGTGCTCTTCTTGCGTCCCCCACGCCACTCCAGCAGACATGTTTGCAAAGGCCTTTCGGGTCAAGTCCAACACGGCCATCAAGGGGTCGGACAGGTGAGGGAGGGACGTGCTACGCCGCCCAGCAGGGCGCCCAGACGTCTCAGGCCCAGTGGGCCAACCAGCTCTCTTTGGGTTGAGTCAGCTGCGCTCTGGTGAAGGCCCAGGGGGAGCCCGCGGAAGGCACCCCAGGGACAAGGGTGGGTGAGGCACATTTTGAGGGTGAAGCTGATTCATCTCCCGGGTTCTCTTTTGGGTATTGTAGTGGATTTTAAAGAAGACGTTTTAGTTACAGGCAACGTTTATTCACCATAGATGATTTAAGGTGTTGTGGAGGATGCAAAAACGAAGGAATACAGGGGCCCCGCCCGCCCAAGAGCTTAGAAGCTGTTGGGAGAGATCAGATAGAGCACGGAGAACTACCAGTGGATGAGAAAGTGTCTAGTTATTATTTCCAACAGGGGAGACAGGTAGGAGAGGGAAAGGTACGTGTGATAAGGAGACCTGTGTCCCTTCAGACAGTACTGCAATAAATGCACATGTCACCTTTGGAGTTTTGGAGCCAGTGTTCCAGAGTTGTCATTTCTGGTGTGCTGGTATACTATTTAGTTATAAATTGATAGAACTGCAAAGCAGTTCAATCAATATGTGACAACAGTCAGTCCATGGAGAAAACATGTAGTCAGGAAGGCAGGATTGAGTTTCCAGCGTCAGACTATCTTGGATTGCACACTGAGCCTCAGTTTTTCTCTATGTAAAGTGGACAGACATGCCCCAGAAACGTGTGAAGTTAGATGACACTTTGAGTAACAAAGAGAATAGAATATCTTCGAAGAGTGAGAATAGAGCAATCATAAACCAGCAGTGTTTTCTTGACCCTCGTCATTTTATAGTAAATCCTTTGACTCCGTTGTATTATTTTGTATAATAAACATAATGTAATAAATATTATATAATAATGTAGAATTCATATATTATAAAGTCCAGGCAGCATTCATAGCTGGTATTGGTGTGCTTTCTGCAGGCGAAAGCTTCGTGCTGACGTGACAGCTGCTTTCCCCACCCTTGGAACTGATCAGGTGTCTGAGTTAGTACCTGGAAAGGAGGAACTCAACATTTTGAAGTTGTATGCTTACAGAGGGGATGCAGTGACTGTGTACGTGAGTGGTGGTAACCCCATCCTATTTGAACTGGAGAAAAATCTATATCCCACAGGTATGGCAATAGGATGGAGAGGGCTACTACTTGAGTTCTCGCCTGATGTGTCCTGCTTCTCTCTGTTCTCCCATTCACCTGTCTTCACAAAACAAACACACCCACTCTCTCCCAACATCTTCCCTAACGATCTTCATGGACCTGGTGTTCCTAGAATTGGATCTTTCAACACCAGAGACTGCTAAAGGAGAGGAAAACAGGGCAGATATGGAAGAGAGAAAGTTGCCAGAGGATGTTCTGAAAATGAAGGGGCATTTAAAATGGGTTAACTGGGCCTGGAGTGTAGGTCTTGAAAAGGGTAAAACTTCTGGACATGTAAACAAAGTTTCTTAAAAGCAGAGTTTCCTTAACATATTAAAGAAATACTATGATAGGGAAGAAGATGGAGTGATTAAGCTACATCCTCATCTGTCTTAGTGACGCACATCAATGGAGCTCTTTCTTGGACTCTGACTGAGTCAGAATTCTTGGCTTTCTCTGTTACAGAACTCACAGATGCAGTGCCCATTTACCCCCCTGTAACCACTCACCCCCACTTTATCACCTGGGGCTTTTCTTCCTCCACACTTGACTGTAACAATGCAATACGGTCTCCTTAGGCCATCCCACCCTGACCCCACTTTGCTGCTGTTTAAACACAGGTCCTACTGATAAGTACAGAGACAGAAATACAAATAATAAACATGGAAAAGTTTAAAATTTTCTTATAGACTGAACTCCTGTTCTTGGGTGTCTTGCTTCTGGCATAAAGAGAATCCCAGCAGGGTCTGTCCCCACTTTTATTCACTGTGCCTATTTGCTGTGCCTACAATGGAAGAGAACAGGCCCTCATACAGGCCTCTGAGTCTCAAGTGACATCCAGTCTCCTAAGTCTCTCTGACCTCAAGAATGAAGCCTCACTGGGCATCCCCTGACAACCTCTCTCTTTTTTTGGTTACAGATTTATTTATTGATGCATACAAGAACTAGGGTACGGGCCGGAAGCATGGGGGGTGAGAGGATTCACCAGAGACAGAGTGGGGAGCAGAACAGGCAGATGGACTGAGATCCACTGCTGAGGGGAGCAGCAGGCAAGGCAGGAGAGGTCTGCTGTGCCCTGTGGGTCAGCTCCCCGGCCGGCAGCAGGGATCAAACTCGTGCTGCAGTGGCTGCGGTTTGCTTCATAGTGCGTTGCTTAACCCCCTGCGCCACCAGGGAGGCCCCTGACAACCTCTCTTTAGCCATGACTTGAGTTTCTTTCCTCTCGTAATCAAAGTGACCGCAGGGTTTGACTTTGCTGGTTTCCCCGGGGGATTGACTTCTTGGCAGTAAGTGTTCTCTGGCTTCTTTCTGGGCAGTGTACACCTTGTGGGCCTACCCTGATCTTCTGCCAACCTTCATGACATGGCCTCTGGTGCTCGAGAAACTGGTGGGGGGAGCAGGTAAGACTTCCTGTATTCTGGCTATTGTCTTAACTTACTTAGTAAGGGGCTCATTTAATAAATGTCCTCACTTCCTGTGTTCGTGCGGCTGAAACATGAAGTCCCCAAGCTGTCTCCCCTGCCCTCACCAGTGTGTCCTTAACTCTAGACCCCATGAACCTAGACCCCTCTGACCTGTTATCAGGCCTAAATAAGATACGTGATGTGAAAGTACTTTGTGACCTGCCTAACTTGAAATAAATCAGCCGAATTTAGCAAACCAGGATGAGCTAGTGGAACTTGGGGCTTCATTTGATGACCAGCACCCCCCTTCTTCACCCTCTCCCTTAGGGAAACGGTCTGATACTCAGGTTGCCGTTTAAAATTTTCATCATGAATAACACGGTTGATACGTAATCATATTTATTTGTTGAGTAAATAAGTGGTGAAGTAAAGATGGAATTAGAGGGAGGCATAGGGCAGGTTGTGATGCTTTTCTTTTGTTTGCTGCAGATTTAATGTTGCCGGGACTAGTGGTGCCCCCTGCTGGTCTGCCTCAGGTACAGAAGGGTGACCTCTGTGCCATTGTCTTGGTGGGGAACAGGTAACTGTGCCGGCCAACTGTGCTTCGGGGAAAACATAACTGAAAGGGGAATGGGTAATGAAATCATCCAGAACATGTGGATAAAGGATTAAATGGAAAATAAAACAAAGCACTAGGTTCCTTGGGAAGAAGCAGAGTGGACCGCTGGGGAAACAGCACTGAGCCTGTGGGGTGTCTCCATGACTGGGCTGAACGGACTTGCTACTACTGCTTCCCTTTTGAATTTTTTAAAAAAGATTTATTTATTTATGCATACAAGAACTGGGGTACAGGGGGTACGGGCCAGAGATGTGTGTGTGGGGGGGTGAGAGGATTCACTAGAGACAGAGTGGGGAGCAGAACAGGCAGCTCCACTGAAACACACTGCTGAGGGGAGCAGCAGGTGAGGCAGGAGAGGTCTGCTGGGTCATGTGGGTCCCCTCCCTGGCTGGGGATCAAACTCGTGGACTGCTGTGCTGTGGATGCTTCACAGTGCGGCGCTCAACCTGCTATGCCACCAGGGAGGCCCTCTGTTTAATTTTCTAAAAAATAAATCTAGATTTATAGAGAAGTTGCAAAGACTGTATGAGGGCCTGAAATATTCCTTACCTGGCTTTCTCTGATGATAACATCTCATATACCCGCAGTATAGTTATCAAAACTAAGGCGTTAACACTGATACTGTTCTACTAACAGAGTTACAGATTTTATTCATAGCTCCCTGGGTTCTCCACTGGTGATGATTTTTCCTGTGTCTAATCAAGGGCACCACATTGCATTTGGTTATCATGACTGTTTAGTGGCCTGCTCCTGGGATTTTCTTGGTCTTTCCTCATCTGTCCTGGTCTTAACACTTTTTCTCCATACTGTAAAATTCACCTGTTTTAAACAGACAATTCCATGACCTTTCAAGTATTTACAGAACTGTTCAGCCATCATCACGCTGTTTCTTTTTGGAAGTGAGCCAGGAAGTCATCGTATGCATAATTCTGAAAATCAGAAGTGCACTGGCCTCACAAACCTTCTTCCTGGAAACAGCCATTATGATTTTGAAGCATCTCCTTGCCAGCCTTCTTAAATGCAAACATACACGAGCATATAAAAACCGGGCTTTGTAGGTTTAAAAATACAATCAGAACTATAATGGTCCACAGTAGTGTGGACGTTTCCCATTTCAGCAAGTGCAGGGACACTGGATCTTGTTACCTGCTGTGTGGTGAGAGAAGAGGCCTTATCCTCATGGGCACTGGGGTTGCCTCCAGTTTGTATCACGGATCGTCTCTCTCGCAGGACGGTTTTCTAGAGTGTGTCCTCAGAACACAGAACTGTTAGGCTGAAGATCATGTGTGCTGTTGGTGGTGTGACAAAAACATTGTATCAGTTTTCACTCTTCCTGCCCTGGTGTTAAAGCTTATTTCCCTCTACTTTTGCCAACACTGGATACGATGGGACATTTTCACTTGGGTCATCCCAAGGGAAAATGACATCTCATTATTTTTGTCCTCGCTCCTTTGAGATAGAAGAGGGAGAGTGTAGGCAAGGGAGGGAGGGGTCCGTGTTTAAAGATCTTATTTTTGTCACTCATATTCTATTTTCATTTTGGACCCAAGCACCAAGATGTGTTTCCTTCCTTGTTTACCTGTGCAAAACTAGTGGTTAAAAAGAAGGCTGGCCTCATTGCTTTTCTCCCCAACCTTTTACCTGGTACAGCAGAGAACTATATAAATGGATATTTGCTCCATTTGACGTTAGCATGTATGTGGGAATAATCTCGGGAGCGGTTGGTGGCGTGGAGTGAGGGGATACAGAGGTTTGTTAAAAACACAAGTTACATTTGAGACTGAAATGCCTGAGCCTCTGACCCAGGGGTAGGAGAAAAAGACCGCTTTTTTAGGCGCTGGGAGACCAGCTAGACTCGGTCTGTGATGAGAACTGACCACAGGCACAGCAGTCAACGCGGAGGTTTGGCGAACAGTTTGTAAAGTTCCGGTGTCGGGCCCTCGGCCCTCGGATTTTCTCCTGTAGCTCTAGGTGAGCTGGCCAAGCGCCTGTGCTCCGCTCTGCCGTCCAGCCCGTCACCGACCTCACAGGCAGCGCCTGAGCGATGGGCTGACGGAATCCCCACCCACCCAGCGGCTGAGCTCTGAGGCAGCTGCCCAGAGCAGGCTTGGTACACGAGCCAGCTTTCTCGGCGGCGCTTTCCTGGGGTGTCAGGTCTCTAGGCGGCTGTGTCTTCATTAAGGCTGGGAGGAAATTTACAGTTTGGAAGTGAAAGAAAGAGGAGCTGCCTAGGTGTAATCCATGCTGGGGGTGAAAGGCTCACAGTGGGGAGTCCGCCGAGGAGCTGCTCACTCAGAGGGTGAGTGTCTGGTGAAAGGACGTTTTAAGTCGTGTACCGGTGATCTGAAGGGAACTGGACCACACCGGGTTTAGTTTTCCTCTGCACGTGGGTGCTTCATAGCTGTACCCCGGTGCTCTCAGCTCAGCGAGCAGAGGCCGGGCGGCGCCGCCCCGCAGACCCCTGACCCTGCTCTCTGCTCCCTCCCTCTCAGGGCCCCCGTTGCTGTTGCTGTCGCAGCCATGTCCACCGGGGAGATGCTGACCTCAGGCCTCAAGGGCAGGGGCTTCTCCGTGCTGCACACCTACCGGGACCACCTGTGGTGGGTTCAGCGTCTCTTCTGTTTCGTTTTGTTTAAAAGATTTTATTTTTGTTTACTTATACACACAAGAGCTGAGGTTCAGGCCAGAGGTGCGGGGGCTGAGACAGAGGGGAGCTGAACAGGCAGATCCACTGAAACACACCGCTGAGGGGAGCAGCGGGAGGCAGGAGAGGTTAGTTCCCTGGGCGGGCCTGGAGGGGCTGGGATAGCTTGACAGTGCTGGAGTTAGCCCCTGTGCCAGCAGCCAGCAGCGAGGCCCTGCTTCTTCTCTTTGCCCAGAGTGGGGTGGGGTGAGGGTGCAGGCCTGAGATTCGGAAGTGAAGCTTTTATTCCCTGCTGTGTCCTTAGCAACTTGTCGATCCCAACTAATTTCCTTGCTAAATGTGGAGAAAAGATTTTTTTTTCCTATTTGGACAAGAAATTAGAACTGTGATGATTTTCTGGGTGAGAGGTGGAACCCTCGGCCTGAAGAAGGCCCCACGGTGCATCTGTCTGCCCCAATGCAGCGGCCTCGAGGGCAGGGCTGGGTCTGCCTCACCTGACACCCGTGACAAGCGCCAGAATTCTCTCTCCTGAATCCAAATTAAGTCGGCACCTGGGGAGAACCTGATTCCTTTTATGTTGTTCTTTTAAGTTTCACGTTTCAGACCTCTCGCTGTGGAAGCTACACTTTCTCAGCTGCTTCCTGGACCCCCACACCAGTTTATGTCCTTAACATTCTACTAACGCAGCGAACAATGCTCTCCGCACGAGCCCTGCTCTTTCGGCCAGTCGTGACTGCATTGATCCATCCTTCTGTTTTTAGCCATTTTTGGAGTTTGTGCCTTTTAGAGACGTTGACCAAGCCCTGCTTTGCTAGACTTTACCAGCTGGTCTTAGCACTGGGGTACCCGCCAGTGATCTAAACTGTACATCCGTGCTCCTGCATTCGAGTTCACGGCGTCTAAGCTGTTTTATCAGTGGCTGTCTCATTTCTTCGCTCCCTCCCCCATTTTAAAGAACAGGCCTGCTGTTTGCCCTGCCGGACTGACCCCCGTATACATACAGCCTCACGAAGCGGCTGCTGATAAGCCTGGCTGTGCTGGCAGCTCAACCTTGGACTTACACGTTCTCGGATGAGATGAAACTTCTGCTTCACCCCCTGCATGCTCTAGGCGTGGCTCTTTGCCTGTCTTCGGCCGGGCGGGGAGTGCCTGCTCTCTGCCCTGCGAGTTAGTTGCATTCTGTGTAACAGACACAACTGGTTTCACAGTCTCGGGCAGTCCAGCTTGTGCTTTGCCGCCAACGCTGAGCCTTGGCTCTGTCACTCAGCAGACTGGTTTGGACAGGTGCTTTGCAGCCTTATGTTCTTTGGTTCAAGACGGTTTTGTTACTTTTAACTCACATGAAGGGGGTACTTTGGGCCTTCTCTTTCACTCTTTTTTGTTTCGTCTTTCTCTTCCCCGGGGTATCTCATTAATAGTGTTGTTATTCCTTTGGGATAGGGGTCAGGCCGGGATTACTCTCCCCGTTGCAGAGATGGGGAACTGAGACATGGCACTTTTCTGGGCCCAGAATTAGAAAGAATTGAGATGAGTGTGCAGGTTCTCCGCCTTCCCCTGGATGCCTGCTGTGGCCTAGCTCTCTCGGGACTTCCAGCTGAGCACCTGACCAGGGCTGGCAGTGTTATGGCTGTTGCTTGGGGCTTCTGACATGAGATTTTTCCAGGCGATCTGGAGACAAGTCCCCGCCACCTTCCATCGCTCCACTGGCCCTGGATGCCCCAGAAGCCAGTGACGAGAAGGGCTCTGCCGGGGCGGACCCCGCCCTGCAGGGAGAGATGAGGCGTCTGACCCTGGAGGGAGAGGAGGAGAGTGGGGAGCGTCACCAAACATGCGGGGAGAAGCCCCTAGTGGAAGCCTCAGAAGACCCCCCCGTGGGGAGCCTGAGCTCTGAGCCCCCGGGCAGCAAGACCCTGCAAGGTATGACTGGGGTGGAGGGGCCTCTCTGCCTCCTGCTTTGGGATGGGGCTCCGCTCTGCTTCCGACCAGGAGGAGGGGAAAGGCCTCAATCTTGGTGGCGGGGTGCGACAAAGGCCCCTGACCCCCGACCGGAAGTCTTTCCTACCCGGCCGGTCTCCCGCAGCGCCTGTGCACTCGGAGCCTTCCCCGCTCAGGCCTCAGAGCTTCTCGTGGCTTCGATCTCTCTGGCCTGGCCCGCAGCTGTGCCATGCCCTCCCGTGCGGTCAGTCCTCTTCAGGCTCAGAGTGCATGAGAGCGCGGGGGCTGCAGCGCCCAGGAGAGGCTTCCAGGGCCGGTGAACCAGGGCTAGAGTCGAGTCGGAGTTTCTCGAGCTGCACCAGACCTCTGTGGCCCTCACAGAGGACGTGGCTCCTGTCTTTTCCTTGCAGAGCAAATGGACGAACTTCTGCAGCAGTGCTTCCTGCACGCCTTGAAAAGCCGTGTCAGAAAGGCGGACCTCCCCTTACTCACCAGCACGCTTCTTGGCAGCCACATGTTCTCCTGCTGGTACGGAGGCGCCGTGGGGGCCGGAGGCCAGGGCCAGGGCTGAAGGGGGATCCAGTGGGGGGACTTGCTGGGGGAGAATGGAGCGGAAGGCTCATCTGGCGAAGGGACTAGCTTCTGAGCTGGGAACGCTGCTAGTTCCTGGTGAGAGAGGCTGAGGAAATGGGGGCGCGGCTCGCTCTTGTGATTGGGCAGCACGTCCTGTCCAGAAAGATCCCGGGGCCTCTTCTGGGGTGGGGCCTCTTCTCTCCACCCCTCCTGCGTCTCTCCAGCTTAGGCTGAGCCCCCACCCCAGCTGGGCCTCCAGGAGAGGGAGCGGGTGTGGGGCTGGAGCCCGGCGTGGAAGACGGAGCCCCCCAGGCTCAGTGCTTGCCCCGCGGCCTTGGGCAGCGGGTTCGCGCTCGTTCCTGGGCTTCTCTAGCCTCGTCTCCAACATGGCGGGTGCTGTCGAGACCGTGTACCCTGGCGGTGAACAGGCACCCAACGAGTATTAAGATGTCAGGACACTCCCTGAGACTGGTTTTTTCTTTTGAGTATTTTGCTGCTTTTCAAAAAAATGGTTTTAATGTAGTTCTCGTTCTGTCTGCGTGCGGGTCTTAAGTGCCTCCACAGGTGTGGTGCCTGCGTGTGCGGCCGGAAGCTTGGTCGTTTGTCCTGACCCTGCTGGTCACCGGGAAGAGGGCCCTGGGTAACCATTTGAGACAGAGGCTCTCCACAGGGTGTGTTCTGGAAGGCGCCTTCTGAATCACACTGCAAGCTCTGGGGAGAGAGGGTGCGGGCCAGGTCCCCAAGGATCCTGCCCCGAGACCTAGCGCAGTGCTGGCACGCTGTGTGCCAGGAGCCGGACAATAAATCCTTTGTGTCTTAGGCTCTGCGGGTCGTGCAGCCTCCACTGCAGCCGCGCGCTCTCTACTGTAGTGGCAAAGTGGCCACAGGCCATGGTGGGCGGCGTGGCTGGACTGGGCCTTCAGGATGGAGTGTGCCCCGCCCCGTCCTAGCTGCCCTCAGAGGTGGTGCTTTGAGACCACAGAGGCTTCCAATGTGAGAGGCCTCTGAAGCGGTTGCAGATACGGCAGCCACTAGCTGCATGTGGCCATTTACACTTAAAATCATTGAAATTTAAAATTCGCGGCCTGGTCACCTTAGCTGCATTCCCAGTGCGCACAGCCCCGTGTGGCTGGGGCCCCCGCGTTGACAGCACAGCCAAGGACAGCCCGCCTCAGCGCGAGGCCCGTGGACAGCAGCGCGCTGGAGCGGCCACCTCCCGCTCTTGACGCCTCCGCTGGGCCAGGACGGACAGTGGCCGGGGGTGGGAGGCGGGCGCCGGTGCCTCGGACCAGTGTCGGGCAGGCCCCGCCACGGCTCCTTGCTAACTCGCCTTCTCCGTCTGCCGTCAGCCCTGAAGGACGACAGCTGGACGTAAAGAGGTCGAACTACAAGAAGGTGAGCAGGCGCCTTCTCTGTGCAGCCAGCAGGGTTTGCGGGGCACACATGGCGTGCACCGACGGACGCTGGGGAGCCCCATCTCCGGGTCTCAGGCTAGAATTGAGCTTCTTGCTTCCAGGCCCAAGTGGGGGACGAGAATGCCCCGTGCTGAGGTGGTTGGTTGGGCGCCTCCCACCCCCCTCGGCCCCTCACGCCCGAGCAGAGCTCCGAGAGGTGCCACCGCTAGTTAGTCCGAGCGCTGTCTCGCTGCCCCGCCCCAGGGCCTCCAGGCGAGTCTGCTGGGCCCGTCCCGGCCGCCGGGGCAGCCGCGCCGGCACGGCACAGGAGCTCAGGAGTGCGGCGGCGGCCAGGCCCCCACCACTGCCCTCTCTCCCTTAGCTCTCTAAGTTCCTGCAGCACATGCAGCAGGAGCACATTATACAGGTGAAGGAGCTGAGCAAAGGGGTGGAGAGCATTGTGGCTGTGGACTGGAAGCACCCGAGGTGAGTGCGGGGCCTGGCCACCGCTCAGCTGGCCCCGGGCTCCCGGGCCTCGGACTGGGGCTTGGCCAGACCGTAGCGTAAAATGTGTTTTTTCTTTCCTTCTGCTGGGTTTCAGGATCACATCCTTCGTCATACCCGAGCCCTCCCCGACTTCCCAGACTGTCCAGGAGGGTAGCAGGGAACAGCCCTATCACCCTCCAGATATAAAACCCCTCTACTGTGTCCCAGCCAGCATGACCCTGCTCTTCCAGGAGTCTGGCCACAAGTGAGTCTTTGGAGAGCAGCCCCTCTCCGCCTGCTTGGTGTCCTGGCCTGTAGTTCGCAGCCTCGGTAGTGTCCTTCTGTGACGGGCAAGCCTGCCCGCTCCAGTTTCCTTCCTCCCAGATCACTCCTGGCTCCTTCCTGGCAGAGGCCCTGGCCTAGGTGAATGAGACCGCACTCTTCTCTGCCTTTCATCACCCCAGTCAGTCCCGGTGGCCTCAGTCAGGAGAAGGGAGCAAAGCAGAGGCCAGAAGCTGTGGGAGGCGCCCTGCCGAGCAGGAGTGAGCCTGGCCTGGCAGCCAGCTCGGCACGGCGCTAACCGGCTGCTTCCCCCACCTAGGAAGGGGGGCACCCTCGAGGGCAGCGAGGTCCGGGCCATCGTCATCGACTACGCCAAGAAGAATGACCTGGTCGACGCAGACAACAAGAAGTGAGTGCAGGGGGCGGATGTGTGTCTTGTCAGGTGCTGCTTTTTGACAGACTCAGGCACAGCTGTAGACGTCCAGGTGAGGGTGGTGGAGGTCACAATCTTAGATGACTGAGACCCGTGGTTTCTAAGCCGCGAGCCATGGGCACCTCGTGATTTTTTTGGGTGTTCGGGTGCATATATGTGTCAAGCTTGGCTGTAGACTGAGCAAAACTATCTCGGGTATGCCCTGAGCTTTTCAGGTGCAGATGCTGGTATGAGGACTACATACAGAGTTTCAAAAATCTTACTTACGTCACCCTAGCTTCTGGTCGTGTTCTCTGTTTTTTAAATAATCGGACACAGAAGGCAAAGTATCCAATGCAGGGCGTTTCGTCGTGTTTTACTTACTTCTACTTTCAAAGGAGACCATGGTATGAGAGGTGGGAGCCCCCACTCTGTTGACCTGGTTCGTTAGAAGCAGAACTGAAGCGCGACGGCCCTCCCCTCGCTCCACCCCCTCCAGACTGGCTTGCTTGAACCAGCTGAAGAGCGCACTGCGTCACGGCTGTGTCCCCGGCTCGCGCAGTTCTGAACGGCGAGACAGCGCAGATGACTCCTGAAGTGGCCTCAGGTTGGGGGAGGAGGACTGGGGTTCTCTGCTGCTTCTTCTCTCCCTTCAGCCTCGTGAGATTGGATCCCATCCTCTGTGACTGCATCTTAGAGGAAAAGGAGCAGCACACCATCACGAAGCTTCCGTGGGACAGTCTCCTGACCAGGTAGTGGGAGCTTCAGGCTGCCCCAGGGCCTCGGCCCCGCCCCGTCACGTCCGTCTCGGGAACTTTAGCTTGTAAGAGTCTTCGTGGTCAGACAGGCTCGGGTGCTGATAGGATGCTGATAGGGAAGGACTTGGGGGCAATTCAGGTCAAAACAGTGCAGGGGAACTTAAGAGGGAGAGGGAGAAGGACTGTTAATTAAAAATAAGGACTTCAAAAAGATTTAGAAGCAAAAAGAAGGAAGAAGCCTGTTGGGGGGGGTGGGGGGAAGAGGGTCTCAAACGCTTCAAAGGAAAGATTGTTTTTTTCCCCACAGAACCAAAACTGAAAATAGTTTCCGTCAGGAATTAGCAGCCTCAGCTCAGGGCCAAGGCCGCCCTGCGGCCCTTGTTTATAAACAGGGTCCTGCTGGCACCGTCTCACCCTTAGTTGCTTGCTGCTGTGCCTTGTCGCGGGCTCCTGCGTTACGGAGGCAGAGCTGTGGGAGTCCAGCGAGCCATGTGGCCTTCACTGACCAGCCTTCGGAGACGGGCTAGTTGGTCCCCGTGTATAGACAGCAGGAGACAGTGCTGTTGGGGGAAAGGCAGAAGCTCCTACGGGGAAGCTTCTCGTGGGACATGTGTGACTCCAACATGTCAGAACACGCCAGGGAGACCCTGGAGGCGGGTGGCAAACCCTCGACGCGCCCTGGAGGCGCAGAAGGCCTCAGAGGTCCAGGCAGCGGAGAGCCCAGGGGCTCGGTCCCTCACGTTCCCTTCCTCGAGTCAGTGGGTCTCAAGCTGGCTGCACTTCTGGAAGCTTCTAAAAGCTCCGCACACCTGGCGGAGGTTCTGAGCTGGCTGGCATGGGGCGCCGCTCCCCGTGAGTGCCCGAACGCCAACGTGAGCCCAGGGCAGAGCGGTGCGCACAGGATCGGCTCCTGCCCTCTGCCGGCAGGTGGGGGTGGGGAGGAAGTGGCTTCTCTTGACTTTGCCGTCTGCAGCTACTACACCCTGTTTCAGATGTTTGGAAAAGCTGCAGCCTGCCTACCAAGTGACCTTCCCCGGACAAGAGCCCGTTGTGAGGAAAGGGAGGATCTGCCCCATCGACATCAGCCTGGCGCAGAGGGCCTCTAACAAGAAGGTGAGCGTGTCTGCGCCGGGCTCTGGCCTCCTCGTGACCGGGGGCTTTGCGCGGCCTCAGACACCGCGGGGCCCGTGGGGAAGCCGCGTGCTGGTGCGGCTGGCTGCGTGTGGCTGAGGCCGGTCGTGCGGGCCACTCGCCGTCCACCCTCTGGGGTTTTGTGTTAGCAACCTTGCCGGAGCCTGATTGCAGATGTGGACAAGATTTTATTTTTTCCTTAGAGCCGTGTTCTGGGCTTTTAGCTGTTGCTCACTATGGCACCTCTTGGGCCTTGCCCGGTCAAAACACCTTGCAGAGTCACGAAAAGGACAGTGTTTAGCTTGGCAGCAGTTGCAGGGAACGCATTACCGCGTCGTCACACCATGAAAGCTGCGTCCTTGAGGAAAGGCACTCACTTCTCCTGTGGGCCTTGAGGGGCGGACATAGGACTGCATGGAAGCCTCAGTAGGACAGGCGGGTTCGAAACACAGCGCTTTCTGACACCGTACGGCGATGTGCTGGGCCTCGGCCTGGCCTCGGTGCTGGGCCTGGCTCAGGTCACTTTATCTCTTTCTCCTTATGTGAAAAACGAGGGTCCCACCTCCGTTACAACGCGCTGTGAGGACCTAACGAAGCAGCCTGCAGCGGTCAAGCTCTTAGAATCTTACTTGCTGTATAAACGTCAGGCTAGGAGAGCCAGTAATGACACCTCAGTAACCGTTACCACCAGCTGCTACTCTGGACCGTGTGATTATGTGCCAGACACCGTACCAAGCACTTTCTGTGCATATTATTTAAGCGTTAATTTAAAAAATAATAACAATTAGGATTGTTCAAAATTGAAATTGCTGTTTCCTAAAGTAGCGGGTTATTTTCTGCAGGTCTGCAAGCAGAGATTAAGTGAGCAGTTACTGCGGGGAAGATGTAGCAATAGTTGGGGTTCAGGCCTCAGTCAGGGCTTGGAATCGATGTGACCTGGACCGTCTCACTGGTCTGGATCTCCCGACAAGCTTCAGGGTACTTGCAGACTTACTGAAAGCAGCTCTTCCCAGCCTGCCCCCATAGTAACATTCTTCGCCATCTTTAGGCAAGCATGAGGGAGAATTATTTTTTAAAGAAACAAGGGGTGGGGGGACCTCCCTGGTGGCCTAGGTGTGAAATCTCGGTGCTATCACCCGTTTGGCCTGAGTTCGATCTCCGGCCAGGGAGGGCCCCACAGGGCGCAGCTGATGTCTCCCATCTCCCCGCTGCTCCCTCAGCAGTGTGTTTCAGTAGATCCACCTGCCCTGCTCCCCACTGTCTCTGATGAATCCTCTCAACTCCCTCTCCCCGTATCTCTGGCCAGCACCCTAGTTATTCTGTGCAAAAATTAAAAAATAAAGTGGGGGAGGGAGGAGGACAGGGCTAGAGATGACTCACCTGACAAGGGTTTATCATTGTTAACATTGGCGAGGGGTGCGCCGGAGCTCATTATTCTGTTATTTATTCTGTCTTTTATTTCTATTTTTAGTTCCCCATAATAAGAAAAACCCGTTTTTAAACACTAGATGTTTTCGATGTGGGACTAGAGAGCATCGATGCCACTGAATTATGTAACACAAACTTGGGCGGGGCAGAAAGAAGCACGCGCGCGAACGACTGAGGCGCGAGGGCCGCGGGCTTCCCGGGGGCTGGGGTGCAGTCTGCGCCCCGTCAGCCTCCCCCCGCCCCCACAGGTGACCGTGGTCCGCAACCTGGAAGCCTACGGCCTGGACCCGAGCGTGGTGGCGGCCGTCCTCCAGCAGCGGTGCCAGGCCAGCACCACCGTCACGCCCACCCCCGGCGCCAGGGACGGCCTGCAGGTGCAGATCCAGGGGAACCAGGTGCACCACCTCGGCCGGCTGCTGCTCGGTGAGCATCGCCGCAGGCGCAGAGGCCCTGGCCTCTCTGGGCAAAAGCCTCCTGCTGCCTCAGCCGCTCCAGTGAGAGACATGGGCGGCCGTAGCGCTTCAGGGTCAGCAAGCGGGACAGGTGACCGGCGCCTGAACCGGACCCTGGGGCCCCAGACCGCCTCTCTCCCTCCCGCACCTGTGTGGTGTCCCTTCTGGTTCCCCGGCCGGTGAGACACCCGGCTGTTGAGCCCGGGGCCGCAGGGAGTGCGTTGAGTTCGCCCGGCAGGGGAAGGTGAGAGAGGATCTCGGCCTGAGGTACCTGGTTTCATCCACCCCAGAGCCTGAGTTCTTCCCGCCAACGCTGGGTCACGCAGTCTCGTTTGTCCCCAGTTGAAACCCTCCCGTGTCTGCCCGAGCCAGCTTTCTAAAACAAGGGATCACCTCTGCCGGGACATCTTTCCTGCCTCCTCAGTGCGTTCAGAGGAATGTCAGCTCCGGGAGCATGACCTGCCTGCCCCAGCCTCCCCCGGCTCTCTGGCAGCCCCACACGCATCCCAGCTGTGCTGGTCTCGCCGCTGCTGCTAAGTCCCCTGAACCTCCACATGGGGGCGCTCACTCACAGCCCTCGTCCGCGGACCTTGGCCCAGCTCAGGGTGACAGAAGCCTGTTTCAGACGTGGCTCGTCCCCTTTTTCCTGCGTGTCCTTCAATTAGTATTTTAAAAATTGCTGACACGGCACCACCCGTCTGTGTTTCATTTCCACTTGGCGTCGGCAGCTTGGCTCGTTTTCCCTCGTGCGTAAGCCCTGCCGTCCGGGGCAGAGACCTCGCGTCCCACTCCTGGTCCTGCTGCGCGCAGCACGCTAGTCGCCTGTGCCGCACGGGCTCTGGGAGTACCGGCGGTGACTTCTGGAGCCCCTTTTAACAAAGACCCATGTGGGGAGCTGGGAAGACCGTGGGGACTGAGACGAACACCCGACCTGACGCAGCCACACGTGGGGGGTGGAGAGCCCGAGGTGCGCCTGGGAAACAGCTGTGGGTGTGGAAGCTGCCGAAATGCACACTCAGGCCTGGACGTGTGGGGCAGACGGCCGTCCCGGAGGGAGGTGGTGTAGACGGAGGCTGAGCAGCGGGACGAGCGCGGGGGGTGGGGGCTCAGGGGCGACTACGCTGAAGCCGAGAGGTGGGCTGAGGCACCTCTGCCGACTCAGCCCCGGGGGCCTGTGGCCAAAGGAGTGACCTTGTGAGACAAAGGGGAAGCGGCTACACGCCACTGAGGAGTTTCTGCTTTTCTGGCTTGCAGAGGAGTACCAGCTTCCTCGAAAACACATCCAAGGCCTGGAGAAGGCCCCCAAGTCGGGCAAGAAGAAGTGACAGACTTTCATTTCACGAAGCGGAGCCAGTGGAAATCCAGACTCTGGGCTGGTAATTTATATGAGCATTTTCAGCTTTTGCAAGTAAAAAGATATAATTATTTACCAAAATAAATGTTTATTCTCATCTAAATCTGTTTTGCCTCTTGTTTTCCTCTACTCAGTTTCAGTGTGGAGCTGTTTGTTAACTGTAAGCACTTTAAGTCCGCAGGAGAGGCTGTCGTGGAGCGCCGCCTCCACAGGCGTGGCTTTCGGTGCCCCTGCTTTCATGCCAGACGGCCCATTCAGAGCTCACGCAGGTGGGGCCTTCCTGTTTTCAGTCACAGCCTCCTGCTCGTCTGTTCCTACCATCTCACCTCCTCGCCCAAAAATAGTTCTACCGGTCTCTGGAGGGTATTCGGATGAAAGGAGAACCCAGCTATTCTCTCCATCAAGGCAATGAAAGAAGGAGTTGACCCTAAAACTGCAGCAGAGTTTCCCCAGACGAAATAAGAAACAGTAAAAGCATTTAGGCCACGGGTGGCACGGCACGATCCTTCCCCGCGCTGGGGCCTCTTCCCCGGCGCCGCACTCACCGGGTAGCTGTGCTGTGGCCGCCAGGAAGGTCTGACGCGCCGGGCTCTGGGCTCGTGCAGTGGTCTTTCCCTGGTTGTGGAGACTCTGTACACTCCCTGAAACGGTGCACAAGATTTTGTGGGATCATTTTCCTAAGAATTCACTGCTGTCAACTCCCAAAGGGATCACTTGGGGCCGGGAACGTTCCAAACCACTGCTCTGTCCCTGCTCAGTTCACGGTGCCCTCTCAGTGACAAAGCGCCTCATGCCTGAGGCGGGGAAATGGCTGAGCTGAGCTACCAGGTCAGGAGGCTTCTGTTTACTTCCTTCTTTCCCTTTCACCTTGTTTTGAAAAATGGAAATAAGATAGACTTGAAAATATCCATAAATGACTTATCTGGAGCTTGAAAAGAAGACCAGGAGGTCTGAAAACAGGTGTGAGACACCGATCTCTTGATACTAAGCCCAGATAGGCCTTTCACCTGTGACCGCCACCGGACGCTTAACTTCATGAACCCTCTCTCTGCTGGCCTGAGCGAACGGAACTGAGAAAGCCTTTCTAGAAACTCAGCCCAAGCAGAATTTTAACGCAACAAAACCTTTGGACAGCTAGTCTGAGCTGAGGGAGGGAGGACAGAACAAGCAGTACTAATGAAACAGGAGGTTTATATGAATAAAAACAACATGAAGCACTTTATAAAGTCCTTTCACACACCTGACTGCTACGCAATCTTGAAGGGATTGGGGGCTCAGAGAAGGCGTGTCCTGCTTTGTTCATACCTGCTGGGTCCAAAGCCAGCGAGGGCTGGGGCTGGGTCTCCTCTGACCTCTGCTTTCACTCAAAATTCGGTCTGTGACAGGCTGTCAAGACCTGTGCTTGGCATAGTGTTTTCTCAGTAACGACACATTTTTATTGTCACCTTCCCTTTCCTCCTGTGAGTACCACGGGCACATGCAGGAGGGCAGGAGAAAGCTCGGCTGTATCATGCATTCTTTTTCCCAGGTGCTAAGCCGAGCTCTGTAGGTTTGTGTATGTATAAAGTCAAGGTCAAACTTACAATTTTGAACTTGACCTCACCCTGTAACCAAACGAGTTTCAGAGCAACAGTGGGTTTATTTCTGGGCTTCTAGGTTGTGGCAAACGTATTGAAAGATACGCTTCTGGAGACCTCGGCGGTCAGATGCTGAGGCCAAGCCCGTCCCCGGGTAGTTGTAAGAATGTGACGAGCTGGGCCACCTCTGAAGGGCCTGAGGCGAGAGGCCCCGCTCACGGGATCGACGTGGAGGAGCAGGCCAACACGTCCTTCTAACTTTCGTTTTCTGTGTGGTTATTTCCACGATGACTGAGACGTCCCTTTGGGGACGCTAGGCAATGCTGAAGTGGAAGGACCTGGTTTGGCCCTGGGAGATAGCCCTTTCCCAGGCGAGGATCTCCAACTCTCAGAGGCACATATTTCTTTCAGAAATAGAGGAATCCCCACTTACCTCTGTAGCTTGTCGGGAGCGCCAGGAAGCCCCTCCTCTTTGCTAACTCAGTCTCCCTCTCTCTCCCAAGCTCCTTTCTGCTCCAGCTCCGTGGAGATAGGTCAGCCGATTGCTGGGCAGCAAGCGCCCTTCAGCCGTGCTGCAGAGGGGCAGGCACAGGGCCGGTTCTCTAGGATCCAGGCAGACGGGTCAAGGAAGAGGCCTGGAGCCCTCAGTGGCCTTTTCAGGGCTTTATTGCTCCTTGTGCATCATTTGCAGTGAGGCGACCAGATACACGGCAGGCCGGGGAGCCAGGGGGCTGGGAGGCTGGCAGGCCTCCCAGCCCACAGCAAATCTGCACTCTCTCTGGGCTCCCTGGCGGTCCGTCACGCCTCTGCTTTGCTGCTGCTGCTTCCGCCACTCCTGCTGGCGTCCTCGTGACACCACCCTTAACTGCCTCGTGTCTCAACCCAGGTGCACCTGCCTACGCATGCGCACACCCACTCCAGGTGCCGCCATCAGGCCCGCTTGCAGGCGCAGGGTCTATCACTGATGCTAATGGCGGGAGGGCGGAAGGGCCTGGCAGCTTCCATGCACCCTACTCGTGCCTTGGGACAACTTTCTCGAATTTATTTCTCAGTGGTGTTCACTGCTCTTGGCCGGCGAGAGATGCCTGCCCGCCGCTGCCCCGCCCCCCTCCGTTCCCAATTTCTCTAAGAGGTTGAAGGCCAAGAGACACACGTGCAGTCGGAATGCTCTTTGCAACAACTTTTATTACTTTTTTCAAAACCCAGGTAAGAAAGACATTTAAAAAGAAAATACCCTCAGAACGAACACTGGAACACGGAGCCACACGATGATCGAAGGCACTGCCAGCATCACACCCCCAGGAGGCAAAGTGCGTGCCTCGGAGCCTCGGCCGCAGCCTGGGGCCTGCGTCGAGCTGTGCTTAGATTAAGTCCAAATAGTCCCATCGTCTTACTTTATAAACATCTCTATCCTTATGTATATAGCGATACGCCTTTATGGATATATATCTAGGACTTTGTTTTTCCTTCTTAAAAATAAAATAGCCGTCCCCACCAGAGGGAGCTTCTAGCAGCATTCCAGCGGCAGCAGCCGTGCCTTCTGCTCATGCAGTATGAAGGGGAGATCTGCGCTCCCGCTAATACATCGCAGGGAGAGCGAGCTTTTCAGGAGGGGAAGCGATAAGGCTGAGCATGAGATGGCAGATACTAGGGGTTTGTGGTTTTCAAAGATTCTAGAAATCTCTTAAGGCTGCTAGCTCTTCTGGCTTTTGCAGCTTCTGAGGGGGACACAGTTTGCACGGGCGGGGTCAGCATTCCTAGTGGGGTCCAGGGCGGTGGGTGCAGCCAGGGTCAGGGAGGGAACTTCGGAGGTGATACGAAGTGGCTCAGGCTTGACCCACCCCAAGAAGGACTTGGGAAGACAGAGGATGGCAGAGAAATGGTGTTGCGGGGGCTACATGGGAAACAAGGCCTTGTTTGAAGCGGGCAGTCTGCCCTCTGCATCAGAGCCTGCAGCCCGGCCACCAGCTGGGGGCTGAGCTACTTCTGCTTTGGATCTAAACCAGGAGCCGGGACAGGTCGCCCAGCATCTGATCTTCTCAGACACTGCGGTTCGACATCACTTACTAGAAGTCAAAGTCCAGGGCAGAGTTCGTGACCCCGGCCCATCCTGGAGGTATGGCTCTCCCCCCTTGTCCCCCATTCCACGGCCGTCCACCTCCCGACAGGAGCAAGCCAGCAGCAGAGCTCAAGCGCATGCACGACTCCTTCTCCCTCTGCAGACAAAAAGGCACTGAGGTCAGCGGGCGGCCAGGCCCACGGCGCACCGAGCACAGTGCAGGGGCCGGCCAGGCTTTTGAGCGGAAAGGACTCCACGGTGGCGAGGGGGAGGCTTCCCTCTCTGCAGCCACGGAGTCCACAGTCTCACTGGGAGGAGAGAGGCAGTGCTGGAGCCACAGGGGAAACCGAGGCAGCCAGGCCCTCCCATGCTGTCCAGGGAGGGGGAGACGGAGAGAGCTCGGCGCAGTTCTCTGCTGCTTTTTGGCTTTCTGCAGCTGATTTCCACGCACAGCAGGAGACTTTGCAAAAGCCAAATGGCGGGTCTCCCTTGGAAGGGACACTGAGGATGATGCCGCACTCAATTCAAACTCGTAACAGAAAGAGGCCGTTGCTGACGGGGGTGCTGGGCCACAGGTGCAGACGCGTCTGCGGTGGGGTGTCCACGTGCGCGGGTGATTCAGGTGGCCGGGGCTGGGTGGGTGGCGGCCTCTGCACACCGCTCAGGTTCCGCAGCTTTGGTGCCCGCACCGGACAGCCGGCCGCCGGGGTGACGAGCCCCTTGGCGTGAACCACAGGCACGTTCGGACGGTGAGGGAGCATCACGCGGCCTTCCGGGCTAGCGCAGACCTGCGGACGCCGTAATCGCCACTTCCGACTCATAAATAGACGATGGTGGCAAAGGAGAGAAACTGAGGAAGACTAAAGCAGAACAGACCTTCCTTCTTCCCTTTGTAGACTGACAGGGGTGATGGTTCCGGCTGGCAGGAGCCTTGCGGGGCACAAGGGTGTGGCTCCCTCGCAGGACCCGCCCCTGGGCCTAGGGTGGAGGGGCCCGGGCGTCCACCAGGAGCCATGCCGGAGCTGCGGGCAGCCGCACGCACCCACCAGCGCTGTCCTGAGCAAAGTGTCTATTGCAAAATAATAATAACGAACATAAATCCGCGGGCACCAGGGAGAGGAAGCAGGGCTGGCTAGCCCGGCTTGCCCTGGGATCCTCTTAAGGTCTCCTCCAGTTTCTGCCTAAACTTGTTGTACTTCTTCTGCACTTGCTGGATTTTGTCCTGTTCTTCTTTTTCCAGGATTGTCAAGAAGTTCTGGAGCTCGGGGATGGAGAAGGCATCCCACTGTGAGCGAGAGGGACAGCGGACCGTTAGAAGCGCGTCTCCAGGCCCCGCGGGCTGTCAGTCGGTGGGCGGGCGCTGAGTGCAGCCAGTGCCCACGGCCACGCCAGCGCCGTTCCACACCCCCCACCGCCCGACCAGAGCCTGCGCGCGTTCTCACTGAGAACCGTGCATCTCACGGTTAGTCTGCAGCAGCAGAGCCCTTAACGGACGTGCTGGAGCCCCGGGGTCCCATGGGCCTGCCTGCGGGGGTGAGCCCTCCTGGCTCCCAACGTTTAGCCAGAACGGACCTGAACTTGGACTTGGGCCACGGCTGCAGCTGGACGCCCCCTTGCTCTCTCGGGCCATGTGGACTTAGGGAAACCACCCACGGTCCCCAACCTATTTTCTTGTCCTCGGTGGGACGAGGACGCCAGCTCCCCAGCGCAGGTGGACATGAGGCCCGGCTGCAGAACCTGGCCAGCTCAGGCCGGCCAGAGGAGCTGCAGCCGCCGAGGGCAGGAAGCTGGACTCTCGGGCTGACCAGGCGCTGAGGCCCCGGGGCCAGGGGTTTCGAGCATGAGGAATAGTAAAGTGTTTCTGGTTTAATTCCCACCGGGGCAAAATGGGAAGCCGCAGCGGGAAGGCGGCTAGACCCCAGTCACGGCTGTGGCAACAGAACCCGACCGGAAGCCAGGCTCTGAGGCCGGCCCGGGGCTTCCGGGGGGCAGTGGGTGCCCAGTTTTGGGGGATGCGTCTCCCAAACAAACCTCCACACGCTCTAGCACATAAAGCAGACAGAGGCCAGGCTGACTGGCTGCAGCAAGAAGGGACAGAGCCCCACGTGCCCAAGCCCAGATCTCCGCAGAGACCCCCAAGGCTGCTCCCAGAACCTCAGGGGAGCTTCTTGTCACACCCCAGAATGGACCTTTCTTAGCTCCCCTTGGGTGGAGCAGGTCAGTTTTTAGGAACTGGGGAGAGAAAAATGACCCCAAAACGCCTCTACCCACTGGAGCCCGGAGATGGAACTTGGGGACCTCGGGGCACCCTAGAACAGAACAACTTGGGCCTGAGCACGGGGAGTTTCTCGGTGCCCCTGTACCCCGAGTTTTCAGAAATGAAAGAAAGAAGCCCTTTCTCTCCTCGGCCTCAGCAGAAACAGGCCCCAACTCGCTCCCCCAGGCCGCTCAGTGTCCAGGCTGGGACACAGCCCAGGCCCCGCACCCTCGCTCGCTCTCCGAATTAGGTCTCTGCTGCGGTTGCATGCCCCATGGACACTGGGCGGCGAGGCCCCCTTGCACCCCTGGCCCGCGGCCTGCACGGGGCTCACGCTCCAGGCCAAGGCCCCACCTACCTCCACCTCTCCCATCTCGTTCTCCTTCAGCACAAAGCTGAGGACGTCCGTGTCGGGCCCGGCCAGCAGGCGCAGGTACAGGGGGCAGTCCGCGGCGGACAGCTTCTGGAAGAGGACTGCACAGCAGGGGGTGGGGTGTCATCTCGGGAAAGACGGCTGGGGCCCCGGCCGGTGTGGGTGCGTGCGGCGCAGAGGAGGGGTTATAAGCGGGAGCAGAAGGGGCGCCCTTCTGGCTGGTGGCTCGGGCCTGGCGAGGGGTGATGACCACTTGTCATCTGCGTCACCTCTGGGGGCTGCCCCCTCCCACAGGCGGGAAGCAGGAGCGGGCGCGGCTTCTCGGAGCCGTGCGTGGTGTGAGCAGGGGAGCGGGCAGGAGCCGCACGAGCCCGGCCCAGGCACGAGCGTGGCGGCCACAGGCGGGCACCGATGGGCGGCTGTGCCCGAGCCCCGCCTCGCCAGGCCCCACGGCTCCCGCACAGAGGGGGCCGCGGTCTCCGCTCGCCCTCCTACCTTGCCCGTCCCTGCGTGTCTCCTTGAAGAACGCGTACTTCTGCGGGTTGTCCACGAGCATGAACTTCCTGAGGAGGCCCTGGATGACCTCGCTGACCGTGGTGGTGCTGCAGATGTGCAGCTGCGTGAAGGCTTCCACGGGCTCGCGGAAGGACATCCGCTCGTCTGTGGTGGCCGCCAGGTCCACCTCCTTGATGGCGTCTTGGAGGGACAGGGGCGGGATCTCCGTGGGCACCTTCACCTGCTGCCGAAGCTTCAGCTGCACTTTGATGAAGCCCGTGTAGGTGCCGTCCTCGCTCTGCGGGCGGGAGGCTGCGCGGTCAGGCCTCGCTGTCACCCGGGCCCTTGCCCCAGGGGCGGCAGCGGCCTCTCCTAAGAGCAGCGGGCCCGGCACCCCAGCCCCTGCCTCCCTGGGTCCTTCTTGCTGCCCCTGATTGGGCCTCTGCTGAGGGCTGCAGTGCCGTCTCCTCCCGGGGGCCGCGGAAGGCCCTGGACCCGGACACCAGAGAGGACATGCGAGGCCGCCTGCCCGGGCCCACCAGCAGGAGTCGACGGCCCTTGCTGGGGCCACCCCAAGGGCAGGGACCAGCCTGGCCATGAGCCTAGCCAGGGTTGAGCAGAGGGCTCTGCAGCGAGGCCCATGGAGACCCAGCCCTGTGGACGACGTCCCCTTTCTCTCTAGGGCGCCCGCAGCCCACCGGCCCGAAGCGCCCGCTCATCTGTGACTGCTCTTGGGTTGAGACCCCAGAGAGCCAGCAGGGCGGGGTCCCACCTTCTCCCCTCCCCCCGGGCCCCCTCCCCCCGACCCCGACCAGGCCTTTTCGGAACCGGCCCCAAGCGGCCACGCGCCCCGGCACTGAGCGCCGCACCAGTGACCGGTGACTCGATGGGCTGGGCCAGGCAGCAGCCTGAGGCGGGGAAGGCGCGAGAGCCGCTCTCGGGGCTCGGGGCCGGCCGAGGCCTTGGAGCTGGACAGATGGGCGCTGGCATCTCCGCTGCGCGCTGACCCTCAGAGAAGAAGAAGCTTCCGAAAGCCGCGCGCTGGCTCTGGGCTGTGTCCTAACGCTCATTCTCCTCCCCCAAAGCGGGCCAGCAGCCCGGCAGCCAGCCTGTGCCCAGAGGCCTGGAGGGGGTGGCCCCGCGGCAACGGCGGCTGGGGTGCGCTCACCAGCTTCATGCCCAGGCAGTTCTTCTCCAGGCTGTTGTAGCTCTCGATCTTCTGCTTGATGTCCTGCAGCGTGGGTGGCTGCGGCACCTGCTCGGCTGGCCTGCACTCATCCTGCGACAGAGTGGGGTGCTCAGGACGAGGAGGGGGGTGCCATGGCGCCCCAAGGCCTCTGATCAAGAAGATGAGCACTCCGGCCCCAGCGTGGGACAGGCAGGTGTGGAGGCCAGGCAAGGTCAGAGGTCAAGGATGCAGGCGAGGTTGGAGGTCAAGGACACAGGGTGATGTCAGAGGTCAAGGATGCAGGGTGAGGGCAGAGGTTAAGGACGCGGGTGAGGGCAGAGGTCAAGCCCAGCTGGACCTCCCGTGGGAGGTGACAGGTGTGAGCCCCATCCGTGAGCTGGGAGTGACGCTCACCCCTCAGGCCCGCTCGGAGGCGGGTGTGGGCACCCCTCAGCACGCCCACGGCCAGCCTCCAGCGCTGCCAGCGAGAAGGCGCTTTCGGGAGTCTCCTGAGGCAGTAACCCAGGAGGGGGATCAGAGGGCGGGCCAGCTCGGGGGGTGGGGGGGTGGGGGAGGACGTCAGGCCAAGCTCCAGCCCCCCCCCCCCCCCCCCCCGCNGGGGGGGGGGGGGGGGGGGGGGGGGGGGGGGGGGGGGGGGGGGGGGGGGGGGAGGACGTCAGGCCAAGCTCCAGCCCCCCCACCCACCCCCGCTGCTGGGCAGTGAGGTGCTTGCCGAGTGCTGAGGGAGCCGGCGGGCCGGGGGTGCGCCAGCTCCTCTACGGGGCCCAGGGACACCCCTCGGCAGCTCCATGCCTGGTGCCTGGATGTGGGGTGCTCAGCAGCCGCCGTGCAGGGAGCCGGGGCTCGGGCCCGGGGTCTCCCCCGAAGGCCCGCGGTTCACAGGGCAGAGCCGGGGGCTCGGGTCTGCTCTGCCATGTCCGTTCTCCTCCGCTGCCCTGGTCTGGTCCGCCCCTGGCCCGGGACAGGGGAGGGCAAAGCTGAGGAACTGGGGACACTGGGGCCAGGGCCCAGTGTCCTGCTCACCGTGGGCGGAGTTCAGGGGTGAGTTGGGTTGCGGCTACTCCAACCCAGGCCAGCTCCCGGGCCTTCTCGAGTTCACGCCACGTCCTGGGGTGGGGGTGGGGGGGGCGCCAGAGCCGCAGTTTGTTTATTTATTTATTTATTTTAAAAGATTTATTTATTTACACACACAAGCACTGGGGTGCGGGCCGGAGGTGTGGGGTGGTGAGAGAATCCACCAGACAGAACAGGACGCAGAACAGGCAGATGGACTGAAACACACTGCTGAGGGGAGCAGTGAGCCAGGCAGGTGAGGTCTGCTGCACCATGTGGGTTCCCTCCCTGGCCGGCAGCAGGGATCGAACTCGTGCTACAGTGGCTGTGGTTTGCTTCATAGTGCGGTGCTTAACCCACTGCGCCACCAGGGTGGGCCCCAGAGCCGCAGTTTAGAGGAATAAAGGGGTTGGTCAACATCCCCGAGAGCCGAAGTGACCTTAGACATCAGTGCACGGGGCGGGGGGCTGTCAGAGTGCTCCTTGAGTGGAGGAAAACAAGGCCCAGACTCTCTGGGTCACCTCCTGATGCCCCCTGCACCCTCTGTGGGTGTCTGGTCTGGCTGGGGGTCTTCACAGCCTCTGGCCACCAGCCCGCCTGGCTGAATCTCTACGCCAGAGAGCTGCCCCGCCCCTAGCGCACCCCTCTGGGGAGACGCACCCTGAGCAGCACCAAGGCTCCTCGCTCCCCAGCTCCAGCCCCAGTGCAGGCTTGGGGCGGGGGGGCTGGTGCTGCCCAACCCGGCAGCCAGGCGCACGCACCCCTCCCGCCAGAGCAGCTGCTCTGTCTTCCCGGGAAGCCGATGCAAGGAAGGCCCTGAGCTGGGTGGGCCCTCTCCGCTGGCTCCGGCACGCCTCCTCTGCGGGTGCGGCCCGGCTGGGCTGTGTCCTTGGGACCCGCGCAAGCGCTGGAGCATGTGGCCCAGCCCACTGATGAAGGGCGGCCCCTCCTGCAGTGTCGCTGCCAAGCCAGGCCTCGGAGGGGCTGCCTGTGAAGCCCCAACCTTGTGCGTCTGCGGGGGGGGGGGGGTCACCCTGATGCTCGCAGGACCCAGGGGCAAGGTGCCTATGACAAGTTAGCGGGGAGCTCCTTGCGTCCGAGTGAGTGCAGATGCCAGGATCCTGGGCCCCCTTCCCCATGCCGCCACTCGGGCTCTGTACCAGAACCTGAACTCCATCAGAGACCGCTGGGGGAGGCTTCCCTGGGGGTGCAGCGGGTTGAGCGCCGCACTGTGAAGCATCCGCCGCACAGCAGCGCGAGTTCGATCCCTGGCCAGGGAGGGACCCACAGGGCGCAGCAGACCTCTCCTGCCTCCCCGCTGCTCCCCTCAGCAGTGAGTTTCAGTCCCTCTGTTCTGCTCCCCGATCTGTCTCTGGTGAGTCATCTCATCACCTCCCCCCACCTCTGGCCAGTACCCCAGCTCTTGTGTGCATAAATAAATAAATCTTTAAAAAGGAAAAAAAAGTCCCCCGGTGGCGTGAGGTGTCGGGTGGTGTGGGCCTCCAACAGTCTTCATCTAAGGCTGACTCGTTAACCCCAGGGGCCCTCAAAATGGAGCTTGTCCCCTCCCCAGTTCTGAACACCCAGCCCCAGCCCGCTGGGCACGTCTCCGGGACGGCCGTGCCGGGCCTGGCCTGGCCGCAGCCCACAGAGCACCGCTGCTCGGGAGCCATGGCCTTCTCAGCCCGACCTACAGGAGGGAGCTCAACCACGGGAGGAAAACTCCAGAATCCCCTGGAAGCGCTCTCTGGTTCCAACCAGGCTACAGCCATTTCCCAGCAGACCTGGTCGAACACAGCACGTCAGTCAGGGCCGCCCTCGACAGGCTCGCTTCTTCCCGTTCCCCTTTCCGTCACAGATAAGCCCATCTGTTGTCTCCCTCTCCCACCGCGAACCTGGGGAAGTGACGCAAGCAGCCGCTTGCACCCCCGCATCCCAGGGCCTACGCACACGGGATCAGGGCTTAGCACCAGGCCCGGGAGCCCGCGGCCCACGCCCCAAATCTCACGCATGGACGTCAGCCCTTGGTTGGGGGTGGCTGCCGCCCACGCCGAATCTGGCACACGAGCTCTGACCACAGACTGCATGAATCACCTCTGGAAACAGGCCGGCCGGACGCCAGCCGCAGCCTGGAGGGCCCACGGAGGCTTTCCTTCCCAAGAGGCCATGCAGGGCCGAGGCCGGGGATTCTGAGAGTCAGCTGCGTATAGACTCACTCGAGGACCCAACACTACACCTGGTCATCCTGGGAGGTTCTGCTGTCACTGGTCTGGGGCGCAGTGTGGGAGGCTTAAAACTTGGGGTGATTCCGATGCGCAGAGTGGTTGGAAAGAAACGGTAGCATCTCCTCGCAGGCCACTGCAGGCCTCTGGGGCCCCGGCCAGCTGCACTGGACACTTGAGCCCACACATGCCACTGCCCAGTGGTTTAACTGAAAGGCAGCATCTGCTGTGTAACGAGACCAATAGTAAAGGAATCCTCAGAGGTTAAGGCAAGGACCCCAAGTTCTAGAAGTGGATAGTCTTTGTCTCTGGGCCAGCCGAAGAGGGAGACAGAACGGGGTCTCTCTCTGCTCTGGCTTAACAGCACAGGCACTGGCCTGGGGTGCGCCCCGGGACCCACACATCTCAGCACCGCTCCACGGTCCCGTCGACTCTGCTGAGGCTGGCGCGGTGGCAGGTGGCCGGGATGTTCCCAGCGCACCAGCGGGTCCAGGGCCCGGGTGAAAACTGGTTTGCGCTCATATGCCAGGCCATGGGAGGTCTCTGAGCGAGCTCTCTAGGTTATTGGGGTACGGCCCAGCTGGGGAGGTGACCCACCCTGTAGGGGTCAGTGTGGAGACGCTCCCTGGGCTCTGTTAAAGTGCCCTTAAGGAGTCCAGAGCACCGTCTCATCAGGGCTAGTCTCCCAGCAGATTTGTCCAAACTTGAATTTTACTGTATCTTATTTTAAGAGAAACAAAGCAAAACACTGGCCAGTTTTGCATTCCACTCAATGCCACCTGTGGAATCGTCATTGTGTATGGGGAAGTGGCCAGTGGTCTGAGTGGGGCCGCAGCTGAGCACGGAGCAGCTCACAGACGCTCACGGAAGCGCACAGAAGTCCATGGAAACTCACGGAAGCTCACGGAAACTCAGCTCCAGGGCAGTGGGCGGGGAGAGCGGATGCTGCGTCTCAGCGTGGGACCACCAGCTATATCCAAGCTTATTTTTCCTTGACTCACATCACACAAGCCTCACTTTTGGCCAAAGACGTCACCCTCCCTCCTAGACGTGCGGCCTCTCCGGCTGCACCTGCTTTCCTCGCACCCCGAGGGCGCCCCCAGCCCTGCTGTCAGGGCTGTCACCGGCTGGTCCTGAACGCCGCGGCCGCTCACCTGCTGTGACTTGCCGCCTCTGCCCCTGCCCTACGCAGGCATCAGCTCACCCCCAGCACCGCCCTGGGAGCCGACGTCATCCCACCCCCGCCCTGGGAGCCGGTGAGGCCCAAGCCCCAGTCCAGCGCTCCCGCCCCCGCTGTGCCTGGACCAGTACGAGCCTGGAGTCACCATCTGCCTTGGGTTTTCTTCCCGCTGCCGCCACAGCGCCTCAGCGACCTGCACCGTCTCGGCGTGCTGTCTGCCTGGCCCCGGGCACGGAGAGGCCCTCGAGCTCCCAGGCCTGCAGGAAGAAGAGGCCCCATCCTCCTGCGGTCTCAGGGCTGTCCTGTGTGGGCACCCGCCCCTGCCGTTCGCGCCGGCTCCCAAGCCCAGGTCCGGCCAGCACCGGGCCCAGGAACCCTGAGGACTCGGACCCTCACCCCCGCTCCTGACTAAGCGATGTCCAGACAGTCAGATAAACCCAGCCGCATTTCATCACCTGCAAGTCTGGGATAAAAGTCTTCTGTTGCAAACCCAAATGCCCCAAACCAGATGACTGGATCAAGAAGACATGGTACAGAGCCCTCCCTGGTGGCGCAGTGGGTTAAGCAACGCCCTATGAAGCAAACTGCAGCCACTGCAGCAAGAGTTCAATCCCTGCCCCTGGCCAGGGAGGGGACCCACATGGCGCAGCGGACCTCTCCTGCCTCGCCCGCTGCTCTCCTTAGCAGTGTGTTTCAGTCAGTCTGCCTGTTCTGCTCCCCACTCTGTCTGGTGGATCCTCTCACCTCGCTAGACTCTGGCCTGTACTCCAGTTCTTGTGTGAATAAATAAATAAATCTTTAAAAAAAAAAAGACATGGTACACAGACATGATGGAATACTATTCAGCCATCAAAAAGATAAACTAGAGTCATTCGTAGAAACATGGATGGAGCCAGAAGGGATGAGGCTCAGTGAAGTAAGTCAGAAGGCAAAAGGAAAATGCTGGATGGTTCACTCCTGCGAGGAATATAAGGGAACCAGATAAGGGACCAAGGGGAAGAATAGTAACAGTAAAAAAACACAACACAACATAAACAAGAAGACAAGGACAAATCAGAAACACTTCGTGTGTGTGGAGGGGGAGGGACTGATGAGGGCAGAAAGAGCACAAGGGACTGAGGTGAGGCTGCACGGGTGAGATGGGGGTGGGAACTCCATGGGGACCACAGTTGATGTCAAATATATATAAAGAAAGAAAAAAAATGTCCTCTGTTGCAGTGTTGACGCGAGGCGGAAACAAGAGAGACGGTGGGTGCGGAAGTGTCCGGGAAGTGTCCACCCCAAGGTGTCTCTTGTGCCAGCAGGCACACAGGCCCTGCCCTCCGGGCCGCCTCCATCCTCACGTCCCTCCAACGCCATCCTCGAGCCGCACCGGCGCCGGGCGGACTTGTCCGGCCCCGCAGGCCGTGCTGTCTCTGCTGCACCGACACAGCTGGAGGACGAGTGCCACCGCCATTCCAGAAGGCCGCACCTACGGGCCCTGGCCGCAGGCAGGGGTCCGCCAGCTCCGCTCTGCCCTCCTGTGCGACTTCTCCTCATGCAGTGCCGGCCTGCCTCCGGGCTCCGGCTCCTCTGGGCAGTTTCCCGGAGAAGTGTCTCTGACCCACAACAGCCGCCTCGTTCACTCTCCGACGCTTTAACTAGGCCCTCGACGTTTTCATCCCGAGATGCTCTCCGTTCTATGCGTACGTACCGCTCCCTGCGCTCACCCGACTCTTCCTTCCAGCAAGAGCCGTGTTCCCACACCACCCGTTCGTGGGCCTGATGTGACCCACTTGCACGCAGTGGACGCTTCCCGCAGGGGACAAGGGGTCATCGCTGAGCGCTGCCGGCTGCCGCCTTCTCCGGCAAGGAGGCCTGGGGCCGGAGTTGGGCAGCGAGGCGCGCGCCGGCTCAGGGCTCCCCCCCCCCCCTCCAGCCCAGGACCAGGCTGACTCCCGTGCGGGCAAAGCCACAGATGACCACACGCGTGGAGCGCCATGAGGACCAGGAGAGGCCTTCGGAGTCCGGACGGCCACGTGCCACACTAACTATTTGCTGCCTTTACTGGGTAATAATCACTTCCCATGCGCTAATCCTACCGCCCAGCGGCCGCTCCCGGGGCAAGCAGACGGGGTGTTGGGGCCTGCTCCTTCGCCCCTGTGCTGGACTCAGCTGACCACTGACTGGCCACCACGGGCACCAGGGGAAGTGCCGTGACGGGGGGGCAGGGCAGGGAAGTCTGGGGGGTGCCCAGCCCCGAGTCCAGCACGGACCCATGCACGCCACCGGCCGGCTGGTGAGAGCTGGGCTGGGGCGCAGGCCCTGCGGGAAGCCCCCCCACCCCCCAGCCCACCTCGCCCTTTCCAGCTTCCTTTGGGCAGCAACTTTGACACCATCGAGTGACCTGTGACCTCCGGCAGAGCCGCTTCCCCTCAGGGCCTCAGTTTCCTCATCTGTGAAATCATGAAGTGAGACCGAGTGCTCCAGCCCTGGACTTTACAAATAAGATAGGGTGGTATCTTTCATCACTGCTTCCTCTTCCGTTTCAGAGAACTGGGTGGGGGGCGGGGCCCCGCAAGCTTAGGTGGCGCCCCTGGACTGGAGGAGCACCTCTGGGCTCTGAGAGGAGAGGCCGTCTCTGGGCCTGTGGCTCCTCCGCTCCTCCCTGCTCTGGCCTTCTCCACGTGTGGGCAAGACCCTGAGGAGCCTGGCTCGGGAGGGTGAAACCTCCTTAAAGTCACAGAGTTCAACAAAAACAAAAACAAAACTACCCGGAAGCCAGTCACCATGAAGCTTTGCCACATTTCCTCTTTCTCAGCTCTTAGCAAATCTCCTGCAGCAATTCTGGTGCCCCCTTGGGTGACGCCAGCTCCGGCAGGGCCAGCCCAGCAGGCACAGCGTGAGGACGGTCGCCCGCAGGCCTCCCCCACCCTGCCGCCTGCAGCTGCCCGAAGCAGCCCAACACCCAGTGTCTCTGCTGGGCCCGGCCCACCCAGGAACCCTGAGGAAGGCGCAGGCACCCCGAGTGGCACCCCTTGCTGGATGCCTGGGTCCTGGGTCCCTTTAGGGTGCCACAAGCAGCTGGGTGCTCGCACAGGGCCCCACCCGAGGCCCCAAGGGCCTGTGTTCTGGGGTGACTGCAGCACCCGTGGCTGTGGGGTGCGCCTACAGTTCCTCTGTGATCTGCCCAGGAAGAAGAGGGTTGGAAATTCCTAAACTGTATTTCCCAGTAGGCTATTCCCAGCGGAGGAAGAAGGAAGGGGCTTCAGCAAGGAGCTATCCATCACCCACAAGCAGAACTACGTCACCCATAAGCATGTGGGGGGTGAGTATGTAAAGGAGGGAAAAATGGGGATGGAACCCAAGAAACTGCAGAGACTGAAGTCCCCAAAGACACAATGTGGAGCAGACAGACAACAGTGACCAGCTGGATGGCCTGCGGGCTCAGGCCTTTTCTTGGGTGCCCAAGGTCCCCAGAGGGGGGACGACAGAGAAGGAGGAACTTAGGAAATGGGCACCGGTAGTCAGCCAGGAATAAGGCGTCCCAAGTCCCAAGCCCATTTTCAGTCTGAACAATCAGTAGGAACCAGGAGGGTACCCCCAAGCCCAGAGCTAGGTTCCTTTATCAGTCTGGCTGGAGACGGATTTGCTGTATAGCATCTCTCTCATTAGCCCACGAACAACCCCCAAACAGAAGTTGCACCTTTCCGTCTCTGAGTACGTCTCCAGAGTACCATGGAGCAAATTAGGGATAATGAGGGTAGGAGGAGTGAATGGGACTTGATACCCAGTCCCAGAATCCAGCTTCTCCTAAGATTGGACTTGGCTCTTTCAGAACCAATTTAAAGCAGAGTCCATTGCAACCTAATTTCTGATGAGGGATCAGTATCCAGAATATATAAAGAACTCCTACAAAAACGACACATGTTCAGCACCCCAGTCGCTAGGGAAATCCAAATCCAAGCCAGAATGAGGCAATGCCTCACACCTATGAGGACAGCTGCTAATGCAGAAAGCAACAAGTATTCGTGAGGACGCGGAGAAACTGGCATTGTTAAGGGCTGCGGGTGGAACTAGAAAACAGTGAGATGACTGTGGAGATCCTTGACAAACTAGATAAAGAATTATCCTGTGATCCAGCCATCCCACTTCTGGGTCTTCAAGCCAAAGAAGTGAAAACAAGGATTTAACCAGTTATTATACAACTCACGCCCACAGCAACATTATATACAGTCCAAAAAGGAAGCCATGGTCAATGGGTGATGAATAGATGAACAAAAGTGCTTATAAACGCGCAAGGAATATTACTAACCCCTAAAGAGGAAGGCAGTTACCGCATATGTGGCAATGTGGATGAAGACTTTACACTGAAACAAGCCAGCCATGAGAGGGGGTACTTGATGACTCCACTTAAATGACATTTCTAGAATAGTCACTTTGCAAAGACAGAAAGTACAACAGTGGTGGCCAGGGCTTGTGAGGAGGGGGAGACAGGGGGCTGTTGTCTAACAGGAATGGAGTTCCAGTCTGGGAAGACTACAGAGTTCTGGAGTTGGAGCTGGTGATGGTCGCACAAGGCTGGACGCACATGTTGCCACAGAACCATAGACTTTAAAATGGCTAAAATGGTAAATTTCATCGATGGCATATTTTAACAAGATTCCAAGGGCAGGAAGCTTGATGGAGGCTGTGTCACCTTCCTCAGGTGTAACCTCCTTCCCTCGGGTCCCACAGAGTTGGGAGCGTCCCTTACTTTCTCTGTTCAGAGCAAGTGACGAGACAATTCCAGTTTGAAGCCCCCGGGCCAAGACCCGCGGGCCCAGACCACCCCGCTGCTCTGCGCCCCTTGGAACAGCTTGATGCACCATGGGAGCTGGACAGCAGCTCCCAGGAGCCTTGCAGTTAAGTGAGGGTCAAGGGCTGCCCAGAGGCTCTCGGCGGGGAGCAGGGGACAAAGCCTGGGCTCAGATCTGGAAGGAGACTCGCGAGGAAATGGCTCAATCACCCACGTTCTGAAGCAACCAGTTATTAGGTGATTCAAGCAGGGGGCTCCCCAACCCACCTCACGTGTGCTCTCTCCACCCTGCCGTGGCCGGCCACGGTCAACGGTCAGCGTCCACCCTTTGGCCTCGTGCACCCCTGAGACGTGGATCAGACGACAAAAGAGCCGGGAAACAGCCAGGGCTCGTCTTGCGCAGGCCCAGGGGCAATGCCCTGCCTGTGGAGCCACAGGGTGGAGTAGGCCTGGCTAGCTGGAGCGCCACCCGCCCGCCCGCCTGTCCCCTCACCCTCATGTGTGCCCCGCACGCGGGAGCCCCGAACAGAGCTCAGCTTCCAGAGACCCCCAAGTACTTTGCTGGCCCGTAAACCCAGCACCGCTGGGGCTCGGAGAGGGTGGGCCTGGGGAGGCCAGCTTGAGTGTGGCCCGGCTGCTGGGCCAGCTCCTGCTGCGGGACGGGGAGTCAGCCACAAGTGACCCAGCCCTGTCCAGTGGTGCCAGCAGCCTGCGGCTCCCTGCCATGGGGAGGGGGCTTCCTGGCTCCCCTCGACTGCAGGCGAGTGCTCGGCTCGGCGTAGAGGACGAGGGCCCTGCTGGGTGTCAGAGCCTCCTCGCCGGCCCACGCCTGCCCCGTCTCCGCTGCCCACCCTGCGCGGCCCTCCCCAGGCCGGGGCTTGGGGGTGAAGCGGCGACGCAGGGCGTTCGTGCTTGGTCGCTGAGCATCTCTGCATCCTCTCACGGTCACTGGCCAGGGGATGACCCGCCCAAGCGCTGGCGGAGGGAACATCCACAGGGGACCAGGCGCTGCCTCACTGGGGCAACTTCTGGTGTCACGGCGGGGGCCTCGGTTATTTGGGCATCCCGGAAGGAGCTGCAGGAGGGCTGTGTGGCTTTGGGCAAGGAGCTGGCGTCAGGCACCTGGGCGCTAAGCCTGGAGGTGTCCCTTACTGCTGTGGGACACCAGAACATTGCTTGACCCCTCTGTGCCTCAGTTTCCTCACTGTTAAGTAGAAACCATGTGATCCTTGTGGAGTGGATGATCCAGGCAGGACCGAGTCTGATGAGCGTGTCCGACTCTTTCCGGAAGACCCCAGCTGTGCCCTCTCTCCGCCGAGCCCCCTCCCTGCATCGAGTTCAACGCCCATCTCCGCTCCCCGAAACGGCCCTCATCACCCCAGCCCCGGCCCTCCATGGGTTGTAGTGCCCTAATGCTGCCTGCGCCCCCAGCCCGAGCACCATGCTGCTTGGGGGAGGGAAAAGGAGGCCGGGAGGACCGTGCGCCTCCAGTGGGAACCTGGGCTTGGGCCCCAGGCCTGGCTGCTGGGACTCGCGTGGAGGCACAGAGAAGCCAGACCCCGGGATGCCGGGCCAGGACCACAGGGGCAGGGAAGGCAAAGGAGGGCACGGCCCCGCCTCAGCTCGCCACTCCCCGCAGCTGCCAGACAACGGAACCAAAGGAGTGATGCCTTGACCCCCTGGCTGGCCCCCCAAGGCCCCGGTCCAGGCAGAACCAGGCCACGCCTGCCCGCAGGTCCCAACCGCCCATCCTCGCCCTCCAGGGCAAGCCGAGCAACCCGAGGTGCAGGCACTGCTCTGTGCCGGGCGGTGCCCTCGCACTTCTGCTCACTCAGAGTTTTCTTTTCTTCTTTATTTTTAAAGATTTATTTTATTTATTTATGCGCACATAATACTCTGGGGTGCAGGCCAGAGTCCAGGGCGGTGACAGGACTCACCAGAGACCGAGTGGGGAGCAGAACAGGCAGCTGGACTGAAACACACTGCTGAGGGGAGCAGCGGGGAGGCAGGAGAGGTCTGCTGAGCCCTGTGGGTCAGCTCCCTGGCCGCAGCAGCAACAGCTTGATAGCACTGAGACTTTAAGCCCTGCGCCACCAGGGAGGCCCTCAGGATTTTCTCTTCGGGGTTACTGGAGAAGCCCGTGGGCCCCACACCCAGCAAGTGCCCCTAAAGCACCCCTGAGATCAGCTCCCGGCGACCTCGCCCCAAAGTGCATGGCCTCCGGGGAGCCCCCGCTGCCTCGTCGGGCCCTTGTGGCTGAGAAAGACGCTCCACGTCTTCATCGTTCCCCCCAAACCACGTAGCACCGCCGTGTGCCAGGGCACAGTGGTGAACGAGGTACGGGCCCGGCCTGGAGGTCACCCTCCGCCAGTGAGGGGCGGGGACACAAGCTGGTGTTAGCGGAGCGCCGACACGGGCGCAGCCAGGCTCAACAGAAAATGCTCTCTAAACCCGCCACAGTCTCCCCGCCAGTCCCCACTTCCGCGGCCAGGGGTGGGGGTGCAGGGCCGCACGCACCCATTGCCTCCCCGCGGAGGGCCTGCCCCGCCTCAGCCGGCCGTGCTCCCACGCCCGCCAGCCCACGGGGAGAGGAGGAGGAGAAAGAGGTTCATGGACTGGAGGCTGATGAACCGGTGATTGCAGAGAGCGAGAACCCAGATTTCTCAAGACTGCACCGGGAAAGAAGTGGCCTAGACTTCAGCGGCAGGAGGCCAGCAAGGGGAGAAAAGCAGCTCGGACAGCAGGTCTCCGAGCTCGGGGGGAGGTTCGCTTGACTGGGGCCTTCAGACGTGACTCTCCCGGAACACGGTGTGCCGGGGGAGGGCACGGGCTGGGGCCGGACAGATGTGGGCGGGCACCTTGTTCTGGCTCACCCCTTCACTGGATGTCCAACCTTAGGCTTGGAGCAGCAGCGACACCCCGTGTGGTTCCCAGGCGGCGGCCCCACCCCGCTCCGTCCCCCAGCCCGCCTCCCGCGCGGTGACAGCATGGAGCAGGGACCGGACCGGCACCTGAGTAACTGTGCACGCGCCTGGGCTCGGAGGGGCTGCTGATGGGCCAGAGAGGAAGGTGGCCATGGGTCCAGCTCCCCCCACTGCCCGCGGGGCTCTGCATGGGAGCTGGAGGCTGCAGTGACCCCTAACGGACTTCTCCAGCTCCAAGAGCTTCCACTTCTAAATCTCCATTTTCAAAAACAGACCCAGGGCCTCCCTGGTGGTGCAGGGGTTAAGTCGCAGCACCATGAAGCATCCGTAGCCACTGCAGCACAAGTTCGATCCCCGGCCAGGGAGGGACCCACAGGGCGCAGCAGACCTCTCCTGCCTCCCGCTGCTCCCCTCAGCAGTGTGTTTCTGTGGATCTGCCTGTTCTGCTCCCCGCTGTCTCTGGGGAATCCTCTCACCCCCCTGCACCTCTGGCCTGCACCCCAGTTCTTGTGTGCATAAATAAATAAATCTTTAAAAAAAAAAAACAACGCAAGACATAAAACAGACCCAGAGAGCGAGCGTGACTCACGCAGGCAACTGTAAACACTGACGCTTTGGAAGCTGCAGCGGGTGCTGGGCAGGGGAAGCATCTGCCCCCAGGGAGCCCGAGCAGTTGGGGAGACAAGACGCCACCCCAGGAGCAGCACACTGCTGGCGGGGGACAACGAGGGGGGCACAGCCCTTCGCCAAGAAGCAGGGCAGAGCAGAGCTGCTCAGGCGGCTGCAGAGAGGCGGAGGGGCTCCCGCGGGCCAGCGCCTGTGCCCGCCGGGGGCTCACCCCGACCTTCACTCCCAGCCTCCGGGAGGTCGGAGTCACCCACTGACGCCAGCCAAAGCACAGCCATACCCGCGCCCGGCCCACAGAAATCTCCCGAGTGCTCCCCCACCGGTGTGGCTCCACTTAATGGGAACATAGACTGTATGTTCGACGACTTAAAACGTGGCGGTCCGTGCCGGCCTCAGCCACCCCTCCCGCCCCGGCCGCGCGGGGGCGGAGTGAAGACACAGCAGCTGCCCCCAGCGGCCCTGGTCACCGCCCGCCCCGGGGACCAACTCGGTGGCACTGGACGAGGGAGGCGAGTCCCGCTCCAGAGGCCCCGCGCACGGAGAGGAGCTGCCCGCGGGGAGCGGCAGAGGCAGCAGCTGGCAGCGGCCCACAGCAGAGCTGGGCAGGCCGGAGACCAGCCCTGGCCAGCAGGTGTGCGGGCAGCACCGAAAAATTCAGTGGCCCCGGGGTCTGAGGAGCTTTATTTTTACTGTTCAAATTTGGAGCTAAATTACTTTCAGTATTTTCTCTCATGCCAGGAGGGCAGGCGGAGGTTCTGTGCCTGCAGCTGGCGGGGAAACAGGGATTTCCCTGCCTGGTCACAGGCTGTCAGCTTTGGCGGGTGTCCACGGGCCAGAAGGCGGGTTGGGGGGGAGAACAAGGGTGTAGACCAGGAAGACCTGGGGCCGGGGTGGGGGGCCAGGGGTGTAGACCAGGAAGACCTGGGGCCAGGGTGGGGGGCCAGGGGTATAGACCAGGAAGACCTGGGGCCAGGGTGGGGGGCCAGGGGTGTGTTCCACAGGTGCTTAAGCATAATTTTTAACCATAGAGTCAACCTTCTGTTTTCCACGTCTACAAAGAAAGCACGCGTGAGGGCAAGTCTCCAGCTAGAAGAACTTTAAATGATGAAAGCTGTAGGGCCTCCCTGGTGGCGCGAGGGGTTGAGCACTGCCAGGGAGTGACCCACAGGGCGCAGCAGACCTCTCCTGCCTCCCCGCTGCTGCCCTCAGCAGTGTGCTTCAGTCCATCCGCCTGTTCTGTTCCCCGCTCTGTCTCTGGGGAATCCTCTCGCCCCCTGAGACTCTGGCCTGTACCCCACCCAGCTCTTGTGTGCATAAATAAAATCTTAAAAAAAATGATGAAAGTTGTAAAACGGTGAGATCGCTAAGCTGCACAATTCTGGAACTGCTGACAGGGCAGCTCCCCTGCTGCGCTAAAGGTGGGGGCAGCATGGCTGGGAATGGGGTGGTTGGGGCTCCTCGCCCCTCACAGACTGAGGCTGCTGGTCTCTCCGTTTGTGGAAGGGCTGAGGAGACAGGACTGCCTGGCGTGCCTGCTGCTGGGAGAAATGGGGGTTTTCTGACTAGTCACGGGGTGTCAGGAAGCCCGCACCTGTCCAACGGGGCTCCCGGTGACCTGAGGGCCAACAGGCCTGTGTGCTCTGGGAACAGTCCCCCGACTCCCGGAGTCTGGGTGGGGGCTCCTCGGAGGTCACGCCACAAGTTGCTGACGGAAACTCGTGGAGAGAGAAGTTTCCCACGAGGAGAGAACCAAGAGGATCACCTGACAGAGAGGCTGAGAGAGGCGCAGCCCTGGTTTGACCCAACCAGGTGCACAGCCGGTGGGGTCCCCCAGCCCCTGGGCCTCCGTAAATCTGTGAGGCAGGCGCTGGGCCAGGCGCCTTCGGCAGAAACACTGCAGGAAGTGAGCTCTGAGCATGCGCCCCGGGGTGCCCCTCTCCGTGCAAGACAAACCCCAAAGCACTGCCATCCTCAGGCCTCGGGGACCTGGCCCTGTAAGGGGCAAGCCAGCCCCTCAGCCGCCCCACGGCCGGCGCGCACCCCAGGCACCAAGGACGCACCGCTGCCGCCGGGGGCCTGGCGCGGCCCGCGCATCGCCAGGCCCTGCTTCCTGTGGGCTAAAGCAGTGAGACCCCGGCCGGGAGGCACGAGGTGCAGGCTCTCAGCCTGGCCCCCAGAAACCTGCGGTGTGATCTTCGAGGAGCCCCCCACCTGGACTCCAGGAGCTGGGGGCACTGCTCCTGGCTGAGGCCCCCGGCCTGCATGCCAAGCACAGGCTGGTCCTCCAAATGCACCAGAGCTCCATGTGCACACGGCAGAGGTGCCCCACGGGGCACCCCGTCGAGGAAGTCCCGGATGAGTGGGCCTCGGCCTCCTGAACTGGTGACTCAACCCACCCTCCTGCCCGCTGAGACGAGACGCCCCAGAAACGGCCATTTGCTGAAAGGAGAGGAAACCAACCTGTCCCCTGTCTTGGGCTCTGTCTCTCTGGCCCTCCGCGTTCCTGAGAAGAGGGGGGTCTCCCCCACCCTCCCACCGCCCACCAGAGCGGCTGGTGGGGGCCTCTGGCTCTGACCGGGGAACACACTAGCGCCTTTCCCTGGAGACAGATGCTCTCAGGACCTCAGATGTCGTCTCTCCTTCGGCAGGAGAAGCACTGCTGGGGTCTGGACAGGGTCGGACACAACAGAGATCTCTTTAGAAACCCTTTCAAACATGACTCCGAGGGAAAAGAGAGCGCTAAATATGTGGATGGTGGAATAGCACTTAGCAGGGCGAGAGGCTGAGACATCTGTGTGAAGCCTCGGCTCCCAGGTCAGCTGCACCTCAGCGGGCCTGCTCTTCCTGCCGCTGAGGACACCCCAGACTTGCTCTCAGGGGGAGGTGGCCCCGCCCCGTCTGCCTCCTGTCCTGAGAGCTGAGCCAGGGCTGGGGCAGCTCTGGGGCCCAGGGAAGCTTCCTCATACAGACTGGCAGACTTTATTTTTGAAGATTTATTTATGCACACAAGAGCTGGGGCACAGGCCAGAGTCCAGGTTGGTGAGAGGACTCACCAGAGACAGAGCGGGGAGCAGAACAGGCAGATTGACTGAAACACACTGCTCAGGGGAGCAGCGGGAGGCAGGAGAGGTCTGCTGTGCCCTGTGGGTCCCCTCCCTGGCCGGGAATCGAACTCGTGCTGCAGTGGCTGTGGATGCTTCACAGTGTGGCGCTCAGCCCCCTGCACCACCAGGGAGGCCCAAGACTTTGCTCTCTTACCCTTGTCACTAGGCAGAAGCCAGGGATAAAAGGGGCCACGCCCATTGCCCTTCCCTTTCTGCAAGTATTTCTCCTGATCACCCTGTCTGGGGTTCCACAAAACCAGTTTTTCAGAAGGGATTTCTGCCCTCTGAGTGCTTCGAGCAGAGGCCTCATTCTACTCAGCGGAATAAAAAGACAGAGCAGGAGTGTCTGCGGACGACAAGTTGTACAACCCAGAGCTGTGGTTTCGGGGGGATGCCAGGGCTTGGATAAGAAAGAGTTTGTTTGGGCCAAGGAACGCTTCCTCTCCCACTCCAACATATTTCTTGTAGAATATTTCCATTTCTCCTCAGAAGCATCAGAAGTAACTATTTTTCATTCAACATGTAACAGAAAGCCAGCCCAGCACCCCTCCTCCACCCAGCCTGCAGAAAGCCCACCTCTGCACACCCCGAGGCAGCAAAAGCCAACTTTCTTTAAAAACAGGAACCGTTTCCTTCCCAACCAGCAGCAAAGTCCTCTAGAGCAAGGGCCCTCAGCCTCAGTCACATCCCAGCACTGCCTGGGCGCTTTCCCTTTTATTAAAGACTTGTTTTATTTCTTGCACACAAGAGCTGGGGTATAGGCCAGAGGTGCGGGGGGGTGGAGGGGGCTTGGAGAGGAGTCACCAGAGACAGAGCGGGAGCAGAGAGAACAGAAATGCACGGTCTGAAGTGCACTGGGAGCAGCGTGACATGGGGTGGCTGCCCAGAGCCTGGCAGGGCTGAGACTTAACCCCTCTCGCCAGGGAGGTGGGGCTTTCAGAGCCTGCGCTCCGGGGTGTCACCCCAGGGGGCACCCTAGGCCAATCACACCAGACCCCAAGGGACCTGGCTGAGGGGCCCGGGCATTGCTGAAGCCCCCGGGGTGTCCAACATGGGGCTCAGGCTGGGAGTCACTGGTCTAGGGACCCCAGAGAGCAGGGGTGCCTGTGCCTGGGGCGGGGGGCACCGACAAGGCAGGAGAAGGGGCTATCTCCCCTCTGCAGCTAGGCCGTGAGCCCCACCTCCCCCTGGCCCCGGCCCTGGAACAGGCCTCACGAGGGGATGCCCCGAGAACAGGTGCTGGGTCGAGGGGCCTGCTTACCCCGTTTCCCTCAAACGCTGAAGCCAGAAGCTCCCCCTTGCTGCCTAGAGCCCTCTCACAACACGAGGGAGCAGCGCCTTTGCCTGACGGAGAACCCATGCAAGATGCGCTTTGAATAAGGTTCCAGTCAGGTCTGTGGATGTTTCTGGTGCGTTCTGCATGGCGCAAGGCAGCTGGATTTACCTGGGTGTGCCACACACCTGCGGGGTTTAACACCTCGCTTCTGTCTAGAACAGGTGACCTCTCCCCTCCAAGGACCTGGCTCTGGCAGCGGGAGGCTCTGCCCTGGACTGGGCGTGTGCTGGGGGGTCCAGCCCTGGGGGTCCAGCCCTGGTGTCCAAGGGTGACCTGGCAGATTACCCAGCGCAGCCCGGAAGTTAACCGGTAGAAGCTCAACGGAGTTTGTTTCTGAAAACACCCTGGGCTTCTGCAAAGTCGTGGGGCTGTTCTAAGTCGTGGTGGCTGGCCACCACAATGAGGAAGTCTCAGCATCAGCACACCTGCCTGCCCCGGCGTGGGCACCGTGCAACCCAGCAAGGGCGTCAAAGTGGGATCTGGGGGCGAAATTGAAACTGCCGCCCTCCTTGGCCCAGGTGAGCAAGCCGCAGCTGAGAGCTGTGAAGACACCACGTCCCCAGGCCCCACAGAGCCATGTTGAAAGGGAACAGGAAATGGAGAAAAGAGCATTAAAAGGGGCACAGCCACCGGCAGCCCCCAGGGCTGAGACACAGCCTAGTTCCGCTCCGCCTCGCGCTCAGGCTCCTGCCACCGCCACCCGCTCCAAGACACGCGGCTTTGCCTGCCCGGGGCGGGCGGCCTCGAGGCGCAGGTTTGGTGCGCGCGGGGCGGCCCTGGCAGGGCGGCCGGCGTACCTTGGCGGCGCGCTTGCCCTGCGCGTTCCTGAAGAAGGTGGTCTTGGCGGTGAAGAAGCAGTCCTCCAGCTCCTCCTCCAGGCTGCAGTAGCCGCTGCTCATGCTGCCGTCCACCGTCATCGGGCCGAGCCCAGGAGGGGCCAGCCCCGGGCGAGATCCGGGCGCCGACGTGGGGCCCCTGCGCAGGCTGCGCCCGGGACTGGCGCCCACTGCCTGGGTCCCTGGCGCCCCGGCCGGCGTGGGGTCAACTGCTTCCGAGAGCGCAGGGCCCGGGCCGCAGCAGCCAGCCCCGCTCCTACAGCAAGGCGGTGTCAGCTGTCCAGCGCCGCCCCCGCCAAGCGCCCAGCGCCATCCCGCGCCCCTCCCGCCCCTGCCGCGGCTGTGCTGGAAGCCACTTCCTCTGCAAGGTTCCTCAAAGCCCCGGCAGGCCCGGCGCCCCACCCCCAGGCTGTGCCTCCACCTCCGGGTGCATGGGGCGCCGTGGGCAGGTGGGCCTAGCGGCGCAGGGCAGAGGAGGACGCCCGGCAAGACTAGCCCTGCGGACCTGAGCTGAGAGATGCCCGGGGCGCCTCCTTTGGGTGAGACTCTGGCTCCTGAGGGCTCAGGTGCTTAGGAGGCGCCCTAGGGCCACTCCATCCCTTCTCCCGCTCCCCACCCCAGCGCTGCTGCCCGTTCAGTTCCAGGGGAGGGTGCTGGGCCCATCTGGGCGGTCAGGGCAGTAACTGCGGGAGGAGGCCAACAGTGGCCGGCACAGGGAGCAGCAGCATTGTCACTTGCAGATGCGGAAGAAACTGCAGCCGGGGCCAACACATGCAAAAGCATGCAAAGTCGGAGCGACCTGGACGGGAGCTGAGCTGAGCTGGCTCTCCCCGAGCCCCGGGACGGGGAACCTGCCGACCCGCCGGACGCGTGCGTCTGCCAGCCAGTCTGTCCAGAGGTCTGTAACGCTTCCGCCCTTCCCACCAAGGGGAGCTCCTCTAAGTCTCCTCAGTCAGGGTTGGATCCTCAAAGGGGTTGAGAAGCGCCTTGAAGACCGACTGCGGTGCCAGCTGATTTGCACGCTGTCATTTGTTTTTTCCAGCAGCCTCGAGATGGAGGTAATCACGCCCATTTTAGGGGTGAGGAAACTGAGGGTCAGAGGCAAATGAGCTCCAGGACCCGGTGACTCCAGGCCTAGCCTTGCAGCCTCTCAGCAGACATGGGCTGCTCTGGGGAGCAACCCCTTGCCCTTTAAAGGTATATAGAGGTCTTTAAAAATAATAAAAATAAATAAATAAGGGGCCTCCCTGGTGGCGCAGCAGGTTGAGCGCTGCACTGTGAAGCATCCGTGGCACAGCAGCGCGAGTTCGATCCCCGGGCAGGGAGGGACCCACAGGGTGCAGCAGACCTCTCCTGCCTCCCTGTTGCTCCCCTCAGCTGTGTACTTCATCAGATCTGCCTGTTCTGCTCCCCACTCTGTCTCTGGTGACTCCTCTCACCTCCAGCACCTCTGGCCTGACCCCAGCTCTTGTGTGCATAAAGAAATCAATCTAAATAAATAAATAAGTATTTAGGAGGGTGCAGCGTTCCAGGACGAGCAAGCGAACGCTTCAGAACCTGGCACTGCTGGGGCACTGCGCTGGTCAGGTCTGGCCCTGGACTCCCCTGGGCACCCAGAGGAGTGGCTGAGATGGGTGGGCAGGCTCTCCCAAGTCCTTGTGCCTTTCCTGCTGCTGTCTTGGGAGAGCACACGCTGGAGGGGGAGGTGCAGCCCCCAGGCAGCTGCGGCCCCATTTGAAGGTCTGGCTACTCTGCAGGAGCCCTGCCTTCCTCCGCCTTAGCCAAATCCATCTCTGAGGAGGGGTTCGGGCTGCAGCTCAGTTTGGCTGCATCCTCCCACGGCCTTCCTCCCAGACGCCTGCAGGCGAGGGCAGGAGACGGCGGAGGCAGCGTGGCAGCCAGCCCACCGGGCCGGGAGAGTGGGCAGTTCCGGTAGCTGGCTCCCCGGGCAGGAAGCTAAGTGGAGGGCGATAGCAGGTGGGGGGGGGGTGCTGGGTGACGTGCTGGGGGGATGTGCGGGGGGACGCAGGGGAAACTCCCACACTGCAAGTGGACTCCGGCTCTGTCTGGAGTGATCTTTTCTTTAAACGAGTGTTTTAGAGGTTGGGGTTTGGGTGGGGAGGGATTCCCCAGAGACAACAGTGCGGGCACAGGAAGCTGGTGTTGCCTCACCAGCGACCCCAAGCTCAGTGACGGGATGAGTGGGGCTGAGAGGGCGCCTCCACTGCCCTTGCAGTCTGCCGCTTTGTGCAGCCGCCACAGAAACACTCTTCCTCTAAAATGCGCCTCCTTGCACAGCGGACAGCGGGACTCTGACAAGAACGCCCGCTCCAGACCTCTGTGGCCAGTGTCCTAAGCATCGGCCAGCACCATGTGACCGTTCAAAATGCACATTCTCAGGGAGCAGCTAAGGATGACCTTTGCAGGCACGAAGCCAAAGTACGCCAGGCGTCGGCATCGGTCTCTCGTGCGCCGCACCGGGCGCCAGGCCCAGTCGGGGCCCGTTCTGAGGGACGCTGTCCTGGGGGCCGCTCCGGGCCATGCCGGACGAGAGCTTGACGTCTGAACGAGGCTTCTCGAAGCCCTTGGACCGCACTCGTCACTCCACTTAGGCTGCTCTACAACCTCGAGAGCCCCCATTTCTCAGATGAGGAAACTGAGGAGGTAGCATGACCCATCTCAGCGCACGACCCTCAGAGCCTTTCAGCGCCTACCCCCGTAGCTATTGCCCTCCCACCCATCAGCGCATCGGGGCTCGAGGGCCCTGGACGAGCAGAGGTCACTCGCAGTACGAGTCGGCTGGCTTCCGGGAGGAAACACCCAGGCTGAAGCTCCAGGGTCCCGAGGAGCAGAGGCCCGGGTTCCCCTCCGCGTCTCATGACCTGGCCGGGCCCCTCCCGCTGGCGGCCAGCGCAGTGTGCTCTGGCAGGGCGGCCGGAGCGGCAGCCGGAGCCTCCAAGCCCAGCTGGGGTTTGGAGGGCTCCACAAGGGACGTCCACAAGGGCCGGGCACGGGCTGTTCCGCCCTGGCCCAGGGGGGTCTGCAAGTCCAGTGACAGCTGCAGCCTTAGTCCGTGAAGGTGCCGGGTCCAGAAAGCACTGAAATGCAGAACAGACATTCTTTTCCTTCCTTTCTAGAGCGTGAGCCCGACATGAGGCCAGGGCGCCATGAAAGAGCCACCCTTGGTTCCGAGCGCCCCGGAAAAGGCAGTGCCCGTGAAGGATCCCCCCTTGGTTCCGAGCGTCCCGGAAAGGGCGCGGTAGAAGCCTGGAACTCAGCTCCGGGCCAGCCAGGGAGGGCACTTTGCGCAACTGTGGGCGTCGGGCTTCTCACTGTCCTGCGGAGGGCAGCCTTGGGTGTGGACCGGGTGTGGGCGTCACAGCACACCAGCATATTCGGAGGCTGGAAACCGGGGAGAGGGGCCACCCCACCCTAAACATACCTGGAACCCATCATTAGCCAGCACGCGCAGCACGGCCCTGGGAACCGTGCGCGCGGCCCTGGGAACCGTGAGCGCGGCCCTGGGAACCGTGAGCGCGGCGCTGGGAACCGTGCGCCCGGCCCTGCGCCCGGCCCTGGGAACCGTGCGCGCGGCCCTGGGAACCGTGAGCGCGGCCCTGGGAACCGTGAGCGCGGCGCTGGGAACCGTGAGCGCGGCCCTGGGAACCGTGAGCGCGGCCCTGGGAACCGTGAGCGCGGCCCTGGGAACCGTGCGCGCGGCCCTGGGAACCGAGAGCGCGGCCCTGGGAACCGTGAGCGCGGCCCTGGGAACCG
>JAGFMF010011641.1:4586933-4709168 GCA_019455555.1 Galemys pyrenaicus | reverse complement strand
GGGAACCGTGAGCGCGGCCCTGGGAACCGTGCGCCCGGCCCTGGGAACCGAGAGCGCGGCCCTGGGAACCGTGAGCGCGGCCCTAGGAACCGTGAGCGAGGCCCTGAAAACCGTGAGCGCGGCCCTGGGAACCGTGAGCGAGGCCCTGGGAACCGTGTGCCCGGCCCTGGGAACCGTGAGCGCGGCCCTGGGAACCGAGAGCGCGGCCCTGGGAACCGTGAGCGCGGCCCTGGGAACCGTGAGCGCGGCCCTGGGAACCGTGAGCGGGGCGCTGGGAACCGTGAGCGGGGCGCTGGGAACCGGAGTTACGGTCTCTGTTTCATCCGTGAAAAGAGGCTCAGGCTGGGCGACTTGTTAGCTGAAGGTGGGACCGAACCAAGCGCCGGTCTGACACCAGAACCCAAGTCCCTGGGCCTTCTGGGCATGTCCACAACGGCCGAGCCGTCTGAGCTGCAGTCCTGGCCACAGGTCAGCCACTCTCGGCCTGCCCTTCCCTTGAGCTCTGCCACGTTTCTGGTCTCTTCTCCCAGAGCGCGGGTGCTCTCCCTGGCCGTCCGGTCTCATCGATGCCAACAGCGTGAACTCCCCAGCAGACCCGTGTCTCAGAACCACCGCAGGGAGCTCCAGATGAATTCCTGGAGCACCCAGCCCTCCCTACCGGGGCTCACTCTGACAGGTGCAGGCAGCTCATCCCTCCCTGCCTCAGCCTCCACCTGTGCCTCTGAGTGTCCTGTGGCGGGGGGTGAGAGCCACGAATGCGGACCTCGCTCCATCCCTCACTTCTCTAAACCCCCCACCCCGCGGCCAAAGTTACCCTTCTAGGCCAAGCGTGGGCCGAGGCGGTTCTCTGCCACAGCCTCCTGTTCAGATGGAAACCAGTGATTACGAATAACCACTGCGCGTAGCTGTGGCTGCCTGGGCTTTGCTCCACGTCACCAATCTTTGCTGCGCATCTTCTCCCAGGCAGCACCAGGCGGGAGCTGGGTCAGGGCACGTGTGCCCAGCGCAGGAGGCAGCAGGGCATGGGTGAGACGCTGCCAGAGTCACACCTCTCCGCAGAGCACTCGGTCCTCATCCCCCACGAGAAGGGGTTTTCCAGGAGAGTAAACTGAGGCTCAGCGTCGCCCAGGGTCTCAGCAAGGATGAGAGGCGCCTCCGGCTGTACCCCAAAGGACATGAAGCTGGGGTCGCCGGGTGCCCTGCACCTGGCTGTCCAGTACACCTTGGCCCACTGGCCCTCAGTGGTCACTGCTCTGTCCTGCGGCTGCCAGGCATGATGACCAGGAGCGCAGTGCCCTTCCAGCCTGATCTGGGCCACACCCCGGTGCCCTGAGGGGCTGCCGGGAGGCGGAGGGAGGAGCACGGCTGCCACGGTGCCAAGCGGCTGGTGGCCGAGCCTCTGCCAGCGTGCACAGGGCCCTGGTCTCCTTTAGCAGGAGGGGCCGTCGGCCAGCCCAGTGCGTGCGGCTCTGGTCCTGGCAGCCCTCGCGCCAGCTCCTGCTGCTGGCCAGGCAGGTCAGCGCTGTCCTCCAGGGCCTGCTTGTGCTGCAGGGGGGGGCTCTGGTGCTCGGATGGCGGCGCGGCACTGGCCTCCGCCCTGGGACTTCTGGCTACTGCTGCCAGCTGCCAGTCACTCAGGCCTTGGCCCCAACAGGTACCACACCTGCACCTCACCAGGTGTGTGCAAACCGGGGGAGCGGCGAGCACTGGGACTGGAAAGCCCCGATGCCTCACGCTCCAGACGCCGCCCCACTCCGACCTCCCGAGGGGTGTGGGTGCGCCTGGGAGCTGGGGACTCCGGGGGCGGGCAGCTTAAAAGGCCGCAGCAGTGGCCAGCGGCCCTATTCCTCCACAGCGTGTCCTGTCTTGTCTATGGTGGGCTGTGTGGCCTGCCCCCCACATGTGACCCTGTTCTGCTTGCCCTTAGGCCTTGCAGCTGGGGTGCAGCTGTTCCTGCTGGCGCCAGGACACTGGGGCAGACAGACTGCTCCATCCAGCCCTGCCTGGACGTTCTCTGTCTCTCTCACCCAGCCCTGCCTGGACGTTCTCTCTGCCTCCCTCTCCCTCTTCTCACGCCCCATAGATGTAAAACCTGTTGCTGTTTCTCTCCCTGTGTGTCCTGCCCATTTGTAAGGGCAGGTGAGGACACACCAGCTGGGCCACACCCGCCACACCCCCTTAGTTCAACCAGGTCACAGATGGCACATCAGATTTCAAACCCATAAGAGCTCTGTGTCTGACAACTGTCCTCTGCGAAGACAACTGCCATCCTCCCGAGGACTCCCCAGGGGCCACATGCTCTCTCAGACTCTGGGTGGCCTCAGGGGCTCCCAACACGTGCAGCAGGAGTGCACGCCCCTCCAGCCGCAACCGAGTCATTCCAACGCACAAGGTTTGATGCAAACTCCAGAAGTCGCCCCGGTCCGCTGGGTCCCCTGTGGTCACAGCCCCTGCCTCTGTCCCCCCAGACGACCTCACCCCCACCTCTCAGCAGCACCTTTCCCAGAGGCCAGTTGGGCTGACGCTTGAGAACGTGGCTCTCACAGCACCACACAGGATGTGCACCGTGAGAGCTCAGCCCCTCCACTTCCTGCTGCCAGAGAGGGTGTCTGCACGCCATTGAGCTCCATGCACAGGAGACTCGCTTTCTCGGGGGGCTGAGCGCGGCCGCACCGCTCTTGCTGGTCAGCCAGGCTGGCCGCTCCGATAGGCCCCGGATGCTTAGACACAAAGAACAGTTCAGTCAGCTTCTGGAGAGCTCATGCAGGGTCTGAGCTGGCCACAGGGAGCCACAACTGTCCCCCACTGGGGGGTCCAACCTCACGGCCAGGTCCGTGTGGTCACTGTGTGAGATGGACGGCTCCTGCACTGCCACGCACAGGCAGCAGGCCTCAGTGGCCCGGCCAGGCACCCCCATCTCTGGGGTAGGAGTTGGGGTGGGGCTGTGAGGGGCACAGAGAAATGACTCCAGTGCTTAAGGATTTCTGGGGGCGTAATACTGGCTGCGGTTCCTCCCCAGCAAGGCTCTCCACTGCCTCCACGGTGGGGGCCTCCCGTTCAGCCTGATCGAAGCGCTCTCTGGCTGTGGCTGAGCTAAGGCAAGTCTCGGGCAGCTCCTGGGAGCGGCAGTGACCAGCAGAGCCACCCTGGCAGCTCTGGCCAGTGTCTGACTTCTGGGGTGTGGCGCGAGGTCTGGGCAGGAGGGGCTGGCCCAGATGTGGCCGAGTGCAGGGGTGGGGGCCGGTTCCTTCCTTTGTGCACACGGAGGAGTTGGCAACAGATGAGAGCAAGTGGACTCAGAACACATATTCAGTTAACCCAAAAGAAGGGAGAAAAAAATGTAACAGAGAACAAAGGAGAGGTAGGAAAAAGAAAACAGGGGCCTCCCTGGTGGCACAAGGGGTTAAGCACCGCACTATGAAACATCCACAGCCACTCAGCACGAGTTCGATCCCCGGCCAGGGAGGGGACCCACAGGGCGCAGCAGACCTCTCCTGCCTCCCCGCTGCTCCCCTCAGCAGTGTGTTTCGGTCAGTCTGCCTGTTCTGCTCCCCGCTCTGTCTCTGGGGAATCCTCTCACCCCCCACACCTCTGTCCTGTACCCCAGCTCTTGTATGCATAAATAAGTCTTCAAAAAAATGAAGAAAAAGAAAACAAATAACAAGATGACAGACTTAAAATTGAGTTATATGAATAATCATATTAAATGCAAATGATCTAAATAACCCAGTTAAGGAACGGAGACTGTCCAATTAGATTAAAAAGTACTGTCTAGAAGAAAGGACCTTAAGTACGGAGACACTCAAAGCAGGAGGATACAGAAATAGGCTGTTAATGAAAGAGAGCTGAAGTACCTCTATTAATATCGGATAGTAGATTTCAAAGGAGAGACTGTTCCCAGGGATAAAGAAGGCTAGTTCATGATACCGCAGGGTGGCAGACCCACAAGCTGGCTGCAGATGTCAGCACCCGTCCCAGCCCTGCCTGGGATGTAGACTGAAGCGTGGTGCACCGCAAGAAGTGTTAGCTAGTATGACTGTGAACCACAATGCAATCTGCTGGACGCTTGCTGAGCACTTCAGAGGTCCTGGGCCTGGAGTCACCAGAGAGGTGCAGGTGTGTGTTATGTGTGAAGAAGCTCAGGACCCGGAGCTGGGACAAACCAGCTCCCCTGTGCGTTCCTCTTGCTCTCCAGCTCCCCCGTGTGGAAGTCCTGGGTTCAGCAGGAGGCTGACGGCCAGACCAGAGGGACTTGCTTCTCTGGAGGGCTCTGGAAAGGCAGAACTCCAGGCAGGGGCGCAGTGAGGGCACCGCCAGGAAACAGCTCTCTGCGCCCCTGAGCCCCAGCTGAGTGGCCGCAGCGCTAAGGGAGGTGGTTCTGGCGGGACGGGTGTAGGCTAAGGGGCAGCGGCTGGACGGCAGCCTGGAAGCCATCTGTCCCTCTGTAAATGGGACAGGGCCCTGGTCTTTTCATCGACAAAGCGGAGCCATAACTTGAGCCTCAAGAAGGGAATACTCCTGTCTTCCGGCAAAAAGCGCCTGCCCGAGCCACAAGGTCACCATCTGGTTTCACATCCAGGCCAGCAGCCATCTTTCTGGTTTTCACAGAGTTGGCTGGGTCAGACCCTGCAGGGTTTCACCTGATCCAAATTTAGGCTGAGGGGCCTCCTGGCGGTACAGGGTGTTAAGCACCACACTCTGAAGCACCCACAGCCGCTGCCGCATGAGTTCAATGCCCCGCCAGGGAGGGGCCCACAGGGCGCAGCAGACTTCTCCTGCCTCCCGCTGCTCCCCTAATCAGTGTGTTTCAGTTGCTCTGCCTGTTCTGCTCCCCGCTCTGTCTCTGGTGAGTCCTCTCACCCCCACACCTCTGGCCTGTACCCCAGCTCTTGTGTGCATAAATAAATCTTTAACAAACAAACAAATTTAGGTTGATTTTGAAGGCAATAGGGGTCCCCGAGGGCTTTGTGATGCGGTGACCCATACAAACGAAGCCAGACGCCGGCGGCGAGGCAGGGAGCGTTGCAGGCGGTACCGGGTCCTCTGCACACTTCCAGGAGGGTCCGCCCCGCCCTCGCACCACGGCCCGCTGCCGGCTGCTCCAAGCAGAGAGCGGAGGCCGCGCAGAGCCGGGCTCGCAAGCGGAGGCCGGCCCGTCACACGCACACCCCACAGCCGGACGGGAGCCGGACGGGAGCCGGACGGGAGCCGCTCTGCTGCCGCCGGGGCGGGGCTCGGTCTCAGGAGAAAGTCTGGCGCCTTTAAAAACATTCACGGAGAACCCCACGGAAGCGCTGGCCGCTCAGCGGCACTCACGCGAGCAGGGAAAACTGCACGTCGTCTCGCTCTAGCCCTTTCGGCGCCTGCCCCGCAAGGAGACGCCTCTCGGCGCGGCCTGCGCTTGTGCGGACCTCACCCCGCCCTTGCACGCGCACTGTGTGCCCCCTGGCCGCCACTGGCCGCTGGGGTCACCCCGTCCGGCTCACCTTTGGGAAGGGGCCTGCCATCCGCACGGGGGTAGGAGCTTGCACTTCCCGCCACCCCTCCACCTTACACAGGGGGCCCTGCACCTCCCGCCACCTCTCCACCCTGCACAGGCCTCAGGTGCTCAGCGGGCCTGGACCGCAGAGGCAGACTCTGTGGCGGCGCCTCCCACCGGAGGCACCTGAGGGTCTTAGAACTGTACCTAGACCGGTAAGTGCGCGGGGCAGCAAGTCCGAGGCAGTCCTAGACGTTTTTCCTTTTAACTTTAAATACTAAGTACTAATGTGTGTCAGGAAAAGTCCTATGCACATCAAAGGGTGACCTGAGAGACTGACAACGTTTCCTCTAGCCCAAGTTTAGGACAACACGCGTCTGTTGTAAGAGGAGACAGCAGACAGTGGGCGGGATGGAGCTTGGACAGAGCGGAATCCGGTGGGAAAGTCCGGGGCGAGCTTCCACGCTGCAGGGAGGGGCCCCGCTTGGCCGCCAGGTGGGAGCCTGGTTTCCTGAGTGCGCCCTGTGTTCTGGAAGGCCCAGCGGGAGGGACCCAGGCCTGCCCGACACCACGGGGTCAAGGCCCGGGTGCGCGACGCGGGGGGCCAGGGTCCGCGCGTGGCTTCGCTCTTGCCCTCTCACCGTGCGCTGCGTGACCCGGCACTGACAGCGGGCAGAGTACGGGCGGGGCTCGGGGTGCAGCCCTGAGGCTGAGCGGGAGCAGTATGGGTGCACTTGCTCTTGGGGTCCCTTCCCCAAAGCCAGAAGGAGCAAAGCGAGCCACGGCAGGTCTCTCCACCGCAGGGCACTGGAGCCCCGAGGGCTCTCACGGGGAAGTCCCTCTCCCCCACCTGCAGCGTCAGTCTGGGGCGGCCTCCCAAGGGCCAGAGCTGGGCTGTTGGGCTTCAGCCAATGGCAAAGATGTTCCCAGGGAAGAGCTTACACTGAATAAGGGGAGCCCCTCAGTCAAGTGGGGGTGGCCGAGGGAAGGGTCAGATGGAACAGACCCCCAGACATCAGAGAGCCCGTGTGCCCTGCACTCTGTGTCCCAGGCCCCTGCCCTGCTTCTTGGCTTGATGGGGCTCTGAGCCACCCACGCCTCCCTTCCCCCCTCAAGCGGCACCTGGGGCTACCACTTTCCAAACATGAAGGTCAAATACTTAAAGGATGAGCTCAAGCACGTTTGGAAATGCAGGCGCATACAGGAAGGAGATATAAAAATGCTAATGTCAGTGCTTCTTTGGAGGGAGGAAAATCAATAAGTTTCTTTTCATTTAGCAGCGGTAATGGCGGTCTGAGCCCGAGATAGCTGCGCTCACACCAGGCCCCTGCCCCATCGGCTCAGCCCAGCCCAGATGACATGTCAAGGTGAAGGGCAGCTCCACCCGGCACTGGACAGAAAATCAACCCAAGGCGGAAGTCAGCACAAAAAGCTTTTTAGAAGAGGCAGGCAAGCTTGGCGCGGGCCCGGGCTTTATTGACAGAGGTGGGTCCTGCCCAGTTGAGCTCAAGCAGCGCCTGGCCCGCCCAGGCCATCAGCAGCCAGCAGCGGGGCAAACCTGCTCGTGGTGGCGGGGGCCGCTCTGCACCCGGCGGAGCTCCGGGCTCCTTCCCTGGGCCTCTGAGGCTCTGTCTTCCAGCACTGCTTCTGCGCTAGACCCAGTCTGGCTTGCCTTGCAGAGGACCTGAGGCGGAGCCCTCACCCCAGCAGAGAGGGGGGGGGGACTGTTTGCAGGCACTCACACTTGGAAGCACCTGTCCTGCTGGCTGAGCGTGAGGCAGCTACACAGAGGCCGTCGGCCTTGCCTGGGGTCTGCTGCCCGCCAAGCTGGGCCTGGCCTGACGAGGTGAACAGTAGGCAGGTTTCTCAACTTCCCTAATTTGGCCAGACGGTTCTTTGTGTGAGGTCTTCCCTGTGCAATGCAGGGTGTCGAGCAGCATGGCCGGGACCCACTAAGATGCTAGTAGGAACCCCCAGTTGTGACAGCCAAAAGCACCCCCAGAAACTGTTCTCTGGAGAGGAGGGTGTAGGTCACCCTCCGCTGGGTCCCAAGAAGGGGTGCTCTAGAGGAAGGAACGGAGACCCAAAGAGGCAGTCCAGGAAGTAGAGGGAGCAAGTTCCAGGATGCGGGATTGGTGTGGGGGTGTTATAAAGGGGAGCAGAAAGAGGGGAGACTCAGGAACTCCCAATGGGAAAGAAAGAAAACTGGGAAAAGAAATCATTGTTTAGGTAAGATTTTTTAGAAATGTTGTTACATGGTGTGCTATGTAAACCTCCCTCCGCCAACTTCAGCAAAAATCTGCATCCTTCACCAGGGCTTGGGGGTCACACTGTCTCCTCTGCTCCCCCAAACCCCACCTGGATAGACGGGTTCCAGCTGGGAACACGTTCTGCCCAAGAGGCCAGGCAACACAGCAGTCACTGTCCTCAAGTGTGAGGCGATTATGCCGTTTTTGAAACATTTTAGAAACAATTCACTGATACTGTTATTTAAAAAGCAGCCATCATATTTGCAATTCATTAATACTGTTATTTTAAAAACAGTCATCAGGGCTCGCCCTGGTGGCGCAGTGGGTTAAGCAATGCACTATGAAGCAAACCTCATTCACTGCAGCACGAGTTCGATCCCTGCCGCTGGCCAGGGAGGAGACCCACATGGTGTAGCAGACCTCTCCTGCCTCACCCGCTGCTCCCCTTGGCAGTGTGTTTCTGTCAATCTGCCTGTTCTGCACCCTGCTCTGTCTGGTGGATTCTCTCATCACCCCCACACCCCTGGCCTGTACCCCAGCTCTTGCATGCATAAATAATCTTTTTAAAAAAACCCAACAAACAAAAAACAATGAAGGTGTCTCTTGTAATATAAATGAAGTGACTTTGGACCCAATGTGGGATGGGGGTGTTTGCCAGTGGAACCAATGGTGATTAGAAGGTTATTTTAGTTTTGTGCTCCCTGCGGGGAGGGGGGCAGAGGGGCTGGAAGGCCACTAGTCACCACCGGGTGGTGACGTCATCAATCGCCCCCCTCCCCACGCCTCACCTGTGTGCTTCTCTCACCTGGCTTCTATCCTGTATCTCACTCAGTTATATCCTCGCATAGTAAACCGGTGTGCTCAGGACTTCCTCTGAGGTCCATGGGCCGTTCTAGCAAACTAACCACACCCAGGGAGGGGCCTGGGGGAACATGTGGCTGTCCAGAAGCAGCGCTGACCACCTGGGCTGGAGCTGGCGTGAGTGGGCAGCAGCGGGCACACAAGGGTCATAGCGGAGTGGGCTGTGGGACATGAGCTGGCGTCAGAGACGTGCTCTGGCAGTGAGAAACAGCCAGTCAGGAGCTGGACCCCAGCGTTCCTGGGGTGCCACGCCACTCCTGACCCCTGCGCTCCTGGGAGTGGGGAGCCGGCCCCTGGGGCCCTGCGCTCTGCGGCCTACCTGGCCCGAGGGCGGAGCGAGGGTGCTTTCTGGGGAAAGTCCGTCCCGGGAGACGCCTCCCTGCCGACTGCAGTCCAGCTGGATCAGGCGGCGGCACTCCGGGTGGCAGGTGAACTTGCAGTCTGGTGGGGAAGAAGCACGGGGTTAGCGCCAGGCCGTCCTGCCCGCTTCCACCCGTACGGAGATGGCTCCTCCCGAGCGCAGTGCGTGCAGGCCAGGGCGGGGTGGGGCCGAGTGGGCTCCCTCCAGCGCCGCCTGCGGCCGAAGGCCACAGCTAGTGAGCGGTCACCCTGCTGTCCTGCGGCCCTGCAGGCGTCACTGTTGCCATCTCGCGGGAGGACTCTGGGCCTCGGGGGCTTCGAGGTCGGGAGCTGGCTCCAGGGGCCCTTTCTCCTAGTTCACACTGGTCACCAGAGGCCAGCGATCCCCGGGAAGGACTTAGCGCTCCTGGGTCTGGCTCTTCCAGTCCTGAGCGGGGCCTCCCTGGTGGCGCAGTGGGTGGGCAACGCACTGTGGGACAGACTGCAGCCACTGCGGCACGAGTTCGGTCCCTGCCGCCGGCCGGGGTGGGGAGACAATCGTGCAGGAGGGACCACGGCCGGCCAGTCCGGGGCACGTAGCAGGAGGCGTCTTGCCTGGACACGCCTCTGGAGACCCCGGAGGGCTGGGGCGCCTATGCCCTGCCCTTCGCATGGCCGACCCCTGCCAGCTGCAGCTGCCTGCAGACAGCGTCCCCGGCGCAGGGTTCAGAGACAGGGTCACTGCCATGGACGCAGGACTTAGAGAGGGGGGCCCGCTGCGCCCGGGGAGCTGAGGCCAGAGAGGTGAAGCGGGTCCCTGACGCTCAGGGTGGGGAGGGGGGCCTCCCGCCCCGCAGGGGCTCCCTGGAGCTTCCTGGGTGGAGGGAGGCGGAGCTGGAGCGCAGAAGGTAGCGAGATGTGGCAGGTGCAGGGAGGCCCGGCTGGCGAGAAGTCACTGACTAGGCTCCTCTACAGGCAAAACACTCCGGCTGGAGCAGGGCACCCCAGGGGGCTGCTGGCCTCGGGCTGGGCTGTGGGGGCGAGGGCGGCGGGGCGGGGCGAGCGCACGGCTGCGGGGACAGAGGGTGGGGCCGATGGGGGACACATGGGCTGCAGGGCCGGCAGCGCGGGTGGGGGTACTGGGTGCATGGGGATGAACTGGCGAGAGGGGACCACCGCGGACTGATGACGGCCTGGCTTTCCCTTCCTTCTAACAAGCTTCCGAAATTCAGCACGCTTGGACTCTTTCAAACGGCCTCAGCACACTCTGTTTTGGGGGGGGGCGTCTCCTCTTCATCCCACTCTTTCGGGGTGCATGCTTGCTGCCCCCTTCCTGCACACCCCAAAGATGAGCACTGGGGCCACATTCCTTGTACATTCGTCTGCAGGGGTACGCCCCACCAATGGGGGACACAGAGGCATCCCAGGACCCTGCAGCCTCTGACTCAGCATCCCGAAGCCCCTGGCCACCTCGGGCGGTCCCACGACTTGCGAGGACGCAGAAGCCACTGCTCAGCCCCTCGTGGCTGAGGGCGAGGCCCGGACCACCGCTTCAGCAGGCCCTCCGGCTCTTCCTCAGCGCCACGCCTCCGCTGAGCATGCGCCCCAGGCCTGCACACGCCACGTGCACCTCTGGGCGCCCTGCAGGAGAGCCCTCCAGCGCAGGCCAGCCTGGCCCAGTGGGGGCGGGGCGCAAGGGACGCACAGGTGCAGGCCCGGCCCTCTGTGCCCGGGGTGCCAGGGCTCTGATAAGGCGGGCCTGCGGCCCAGGCGCACAGAGCAGCATTGTTCTGGGCGCTGGACGGGCCACACCTGCGCTGCTCTGGCTCCCTCTGAGCCACGAGGAATGTTCCAGGGCTGCCAAGGAGCAAGGAGGAAGAGGAAGAACCGACGTTCTCCCAGCTCAAGCCGGTGAGGGCTGCCACCGACTGGAGCGGGAGAGGAGGCCCCTCGCCTGCCCCGCAGCCCCGAAACGTGCACACAGGCGAGCTCTGCACCGAGCCGCTGCCTGCTCCAACACACACACTCACACACACACTCACACCCCCTCACACACTCACACCCCCTCACACACACACACCCTCACACCCCCTCACTCACACACCCCCTCACTCACACACACACCCTCACACACTCACACTCACACACACACCCTCACACACATACTCTTACACCCTCTCACACTCACACTCATTCTCACACACCCTCACACACCCTCACACACACACCCTCACACCCCCGCACTCACACACACCCCCTCACACACACACTCTCACACCCTCTCACACTCACTCACACCCTCACACACACACCCACATGCACACACACTCACACACACACTCACACACATTCACACACACACTCACACACCCTGAAAACCACCAGAAATCTCAGAAAGATCTTTTTAGGGGTCCGATGCTGAATTGGACAGAGATAGAAGAATCCAAGAGGGTGTTTCAGGCTTTTATAAAAAGCAGGTCTAAAGCCAGTGCTGTCCCCCTCAGAACATAGTCACAGACTGAGGCAAAACCACCAAGTGCCTCTCGAGTCTTCCCGGCCTCTGGAAGCGCCCAGCCAGGGCTTTCAGGGAGCAGAAGCAGCGAGACCCCCGCCCTTCTCCAAAAGCAGAAGCAAGCCCCCTCCTGCACGCCCGCCAGGGTCGGATGTGTTCGGCGTGAGGACCCCGGGAGACCCCAAGGCCGGTCTGTTCTGGGCCCAAGGATGAAGCCTGGACCCCACCTGCCGCCTGCCCTCAAGGCAGACACCCGGGGGTGCAGGGCCCAGCTCGTCCCCTTCACTCGCGCTCAATCTGGACCAGGGAAGAGATGAGGAGCAGGTGGAGCAGGCACTGGGCCCCAGGGGACAGCCTTGCCCAGAAAAACAGGGCATGAGCCCACTCTGACGGCAGCTTCAGCACCTTGTGCAGAGACTGCCCGTGCCTGCGCTCTCCTGCGCCCGGGGGAGTGAGAGTTCCTGGGGCCCGGGGAGCTGGGTGGCGGGTACACGCGTGAGGTCGTAGCTGCAGGGGCCGGCTCAGAGCAGGGCCCGACGGCTGGGCAGCTGCAGCATGAGTTCGATCCCCGGCCAGGGAGGGACCCACAGGGCGCAGCAGACCTCTCCTGCCTCCCGCGGCTCCCCCAGCAGTGTGTTTCATACATCCTCCTGCTCTGCTCCCCGCTCTGTCTCTGGAGAATCCTCTCACCCCCACGCCTCTGGCCTGCACCTCGGCTCTTGTGTGCACAAATCTTTAAGACAGAAAGAAAGAGGCCTGGTCCAGCTTCCTGCTGGGCTGCCGGGTATGCGTGAGACAACAGAGAGCTCTTCCTCTCCACCCAGCCTCCCCCAATCTTCGAACTTCTAAAATCTGACTTCAGTTTCAGAAGATAAAATTGTCAGCTGAAGCTGTTAACTTCCAGGGTTAAAGAGCGTGAGGGCGACGGGCAGGCCCTTGCCTCTTGGCGGCCCCAGGGTCCTGAGCGTGTCTGCTGAGTGTGTTTATTATGCCGAGTGTGTTTGTGCCCGCGGTGTCTTCACTGAAGTGGTCATCGCAGAGCTGCGCGTGACAGCAACATGCCAGAAACGCCCAACGCCCACCTGTACCACCAGTGACCGCGGGGCACGATAGAATACCACTCCAGGGGCCTCCCCGGGGGCGCAGCGAAGCATCCACGGCCACTGCAGCGCGAGTTCAATCCCCGGCCAGGGAGGGACCCACAGGGCGCACAGACCTCTCCTGCCTCCCGCTGCTCCCCTCAGCAGTGTGTTTCTGTTCTGCTCCCCACTCTGTCTCTGGTGAGTCCTCTCACCCCCGCACCTCTGGTCTGTACCCCAGTTCTCGTCTGCATAAACAAATCTTTAAAAAAAATACCATTCTAGATCATGACGTGGTTTAACACTGGTTACCTCGGAAAGTGTCCACAGTGTTACACTGAAAGAGAAAAAGGTTGTGTTTTGTGGTCCTGCTTACATAAAAATAGCCACACCCTCCATACACCACCCCCGTCCTCTGCAGGAGGACAAGCGTACTCCAAGATGGGGCATTTTCCACTTCTTCGTAGTCTCTAAACTTCTGTAGCCGGCACATACTCTTTACTAATGGAAGAAAATGCCACAAGAAAGCAACAAAGGAAAAGCCTGGTGGGGCCAGCATGCGGCCGTCACACCCGCGGCGCAGACACTGCTAGGTGACACCGCGCGCACACCCGGCAGACCGCTCCTGCCCTGCTTTTTACGTAGTTTCTTCTTTAGAGACGTTCACAGAGTAATCAAGTAGAGAGAGTCCACTCCCCCCGCTCCCCAGAATCCCTCCCCTCGCCAGCACGGCCACTGTTCCCCGCAGCTGACCCACTGCGGTCCACACGCACGCCGGGGCCCCTCTGGCGCTGGGCACTCAGCAGTTGGGCAAACAGACCGATGTGCAGCTGCGTCCTGGTGTCAGAGAGCAGTGCGATGGCCCTGAAGACCCGTGCCCGCACCCTCCCCGACCCGGCACCCACCGACCCTTTTGCCATCCCCACAGGTTTCGCTCTCCTAAACTGTGGTCTAGTTACTCTCACGAGAATGTCAGTTACGGGGCCTCCCTGTGGGCGCAGCGGATTGAGCGCCGCACTGTGAAGCATCCGCGGCACTGCAGCGCGAGTTCGATCCCCGGCCAGGGAGGGACCCACAGGGCGCACAGACCTCTCCTGCCTCCCGCTGCTCCCCTCAGCAGTGTGTTTCAGTGGATCCGTCTGTTCTGCTCCCTGCTCTGTCTCTGGTGACTCCTCTCACCCCCAGCACCTCTGGCTGGTTGGTACCCAGGCTCTTGTGTGCATAAGTAAATAAATCTTTAAAAAAAAGTCAATTACTGCCACGCAGTCACGTGTGTTTAAGGTTCTTGCGTGTCTTTTCATCACTCAATAGCTCTCTCTAGCTCTCTCTCTCTCTTAAATTTTCCCGCTCACCTGGGGAAGGACGTGGCTTCCGAGTTTCCCCACTCGTGGACGAAGCTGCTGTAGCACCCGTGTGTGGGCCCCTGGGCCCGTCCTATCCCTTTGGGCTACTCCTATTCAGAGATAAGGCAACGCGGCTCCAGAGGCCGGAGACTTGAGACGGCACGGCCGGTGCGGGGCGGGGCTCAGCGCCGTGCTCTGTCTTCTCCGGAGCCCCATGGTCCGGAAACCCCCTCAGAGCCGCCTCCACTGGGTCTGGCCCCCCTGCATCCCTTGAGGCCTTCCCCGGGGTGGGGGTCAGGGTGGCCCAAGAGCAGAAGAGTGTGTGTCAACGGGACTTGAGGAAGACTCCCTTTTCCGCTGCCCCAGCAGGTACCAGCCAGCCACCCTGTCAGGCAGTGCCAGCGGGCAGCACATCTCAGCCCAGAGGCTCAAGCCGCACTGCCTGCTGCCCGCGGCCCCCACCTCTGGGAGCCGCATCTGGGAAACAACCATGGGGGCAGGAGCGGGTACAACAGGCCAGCTCTCCAGGGGGTGTCTTTGCCAGGTTTGGCCCGAACTGGGAGTTCTGAACCCCACACCCCACTCAAAGAGGCCATGTCGCTGCAGTTCTGCTCCCCGGGACACCACGTAGCAACAGGCGGGGAGGTGGGGATGGTGGCGAAGTGGCCGCTCACAGACACCAGCTCCCTGCCAGGCAGCCGCAGACACCCCAAAGAGCACCCCCTCAGCAGCTGCCTCCCAGAGGCCGAGACCCCCCGCCTGCGAGCCTGAAGTGGACTTGGACCAGTCAGCCAGAGGCCTTCGGGGACGCGCACAGGGGACGAAGCTCTCGAGCCTGTTTGCCGCGTGGCGGCTGCATCTGCTTCCAGCACCGCATGGACCAGGGTTTGAGCCCGAGCCCGGTGCCTGGCTGTCTGGTCACTTCACCCCAGGGAAGCATGGACTTTATTTAGCCTGAACTTCCTCACCTGCAAAATGGAAGATCTGCTGCCCAAATGAGAGGGGAGGTCTCCAGAGCCCCCGGCAGTGCCTGCACACAGTAGGTGCTTTATAAATGCTGGCTGAGATTTTCAGCGCCGTGGAACTCCTGAATCTGCCCCCAGCTTCCCGCTGACTCAGCCCACGATGCCAGTCAGGAGCCTCGCAGTTCAGGGTCTTCTTCCAAAGTGTTAAGGCAGGTTCCTGCAGCTGTCCTGCCCCCTGAACTCCCCCCACTGCCCACCGGTGAAGCCCACCTGGGGGGTCCACAGGAGGGAAGCAGGGAGAGGAGGGGGAGGATGTCAGGCTGCAGCCTGGGAGGCGAGGCTGACTCATCAGACTTGGGGCTGGGCACAGCCGCCAAAACCAACACCATCTATACATTTTTCATACTCCTGGCATGCAGGCAGCGAGGCTGGCAGCGAGGAGATGGAAACTCCCCGCTCGGGTCAGGCCCCGCGGGGCATCTGTATCTGCTTCCAAGAAGGAGCCCGAAGCCCAGAGCGCTGAGGCCCTGGACGATGACTCTGTTTCAGAAGCCAGACCACTCCCTGGGGGCCCTGAGGTGGGGCCCCGAGGTGGGGCCGCAGCCCAGCCCAGAGGACCTGAAGGCACAGATGTTCCCCCACCGCAGGAGGCGCCAGGAAGCCGCAGGAAGGGTCCCTGTGCAGTGGGAGCAGCCAGGAGGCCGGCCCCACGCTGGGCAGGCAGGGTGGGCCGCGGGATGTGCCCGGGCCTCGGTCTCGGTGGAGCGCGGAGCTGGGACACGCCTGAACAGGCCGAGTCTGGGTCGGATGTTCAGTTCCCGTGTAAAGCAGAGGGCTGGGGTGGGCCCCAGGGAGGCCGGCTCCCGGGTCAGGCGCGCTGGGGAGAGAGCTGGGGTGGGGTGTGAAGATGCCTCGGGTGAGCTGAGGACACTAGGCCACCCCAAGGTCCTGGGCCCCTTCCCTCTCCCGGAAGGGCCCCATCAGCTTTGGCCACAGCACAGCAGGGCGGGGTGACAGATGCGAGGCTGTGAGACCGAGGGGACAGGCCAGAGGGCTGAGCAGGGCCAAGGACTTGCTCTCAGGCCGCAGCTGCTCTCAGGCCCCCCACTCCTGCCCGTGTCCTGGCTGCTGGGTACGTCCCGCATCCTCTCCCCACACACCAGCCAGCCCGACAAACACGGCGCCAGGCGGCCTGCAGGGGCCCGGGCCTGCCTGCATGGTGGGCGTGGGCGGAGTGCCTCCTGGGCCGGCCCATTAATCATCCTGCTGCAGCACAACCACACACCCTGCGGCCGAGAGCCCCAAGAGAAGGAAGGTGCATGGCAGGGATGGGTGTCTGGGGCCGGCGGTGCAGGAAAGAGGGCAGGACGGGTCACGGCAGGCTCAGGCAGGACCAGGAAGCCCGGAGCGCCGGGCCCAGGATGGGGGTGCGCCTGGGCCCCGCGACGCTGTGGCCCCAGGTCACCTCCCTCATGGGCTGCTCCCACTTTTCACTCTGGGGGGCTCCACCCTGAGGCGCGCCTCCCCACCCCACCCACCCCTAAGTGCATGGATCTGTTTAGAATTATACACAATGGTGCTGAGTCACTTGTAACGACTCATGCTCCAACTTCAAGTGGTGTTAACCGACGCGCTGCTGGAGCCACACGCTGGCGGCCCTCCTGTGCCCGGCCCCGGCCCGCCCCCATCTTACTGCGTTACCTACACGCCCAGGCTCTGACATTGCATTCTGTGTTAACCCAAACCTGTCTAAAATTGACTTTTTTAAAAAAAGATTGATTGATTTATGCATGTAAGAACTGGGGTACAGGCCAGAGGTGTGGGGGTGAGAGGATTCTCCAGAGACAGAGCGAGGAGCAGAATAGGACTGAACACACTGCTGAGGGGAGCAGCGGGGAGGCAGGAGAGGTCTGCTGCACCCTGTGGGTCCCCTTCCCGGCCGGCGGCAGCAGGGATCAAACTCGTGCTGCAGTGGCTGCGGTTTGCCTCAGTGCATTGCTTAACCCACTGCGCCACCAGGGAGGCCCCTAAAACTAACTTTATTTTTAAATGGATGCAGTCTTTCTAAAACAGCAAGAGCTTCATTTTCTCTGTTATTTCACCTTTCACCTTTCAGTTGCCTGAGCTCTGCTGGCATTGTCTGCACGCTGGGCACATTCTCCACTGCGGGCGTTTTCTCTACCAGCCCAGCCTCCCCGGTGACGCTCCCGGCCCCTGCAGCGAGGCTCGTCTGCCGAGACCTGCAGGTGCGGCAGAAGACGGAGTCTCAGCCCCGGACATGCCCAAGCACCCGCCCCACACAGTGCGGCCAGAGGCGCCCCGCTCTGCCCACACGTAAGTGAAGGGAGGGGTGTGAGAGCGGGCGGGTCTAACGGACCCCACTCTCACGTGTACGTGTGAGCGGGGACTGTCACGGGACGGTAGCGCCACATCCCCAAGGGCCCAGGCCGTGCTTAGGGCCTGCAGGGGCAGCCTGAGGGTACTAAGAGGGTGCGTCCATGCAGACGCGTCCTCAGAGACCGAGAGCGTCAGACCTTCATCCGCAGTTGTATCTCGCGTCTCCCGTCTTTCTGTCGTTCCTGCCCGGTCAGGGTTACTTCTGTGTCCATGTGCTCATCCAACGCGTGTTCACAGCGCCGCTACGTCAAGCACTGTCCCAGCGAACAGCCGGTTTTATGCAGCCTCGCGGCAACGGGAACGACGTACAAAAGGAATATAAATGTGTCTGTTTCGCACACACGCATATTTCCATATAGGCATAGCCTATTCGCCAGAGCAAAAACTGTATTTCAAACATCGCAGACATCTGGGTTTACGGGACTCCAACAAGCAGCCAGCAGCCCGGGGTGTCCAGGCCGGCGTGGGGCTGCCGGCTGCCCTCTGGGCTGCAGGCCCCTCACAGACCTCCCCCTTCCCCAGGCATGTGTCACTCTGCTCGGGTGTAAGAGAGAGAAAGCAGCAGCAGGACCCCCCGCCCCTCCGCCCAACTCAGGGCCCTCTCCAGCTCCCTGGGCCCCCGGGGAGACAGAAGGAGGAGCCTGGCCACGGAGAAGGACAGGACCCCCGGGCTCTCGCTGCCAGGGGCAAAGGTGGAAGGGGGAGCTAGAGGGTTTTTGGTATCTTGCTTTTGTTATTTTTTTAAACAGTTTTTTCTTAAGTTTACTTGTGCACACAAGAACCGGAGTACAGGCCAGATGTGGGGGTTGGTGAGAGGATTCCCCAGAGACAGAGCGGGGAGTAGAACAGGTGGATCCACTGAAACACACTGCTGAGGGGAGCAGTGGGGAAACAGGAGGGGTCTGCTGCACCATGTGGGTCCCTCCCTGGCCGGGGAGGTGGTAACAGCAGAGACTTAACCCCTGGGCCACCAGGGAGGCCTTGCTTTTGGTTTTCTTTAAACAAAAGGCTAATGTTTGCCCCAAACTCTGAGAGGGGATAAAGGGTAGACTTGCTCCCCTTGAGTGTCTTTTTGGAAGCAGCTCGCAGTCCCTGAGGAAGAGCAGCCGGATGGGCCCGCAAGCTGTGTGGGGGGCACTGCGGCCTGCAGGCAGCACATGACGCAGAGACGTGCAGGCACCCGGTGCCTGGGCACAGGTATGCTGGCCAGAGCTGGCAGGGTCAGCCCCAATGGGACAACCAGCTTGCTGCACCCAACTGGTTTTTCCACATCTGCTTTAATGTCACATTCAGAGCTCCTCTCAGCAGCCAAATGCCAAGTGGCCAGGTGAAAGGAGACTTTTTGCAGCGAAAAGAAAAGCAAACAGATGACGTCTGCGGCCCTCTCTCTGGGAGATCCACCGGCTTCTCTCCAGCTGCGGCCCTGGAGCCGGAGCCCCACAGCCTTCTGGGAGACCCAGGCCCACTCCCGCCGACCCAGCAGCCTTCGGGCTGACACCCAACTCACTCCTTGGCCACACGCTTGCTAGCGGCTGGTGGTGCCTGCCGGGCTGATCTAGTGTGCCTGCTAATTAAGCGGTGTGGCAAGCTCAACGGTAGGAATTTTTCCAGAGAGTGTGTTTGAGAACCGTGGGCCCCTCTGAACCTGCCAGGGCACCTGTAAGCCCTGCCCCTTTCCTCCAGCTCGGGGTCACGCACACGCCGTCTCGGGGGGCAGCACCCATGCCATGAGGAGCACTCGCTAGGGTCTTTCCGGGAGCACTGAAAGCAGCGGCCAAGGAGGGCCGCTAGTGCCAGGCGCCACGTTGACTGCTGAAGCACGTGACCCCAGCCTGGGCTGGCTTTCCCTGTTCTGCAGTGAGGAAGCTGAGGCTCGGGAGGGTACAGGCAGGAAGGCCCTGCAGCCAGTGTCCAAGATGCAGGCTCTGCTTGGCCTGACTCGCACCTGCTGTTTTCCCACCACGCTCTGGGGGCTCGCCAGCCCTACAAGCTAGGTCGGCTGGTCCAGGCGCCCACAGTCCTCAGCCTGCAGCCCCGTCTTCCCTGAGCACCCCACGCTCCCCTCCTCTTCCAATCAACCGAGTCTGAGCCAAAACGCACTAACAGCCATGGAGTCGCCGCCCTGACCCAGTCTGCCAGGCACTGAGGCCCGATCAATTCTGTTGAATCCGTAATTCCTCGGGCCGAACAACAAAGAGCGAGGAAGTGATCTGTTGAACGAGTCTTAAGGGAGGGGGCGGCGGCCATGGACACTCAGTGGACATCCAAGTCCAGGACCTCGGCATCCAGGGCCTTCGCCGTGAGGCCGCCGCACACACTAGGCTATCGATGAGGATAAATTATTCAGGCTGGCTGAAGAACATCTGTCTCCAGATGGAGCTGAGGAGTGCATAAACGCTCGCACCGCAAGGGGGTCCGCCTGCATCAGAAAGCAGGTCCCATGTGTCACAATCAAGAGCGCGTTGTCTTCTGAACTCCGCTTTCTAAAACTCAGCCCGGAGATGACTGCTCAGTTGGCTCCATCCCCAAGACTGAGTGCGGTGACCCGTTCAGGCGCCCACTTACTCTTGGGCAGTACGTGCACGCAGACCCAGGACGGACCCCCGAGAAGTGCAGGGCGCCTGGCCGGGCGGCAAAGAGGAGCCGCGCACGCCAGCAGGTGCGGAGATCTGGGCGAGGGGCTCCTGCGTGGCCGCGGGTGCTGGCCCTGACGGAAAGGCCCTCCGTGAAGCAGAATGCCCCTCCCGCTCCCTTCAGACAGGGATCTGGAAGAAATAAATGGAGCCGAGAGCAAAGCACCAGGATCGCTGACTCTCCTGGGGCTGCATTTGCACAAATCCAAGATGTTGTCGAGCCTGGGCCCTGCCCAGCTCGGTCCAGCCCTGCACTTCCAGCCCAGCACGGCCTGCATGTTGGGGCCCCGTGTGCACCCCCATCTACCGTGAAAGCGAGCAGCCTCTGTCTCGGAATTGTCACTGTTTCCAGGACCTCAGAAGCTGGCCAGGAAGGTCTGGCGCCCCTCAGCACCCCAGGGTGGGCCGAGTCGAAGACGGTGCCCAAGCTGCCCCGTTCCATCCCGATTCTCAGCCACAGAAAGGCAATTAAAGCACAAGACCAGCACGGGAAACAGGCCGGGGACACCTTTCAGTCTGGGGGCCCACCTGACCCTGGCGGAGCACACCCCCACGTCCTATCTATGCGAGGGGGTGCACAGGGGGTGCCGCGTTCGCCTCAAACACAGGCTGCCAGAGGCGCCTGCGCCCAGCCCAGTGGGAAAGGCCACGAGGCCCGGCCCCGGAACCCAGGCACCCCGAGCGCCCCCATGGGAAGCACTTTGGACCTACCTTGAGCCAAGAGCGGGGGGGCCTCGGAGCAGCCCCTCTGCAGGGCCTGGAGCTTCCGTGAGCCCGAGGGGCTCTTCGGGAGCCGGCGGAAGAGCCGCTGGAGCCTGGCCGCGATGGCGTGGAAGCAGGCGGCAGCTGCCTCCTCACCCCTGCCCTCCGTCATGCAGCCGCAGGAAACCACTAGCCTCCTCCTAGGCCTGGCGTCGGGGACGGGGGACGGGTTGGGGAGCCCCCAGCCGGCTCGGGAGGGCTGGGGCCCCTCTGACCCGGGGTTTTGCTCAGATCAGCCCGTCCGGCTGCTCTTCCCGAGGACGTCCCGGCACCAGGCCTCACTGGCCAGCCCTGGGCACTTCTCCTGCTCCGCCGAGGTCCTCTCCCCTCCACCTCCCCCAGTGGAAAACTTTCTATTCCTGGGGCTTTTAGCTTGATAAGATAAAAATGCCCCCACCAAGCCGGCTGCAGAAAGAGCCTGCCCGAGCCTCGCTCCCCAGCAGTGCCTGTGACTGAAAGTCAGTGTCTCCAAAGTTCGAGCAGACGACAGCACGCGAGGTTACCTCACACGGCGTGCGGCCCGGCCGGCGCTTGCTAATGGGTTTCTTTGGGGACGGCGGATTAATAATGCTCCGCCAACTGGAGAGGCTCCTGAGGGACAATGGGCTGATTCACGTCCTCTGTGCTAAGCTCAGGATGCACAGGAGCTGCCCCGCCGCTGCCAGGCCCGTAAAAGGACCGTGCTGCGTTGGCGGGTCAGACCGTGCGCCCAGGCAGGCGCTGAGTGGAGAGGCCGCTGCGAGAGGAGAAAGAAGAATGGCAGGGCCTGCTATCAAAGGGCACGGCGTCCTCTGGCCTGCCCGTGGCGCTCACAGGGGACCCCCGCAAGCAGCCACGTCCCCGTGGAGAAGTTCCCGGGGGCCCGGACAAGATGGCAGAGGAGCCGCCCAGGAGAGCCACAGCTCCAGGGCCGAGGCGCGGGGACCGGTTTCAGATGCAGCGGGACGTCTGCTGCTAAGTGAAGGAGGCCGCACAGGGGCGCCTGGGCACCGGGAGGCCACGTGCACGCACACCTGTGTCCTGCGCACCTGCCGTGTGGCCTGGGGAGCCCCACTGGCGGGGCCAGAGGGGAGCTCGCTGCTGCCCCAGCTGCCACCCTCACCTACTTTCCCGGTGCAGTCGCCTCCCAGGTCACGGGACGCTGCAGGCGGCTTGTCCCAGAGGCCAGGCCCACCGGCCCACGCGGAGAGGCAGGGGAGGCCCCTGGAGACGCTGCCCCTTTGCCTGCGTTTCTCTGGAAAATCTGGCAGGAGACCCCACTTCAGATCGCCCCACACTACAAGGGTTTCAGAGCTTGGTGCAATAATGATAAATGCACTTTTGCAAGCTTGACAAATAGCTTGGTTTATAAGCCGTTATTTAGTGCGGACGTGCCCCCACACGCCACCTTCTCAGGCCTGGGTCTGGCTCGCCTCCCTAACACACCTCAAGGGACTGGGAGCGCGTGGCCTTTTTCGTGGCCCCCAGTTTCCCCAGCAGGCGCTGCACTAGGAGAGCATCCTCCCAACGCCCCGTGTAGGGCCATCGAACCAGGGCCGAGCTCAGGGGCCTCCCCACTGCCACTGCTGCCTGTGTCTGGAGCCACGGGGAGCCCCAGGCAAGCACAGGCAAGAGGGCACGCCCCAAGCCCAGGGAAGAGACCACCTCGAACTGGAGGGCTTTTAATAAGTGTCACATAAAACAGGGGAACCCCCCAACACCCCAGTTGGGCTCAAGGACACCAGCCACGGCTGTTCTTCAACAGCCAACGGGAAAGAACTGCAGACACAGGAGCCGGGCCTCTGGGAAGCTCTAGAACCTTCACCCCTGACCCTTTGAAACAGGGTAGATTTCCTGAGCTGGGATGATCTAACAGGACCACCCCGAAGCTGGGGATGCCAGCGATGGCCGCCAATAGCCCCAACATCTAAGCGTAGGCCAGTGGCCTGCTGCTGAAGGGGACCGCCCAAGGCCCAAGCTAATTTGACGCAGCAGCCTGCAGTCTCTTGCATGCCGGGGTTGCACGTCACCATATATTCTCGCTGTGAGATGCTCCCTCCATGGAAGCTACCTCCAGGCCTCACGAGAACAGGCATTTCAGCACTGTACATGCAACTCTTCCTCTCAAACTCAAATTAAAGCCGGCATCTGTTGTTCCGTGTCAATGGTCAGGCCTCTCTGAGCGTCTTTGGGTGTTTTAATACCTTCTTTAGTTGCAGAAAGGACACAAGAGTTCAGAGACCACAGAACCGCCGTTCAACCTGAATGAAGCGGCAGCTTCCGTCAACTCAGCAAAGACGGCAAAAGTGACGCCCAAACGGAGCCTGACCAGGAGAGAAACTGAGGTGGATGGGAGTCGGGGCCCGGGGCAGGGGGGCGGGGCACCCCAGTGAGCTATTTCCCATGGCCCCATCACTGCCCGGAATTAGAGCCAGAGGCCCAGGGTGCAAATCCCAGCTAGTGTTCTCATCGTGAGCCACAGAAACGAGCCCTGGAAGAACAGCCTTTCATTCACTTCCTGATCCTGTCCAGCGCTCATGCCCAGGCCACCCCTTCTGAGACTCGGCCTGTCAATTTCACTTTGGTCTCTGGTTAGTCCTGCGTCTCCAGCTCTGACCTTGGGCCACGGCAAGGAGCAAGCACAGGCCAGGCAGAGGCCTCCTGCCCGCATTTTATGGCCACCCCTCTCTGCACACCCACCACCAACGCAGTGGGTGGGAGTCGGTTTCTTTAATGTTGGGATTTAGAAAAACATCACCTGTTGTTTAAAGACCTGATGATTTAAACATGCTGAAGACAGGGGCCTCCCTGGTGGTGCAAGAACTACACTGTGAAGCATCCACAGCCACTGCAGCACGAGTTCGATCCCTGCTGCCGGCTGGGAAGGCGACCCACATGGTGCAGCAGACCTCTCCTGCCTCCCCGCTGCTCCCCTCAGCAGTGTGCTCCAATAGATCTGCCTGTTCTGCTCCCCACCTTGTCTCTGGTGAATCCTCTCACCACCCTCCAGCACCTCTGGCCTGTACCCCAGTTCTTGTATGCATAAAATAAATAAATCTTTAAAAAGAAAAACACACTGAAGACCTCTGTAGAAATCATACAGACACTGAAAACAGGCCAAGTACCCCCCACTCTCAGTTACGTAGGTACCTCTGAGTCTCCAACTTGCACGTGGCCCACACACCCCGTGCCTCACTCTCCTTTCTACTCTGTACCCCAGTTTGCCATTCCAGCGTTCATTGGCAGAGGGGAGGCAGGTGGCGGAGGAACCTCAACAGCTTGCCAGCCAGCGGCGTCAGCTCGGAGGGGTGCTCTGGGCTCTGCCGCTGGCGAGGCTGCTCACGATCGGGGTGACGACAGACGAGTCTACAGCCTGACTCCCCACAAGCTGTGTTCTCCACCTGTGGGGCCGCCATGGCTCAACGGGCCACACCGCCTGGCAAGGCGCTGCGGGGCTCCCCGGCCAGGCCACGGGAAACGCCCCGAAGCAGCCACGTCGTCCTGAGAAAAGCGTGCTCTGCCGCCACAGCTCCTTGGCTGTCCGCAACTCTTCTTGCGACGCTCCCAGCCCAGCAGCTCACAGGACCTCAGGTTGGGCCTTCGGCAAACGCCATAGTAATTCTTCCTCAGACCCGGCATCCGGCAGACACGAAACACCAAAGGAGAAACACAAGCCAGGCGGAGAACATCGTTTCTTTGAGCCTGTGCAGCTGTGTCTGGCTTCTGAAGCCCGCGGGAGCCAAGAGCTCGTGTTCTAGAGCCCTGGTCGACAGCCACATGGACGTCGGGCTTGGACACATCTGTTCAAGAGACGGGGAGCAGGAGGCCGTGCAGGGCTCCACTGAGGGGTGCACAAGCCAGCCGCGGGTCACAGCAAGGGGCATCCCCAGCCACCAGGCCAGCGCCCCCACCTGGAATGAACAGGCTGGCCCTGAACCCCGCTCTCCTCACAAACCCTGTCCCCCTGCAGTGGGCAGGTGGAGGGGAGTGGGGGGTGGGAAAGGGTGCAGGTCCAGCTGCCGTGACCAGCCCCTCAGCCAGGGCAGAGGATTCCCCGTCAGGAGGCCTCTGTAAAAAGGCGCCTGTGCTGCTAGTCCTCCTTCAAGAGCAAAGAAAGAGCCAAATGCCCTGGCTTCCCGTGGGTGCATCTCTGAAGCACGTTCCCCGGCCAGGAGCTGCAGGCAGGCCGGGACAGGCCCCGCATGGGCCTGCGGCTGCTCTGGCCAAAGACCACACGGTGGGGAGCTGTGGGGGCCCTCCCTGCGCCTCCTCGGCAGTGTGTGGGGTGCTCTAGAGAATACCCCGAATCACCTCACCAGGCCCCAGTCAAGTCTTGACCTTGGGGTGGGACACCCTATAATGACACCCCCATTTTATCCCGCTTAAACCAGCACCCCCAGGGAACAGAACCTTCCGCCTGCGTGACATCACCACCTCGGCCTCCGAGCTGTTCCCCAAAACCTAAACGCTGGCTCAGCCTCTGTGCCTGAGACACGCGGAGAGAAGCTGCCAAACTCTTGGGGAAAACTGTGAGTGACGAACAGCCCAGCCATCCCAGGCCAGGGCCGGCCGCGGTCTGACTGGGCAGGGCAAGCCCTGCTGGGGCGGGCGCCTCTGGGAGAGGCAGAGAGCAGAGGCAGAGAGCAGAGGCAGGCCTGTCAGCACCGAGGAGCCAGGCACTGCGGTGAGAAGCACCAGGGGGCGGGGAACGTCTGTCTGTGTGCATGCTTCGCACACCCACAAATTCTCACCCGCCAAAAATGCTCACCTCTCCTCAGGAATGGGGACAGGAAGAGCCTCGGATGAGCCAGAGGTGTGCTCACGGCTTCCTCACCCACCTGAACTGTGGCCAAAGCAGGGCCAAGTGGGCGCAGTCAGTGGGAGACAGGGGTGTGGGGCACGTGTGGGGAGCCAGAGAGGGCCCCGCGGGAAATCCCCCAGGGGCAGCAGCGGGGTTCCCCCATCACCTCCCTCCCAGGGGCTGTCCCGGACACAGGCTGGGCACAGCCTAAGCAGGGAGGTGATGGGGCAGCCTGAGGGAGGCCGCCAGCGCCGGTCGGCCTGGGCCAGCTGAGTGGCGCCGGGCAGCCCCCCTCACAGAAGTCTCCTCCACTCTGACCTCGGGAAGCTACTCCGAGAATGGATGTGGCAGCAAACGTGAAAACGCCGGGTTCTTCAGAAAACAGGGCACCACTGGCCTGTGAAGATCCTGCCTGTGCTGGGGGCCGGCTGGGCCTGGCCCGCCCCAGGCACGCTTGGCGCCCGGAGATGGAGGCTCACGTCAGCCACCGGCAGGCCTGTGGGCTGGCCGGGCTGTCGTTCCCCGTCACTCAGGGCTGCCCGCGCCTTGGCACTGGCTGACTTACTGGCAGACTTGGGGGGAGGAAGAGGAGCCCAGACCCAACTGTCAGCGTCGAGCGGCCATGTCAACCCACTTCCCGATAGAGTGTGGACCCGCAGAGGACACACACGTTCATTACCAAGTCTAATTAGGCCGGCAGACAAGTGGCATTAATCATTTTGACTGTACCTGGGATTCAACTCCCCTCACTCCACAATCAGAAAATTTCAAGCCCTGATGCGCTTCACTTTCATCTTTGGGGAAGACAGGCAAGGAGAGGGGGGTTCAGGCACCTCTAAGCCTCTCTCAACGTGCAGGCCCTTCTCTGTCCACACAGCCTCTCTCTAGCGGACTCCCAAGAGGACGGCACTGAGAGCCAGGGGAGGGCTGGTGCCTTCCCACGCCCGACTTCCCGGCCCTCTGAAACCGAGCATGAGCTCAGTCAGTGGAGATACTTAAAGTCACACCCTGCAGCGCTGCTGGGGTACCCCACAAGCAACCCCCCACAAGCAACCCCCAGGAGCCACGGTCTCTGGGTCTCACCGTCACTGTCCCAGGAACCTCTGCCACAAAGAACCCAGGACCCTTCGTCACCGCTGGGCCCCTGACCGCGGGGAGGCCCAGGCACTCACGCTGCAGAGACTGGACAGGGCCCTGGGAGACAGCAGCCTCCCTCGCTGAGGTCCCCGTGCCGTCCCTGAAGGCCCAGGCCCACTGCCACACACTGACACCGGGCCTGTCCCAGGAGGGGACGTGAGCGGGCAGCACCAGGCCTCCCTCTCACCCTCACAATTCCTTACAACTCCCTCACCGGACAGGCCACAGCTCCGCACCGCCTGCCCCAGGACGGCCCGGGCAACGCCTTCCCCAGCAAGACCGGCCAAGCGTCCCACCCCCAGCGCTGAGTCCGACTTTGGGCTCCCACTTCCCAGAGCGTGCCCTGGCCCACGATGGCTGACCTCACCGCCAAAACAAGAGGACAAGCAAAAGGTCAGCTCTAAGTACGGGCTACAGAAGGAAGGGTGCCTGATGGAGAGGGAATTCCTGAGAACAGAGGTGAGCGCCCCTGGCTTCTGCAGGTGCCCGTGGCCTCCTGGCGGGCTGGAGAGAGGCGTCTCAGCACCGCACACTGCCACCCCAGACCACACATTGGGCACATCTCCTCCCTCCTCTCCTCTCCCTCCTCTTCTCTTTCCCCTCTCCCGCTCCCCCCACCTCTCTCCTCCACTCCCCACTAGATTTGCTTCTTTAACAAATCGATATTTTTACTCCTGGAAGTTTGCACGAAGTCTTATCTTTCCTTTGGGTCAGTTCAGCGTTACCTGCAGCTCAGTTCCAGGCCTCGAAGAAGGGGTGAGCTGAAGTTAGAGAGAGATGCACCGAGAAGGCCGGCAAATAGTGTGAAGACTGTTTCTAAACCTTCCCTTATCAAAAGCCCACTTCGCCCCCACAGCCCCCACCCAGTGTCCGCCTCCTGCCCGGACAGACGCCACTGTCTGACCGCCTGGCTGCAAGCGCAAGGAGACATAACAGTACCGGCAAACCACCACGTCGCCAGCCATTCCCACAGACCTCCCTCCACTTAAAGTGGGGTTACGTCCTGGTCAATACCCTGCGCTGAAAATACGGAACTATCCTAAGTCAAAATGCATTTGCGACACCTAGTGCCCCAAACATCCCAGCCGGGCCTCGCCCGCCTTGAATGTGCTCGAACACTTACATAAGCCCGCGGCCACGCAGGATCATCTAACACAAACCCACTTCATTGTAAGGTGTCAACGAGCTCATGACATTCTCGGAATACTGAAAGCAATAAAGAGAACGCCCTGATTCAAAGTTACAGGCACAGTTTCTACCGAACGCGCATTGCTTTTCACCATGCTGAAGTCTAAACACTCAGAGTCAAACCGCCCGACAGAACCTGCTGCAATTTACTGGCACTTCCCTGGGTGCAAGTGACACAAGGAGGCACCAAAGTCTCCGTGACCTTGAAGTCACTCTGCAAGGCACCTGTCAGCTGCAGCCAGCACCCCAGAATGCAGAGGCAGCAAGAGCATTTCTAGAGGACAGCAAATGCCTGAACTTTCTGGGATGCTCATGGCACTTGCTTCTGCACTTGACTCAGCAGCTGGGCAGAGCTTGAAAAGTTGCTGCTTGGAAAGGCGTCCCCAAGTCACGGGCCCAGCCTGGGCCAGCTGCTGGACGGGAGGGCGAGTGGCCAGCCTCCTGCAACGCCCCCATGCATGTTCCAGGCTCCGTTCTAGGCACCTTCCCTATAACAATTCATTTAATGCTCACACCAGCATGTCACTAAGTCATGTTATTATCTGCACATGTTAAAACAAGGAAGTGGGAAGTGGAGGATCTCAGGGTCACACAGAGAATAAGCAGCAGAGTCAGGATTCAAAGCAGGACTTCTGGTTCCCATCGCTTCCTTAATCATTGCCTTTTAAAGTCATATTTACATCATTGCTTTTCAAAACGAAGATAAACAAACCCATCCCACTATGGAACTAGATCTGCAGCGTAAAAGCAGATGCGTGGTGCGTCTGGCCTGTGGTATCTCCACCTGCCAGTCCTCATTTGCACAAAAGGAGCGTCTCAACAGCCCCATCCAGCCACGGGTCCACACTCGGTTAACTATTAATAATAACAACAGAGGTTCCACTCTTCAGCCCCTGGACGCCAGTTCTAATCCCTCTCTGGGTTCCAGGCATCTCTGGTTGGCATTAAAATAACTATGTGGGGGACACAGAAGCCTGGGAAAGTGAACAGACTCTGCCAGTCACACACAGCCAGGGCAACTGCCCACACGACTGGGTATTCCAGAGACTATCTATGAGCCAATCAAAGGAAGTAAGCAATTCTAACGTGAAGTGGGCATTAGGTCCCTTAATCATGGTATAGTGCACGCGCGCACACACACACCATTACCAGCAACCCCCACAATCAATCATAAAACTGCAAAACGGTCAGCAATTGAAACAGACCTCTGTGTCTTAACTCAGAGTAGAATTCCACTGGAGCAGACTTCCTGGGATTTTTGCACACACAAAACGGTACACTGAGGACCGCCTTCTGTGTACATGGGGCTGGGGGACTCAGCCAAGGACGCCAGGACCCACAAGAGGGCAGAAGCAAACCATCTGCGGACAAGTTGCATTTGATTCTACTATAAGGCCAAGGGCACGAGCAAGTGATGGCAAATTCCCACTAACAACACATGCCACTAAAACTGCTGCTCTTTCCCTTTCAATCAGAACCTAAACCGGGCTCTGGAGGTGGAGGGAGCAGCACCCCAAGGCCCCTGCGACCTTCCCCTTCCCCTTGACCCTGGCTCCTTTGGAAGCCAGCTGCAGTGGGAGGGACACTGCACAACCCACAGACTGCAGAGAGCACGAGGTAGGGCTCTCCTGGCTCTCCTGACGTGGCTGCATCGATGCTGCAGTCGGGGAGCTGCAAGTGGGGGAAGGGCCTTTGCGGGAAGATGCAGACACATCCCGTTTCCAGAGATGCTTGCTGGGGGCCGTGCTATTGTCTGTGCTTCAGATATTTCACATACCTACATAGGCACACGCACATGGGTGTGATACTCTCTGCCAGCCATGCAACAGCAAGATGGGGGTGGGGGTGGGGCGAGGATACCCATTAGTGGAAAACACACAGGGAACTGCAGGAAGAGGGAAAAAACCACCCCTAAGAGGACTGCAGGTTTGTTAAGATGCACCTATCAGCGTCCAGGGCTTTACAGAAGAGCAGCGGCAGGGGGAGACTGGAGGGGCCTGAGGAGGGGGGGCAGGAGTTGGGCAACTGCAGAGCCTGTGGACAGGTGAGGTAATCCAGGAGGAGGACACAGCCAAACACCAGAGTCCAAAGGTCTGAGGGGCCGGAGGTGGACGTTGGGAGGGGACCAGGTCCAGGGTGACCTCAGCTCTCTTCTTCATCACCTCCTGCCCCCCCCCCCAGCCTCAAGGGGTCTCCCCCGTCAACAGGTCATCCTGCAGAGGGGTGTGGCTGCAGCCCACATGCACCTGGGCCATGCCCCCAGTCACTTGCCTGACCCCACCCCCCCAAGCCGGCTGCAGCCCGCGGCCAACGCCAGGCTCGCACACACTCAAGCATCTGGCAAAAGCAAGAAGGTGCTTGGGGGACAAGGGAAGAGACCCTGTTGCTGCGGCCATCGGCCCCAAGCTGCCCGCGCCGCACAAGTGTGTCCAAGGGAGGCCGGAGGCTGCACCTGCCTGGCCAGGCTGCTGAAGTCTGGGTAGCCACACCGCAGCTGCGACCCAGACACGGGCGCTGGGCGGAGACTCAGGACGGGTCTCCCCCAAGTCCCATCTCCCCGACCCTCGGGCAGTGCCGCCCGCCGGCCCCCGCAGCCCCTCGCCGGCGGTGCCCGCCCGCCCGCCCGCCCGGCCCTGCCCGAACTCACTGGCGCAGCGCAGCGCCCGCCGCAGCACCTCGCCTCCGCACAGGTCGCACCAGCCGCGGCCGCCGGGCAGCGCCAGCTCGCAGAAGCCGTGGCCCTCGCCGCGCTCGGCCGGGACGCGGGGGTCCTGCGGCTGCTCGAAGATGCTCCGCACGTCGCGGGGCCGGGGCGCCCCGGGCCGCCGCCGCAGTCTGGGCTGCAGCCCCGGCCGGAGAGGACGCGCCGGTCGCGCGGCGCGGGGCGGGGGCTCGGGGTCCCCCCGGGCGGCCAGAGGCGCGGAGCGGCAGCGGCGCGGGGGCCGGCCGGGGGGCGGCGGCGGGGGCTCGGGGCCGCCCAGGGCCTGCAGGTAGCGCGGCGGCTCGGGTTCCAGCAGCAGCGGGTAGCGGCGCGGCCCGATGGCCGGGGACGCCATGGCCATGCCGGGCGGGCGGCGCGGCGCGGCGCGCACAGTCCCGCGGCGGCCTCGGAGCGGGGCGGCCCCGGCCCCCGCCTTTAAAGGGGCCGCAGCCCGCGGGGCGGGGCGGGGCGGGGAGAGGCGGAGGCAGGAAGGACGCCGGGGCCGGCGGGCGGGCGGGCGTGGGGCCGGGCGCGGCGCGCTGGGGGGCTCCGGACGCGCACTCCGGAACGCCGGGCGGTCCGCCCGCCCGAGACCACCCTCCTCCGCCCCACCGGCGCCCCCGGAGCGAGCAGGGGCGGCAGGGCTGAGGGCCTTGCCCCGGCGGGTCTCGGCGCGGTACCGGTCTGGGGGCCGCCCACCCCCTCCCGGCGCGCCCGCTGGCTCCGCGGGGAGATGCCCGAGCGCTTCCGGGGGCCCGGCCAGCGGGCGGGAGAGCGGGGCTCCCTGGGCGCTCCCACCCAGCCGGAGTCGCCTGGCGCTGGGGACGCGCTGGGGACGCGGCCAGCGCTGCCCTGGGAGGCGCCTCGCTGGCCCCCGCTGTCCGTGTGGGACTTTCGCTCTGACTGGGTTTCCCCTCCCTGCGCTGCCGGGCAGGAGAGTCCTTTCCCGGAAGGCCGGGGAATGGCCATGGCCCGGCACTGCGCGCCCGCTCCCGCGCCCGCGGGCTGGAAGCAGCTCCGGAGCCCGAGCCTCCTCGCCCCAGGGCTGCCGGGGGGTGCCGCGGCAATGCCAGCCCCCAGGCCTGTTCGGATCTGGCAGCTCAGCGGGGAGCCCCTTTCTACCCGCACCGGGACAAGCTCCTTGCCCGCACCCCCCAGCACCCCAAATACCCCCCTGTCACCATCTTGAAAGTTTTAACACGTTTGAACACACGGTTTGGCTTTTTCTCTCTGCGCTGCGTCTGGCAAATTCTGTAGCCTGTCCTGTCCTGACCAGCGCTGCACCCACGAGACAGCCCCTCCAAGGATGAGGCGCTGGCCAGCGCCCCAGATATTTGAGCCCTGCCGCACACCCCACGGCCAGCCGGGCCTCGCTTCCCGGGACTGTCAGTGGCCTGGGGATGGGACCCGTCGCTCCTGCGGTCCCCTCCAGCCCCAGCGCCCGACCCCGGGGTCACTGCCTGTCCTCTCAGGACTCGGTGCCCACTGGGTGGATTTAGCAGAGGTCACCAGTAACCAACGTCGGAAATAGTCGGAATTCTTCCACAGCCACTGTCCCCTCCTCCTCCCAGGGGAGCGGGTCTCCCCCTGGTGTCCGGTAGCGGAATAGTCACTTTTGCTTTGTGTTTTCCCTTTGGAGGTGATTTTTAGGTGGTTCCTAAAATCTAGAGTTTAACAGCCCGGGAATTTCCAGCCGGCGTGGCGGCGGCTCCTCTTCCACAGTGTGGCAACAGCAGGCTGCCTGCCCCGGAAGCTGAGGCACAGGACACACGCTGGTCGGCCTTCGGCACCTCTCCTCAGGCTGCGCTTTCTGCGTGGCTGGCGAGGGACCCACAGCAGCCACCCCCTCAGTGAGGCGGAGGACAAAGGCGCTGAGGAAGGGGATGACAGTGCCAGGAGCAGCTCCTCTGCACCCCTCTTCCACCTTCTTCAGCACCCTCTGAACCCCGCTCTCTCGGCTTCCATAGTTTTCAGACTCGAACATCGAGACATTCTGGAGCCTGTGCTGTTAAAGGTTGCTGGACTCCAGCTCAGAGTTTCAAGTCAGTATCTGGGACTGGGGGTGAAAGTTTGCATTTTTTTAGATTTATTTATTTACACACACAAGAACTGGGGTACAGGCCCAGGGTACAGGGAGGTGAGAGGACTCACCAGAGACAGAGCGGGGAACGGAACAGGCGGATCCACCGAAACACACTGCTGAGGGGAGCAGCGGGCGAGGCAGGAGAGGTCTGCTGCGCTCCGTGGGTCCCCTCCCTGGCCAGGGATCGAACTCGCACTGCAGTTCTGCAGATGCTTCATAGTGCAGTGCTTAACCCCTTCCGCCACCAGGGAGACCCAGAGAGTTTGCATCCTGACAAGCTACCAGGCGGCGTTGATGCCACTGGCCCAGGGACCCACCTTGAGAGCCAGCTGCTCTAGGATGGTGATGAGAGAATGGGCTTCTCTGTTTTCCCCCCCACGGGGCAGGTGAGCTTCTGTGGGAAACAGCTGCGAAAAATCAAAGCGTTGCCGCTCCTGGATGCTTTTTACTGAATGATGAAAAAGAAAGTCCAAGCTGCCCGTGTGATCACACGGTCCCGTCGCTCCCACTTTTTCCCTGCAAGCGACTCTCAGGGTGGTTAAAGAACCCGCGTGGCCTAGAACTGCTCCCTGCGTGTGCCCTCTGCTCTCCAGCCGGCCCTGCATGCTGAGAGCCCCTCGCAGTGGCTCCCCCCAGCACAGCAGTGGGCTGGGTGAGGTCCAGGGCGTGGGCCCAGCTTGGTGTGGCAAGAAGGGATCTGGCAGGGCTTGTCATCAGAAGGCCGATTTTGAAATGGCATCTGGAAAGCAATGGCTGGTGATCACCATCTCTGTACCCCCCGCCCCCTCAGCGTGAGTTGGGCGGCACAGCCCAGGCACCGGCAAGAGGGGCTCCCGGGACGCTCTCTCCCCTGGCCCTGCAAAGGGAGGGCCCTCTGGACTCATCGGGCATGACCCTCTCTCCAGCAGCTGAGCTGTGCAGGAAACTGCTCTGGGTTTGCTTTTTCTGCGCAGCTCTAACTTGGAGGCGGATGGGCTGCTCCCGGCACCCCCTGGAGATCGTGGCGGGCCAGACCCTGCGTTTGGCTTCTGGGACGGGAACAGAGATGAAAATGGAGATAACGTAACTTCATGTAACCAACCCAAAGAGTTTATCAAGTTAGTGGTAAGTTCATCTCCTGGGCCAGGAAATGAAGGTCGGGAGAGGTAGTTGCCTCCCCCAACCCCCAGCAGGAGGCTCCCTGCCTGGGACTCGCCTCCTCTGCTGCCCTCTGTCCCAGCACATGAACACACAATGCACATGCATGCACATGTGTGCACGCACATGCACACACGTGCACACGCACACCGTGCAGCTCACCCCCTCCCCGGGGAGAAGCTCGACCTCGACTCAGCCTCACCGCAGGCTGAGGAGGCCCGCTGGCCTTCGGTCAAGCTGGCTCCAAGGGCAAGTCCACCGCCCGCTGAGCTGCCACGGGGCTTTCCCGTGGCAAGCAGATCCTCTTGGCTCCCGGCCGCTGAGTTTTCTGCGTGAGTCACCCGGAGAGCGGGTGTGTGGTTTTGACCACGGGGAAGGGTCATGGCAGTGCTCGAGTGTGCCGCGTGCGGGGCCGCCACAGAGATGGCCCGGAGCATCCTGGCCCCCGACTGGGTGCGTTGGAAGACTGTTCTCCGGCCTCCATCCCTCTTCTGCTCACCCCCTACCCGCCCCCCCCCTTGCAGAAAGGAAAAGAACAGGACAGAGTGTGGCCTGACTTTCTGCAATGGAAATTTTGGGTTTGTCGGGCTTCGAGGCTTTTGAAATTGCCCGGAATTCCCACTTGGGGTGTTCTGCTGCCAGGGGCTCCAGCAGCGGGAGCGGGGGCCAAGTCACGCGGCACGAAGAGCCACCTCGGCGCCTCGGATCGGCGCTGCTCTCCTCCTCCCTCGGTGTGGACACTCCCGCAAGCCACCGTGGAGCTGCGCCCACCCCAGCCCCAGGCACCACACAGGCGGTGTGGCAGCCGGGCAGCAGGGGCGGGCAGTCCCTGTCCTGTCCTTCCGCTTGCCGATGGTTGGCCGGGCCCCAGGCCATGGGCCACGCTGCACAGCCTGGGTGGGCCACACCTTCCATGTCTTGTTCTGTGACGTTAGCACGAGGGCAAGTGGCCTAGCGCCCTTCAGAATGCCTGCCCGTCACTAAGTGTGCCCGTCAGTGTCCCCCACAACCGGAGAAGCAGCCTGATGCGCCTCTGCTCAGAAGGGGCGAGCGGACACCCGCCAGCAGCGCCCAGGGCCAGGGAGCTGCCCCAGGAGCCTCATGCCATTCCCGGTGCCGTTCCAGGCTCCGAGGGGCCGCCACGAGATGGGCGTGCTCCCGTGCGCCGCTGCAGTGGGCACAGGCAGCAGGCGTGCCGGCACGGAGGGCCATGGGGGCTTCGGGGACAGGACGTGGAGGGCTGGCTGCTGGGTCAGGCCGATCGGCCGGGAAGGACCTCTCTGGGGAGATGCTGAACACAGACGTGACTGAGCAAGGCCCTTGCCTCGGAGCAAGGGTGGCGCCGGTGGAGGGAACAGCAGCACGACGCCCCGACCTTCCGAGCTTTACACACGTGCGCTGGTTCCAGATGTGTGTTCTCAGCTCTCGCTTCCCGCGACTGAGCCGATAGGGACCTCGGCTTGTATTTTACAGAACTTAGATGATGTGAGACGGGCGCGGCGGCAGGGGCGGCAGGAGTGGGAATCGTGGGTGCCCCATGACACTCTGGGAGAAGCGCTGCTCCCTGCGCCCTGCGGGGTGTGGCCCCCCGCCCCCACCACGGGCGGCCCACGGGCCTGGCCTCCCACGCAGCGGGTGTTGCCTGCATGTGTGCAATGGGGTCAGGAATACCTGCCGTGGCTGGACCGTGAGTGGGGCCATGATGAAACGCCAGGAAGTTGAGATGCCGGCGAGCTCCTTGCAAAATGCCAGGTAGCCGCCTCTGCTCGGCGCGTGGGCCCGTGCCCACGGGCAGCTGGCATCCTGGACAGAGGCGCCACGTGACGGGCCCCACAATCATCACAGTCTGGACTCACGTCAGCTCAAACCCCTGATCTGCCCCAGCTCCCATGGGCAGCCGACACCTCGGCCTCGCTTCACAGGCGCGGTTTAAAGAAGCAGCAACATCCATCGATACCGAAATCCTCTTCACTCCTCAAGGCTGAGCCCTGCACGAGGCCTTCCCAGAGGCACCCAAAGCGCAGGACCTTTTCTTCGGGGTGCTCAGAGCAGGCTTGCACCTGTTTTTAATGTTGACATTGTCGGGCATTTAGCATGGTCCCCACAACTGAGCTTCGTGCTCTGCTCCCCTGAGGTGCTGCGGGCCTTCTCCCCACCCGCAGGCTAAGTAGAAGCAGCTCCTGATGCTCAGCAGAGGATCTGCTACCCCCGACCCTCCTCTTCGTGGCCCTCCAGGCTGTGGCGGGAGCAGAGCGAGGAGCCGCTGGTCTAGGGAGGCAGGTGCCCAAAGACCTCCGGCCGCAGGAAGTGGGGCTGGGTGGGGTTCCTGCCTCGACCCGGGAGGTGCCGGTGGCCAGGGAGGAGGCACCCACCGCGGTCCTTGAGGCTGTCTGTGTTGCCCCCACAGGAAGCAGCGAGGTGCTGGGTCGCCTTGGGGACAGGGAGGGTGAGTGGGGGGGCGGTGAGCAGAGACGGGGGAGGGGGGTGCAGAGGTGCCCCTCCCAGAGGGGCCGGTGGTGGGATGTGCTGCCCCCCCCACCCCCCCGTCGTGTCTGAATCACAGAGCTGCTCCTCCCGAGCCGCTCCCCAGCTTGTGAGGTTGGCTGTGTTTTTCCTTTCCGGGCTGGAAAATCTTGGCTATTCCAGGCAGATTTGTCAGCGGCTTTTCCCCCTCGGCCAGAGGGGGGCTCCGCGTCGCAGCCACTGGCGTTTCTGTGAGCCAGCCTGGGCCCTCGCTGTGGCAGGACGCAGGCCGGCTGGACAGACCAGTGAGCAGAGGCCCGGGTGACCTCCTGGGCCCCCAGCTGACACCCCCCATCTCCCTGCTGGGTGTCTGTCTGGACCCCTCCTTTCCGCCTCCTTCCCTCTCCACCTCTCCCCTGCCTGCATCTCCTCGCCCGCCCCTTCTGAGTCATCTCGCTCCCTCTCTCTCCAGTGCAGGAATGGCGGGGCCGCGGCAACTCAGAGCTTCCCCTCAGGTTGTCTGGGGTCCCCGCCGGCTCTCCTGTCCAGGTGCTTCAGGCGATGCTCCAGAGCAGCAGGAGCCCCACCCTGACCGGATGGCCCCAGCGTGCGGACAGCGGGCGGCTCAGCCTGTCCCTTGGGCTGGCGTCCCGCGCGCTCTCGGGGGGGAGGGCGCCTCGCCCCGTGCCCTGCCTGTGGCCTCCCCCGGCCTCGCGCACGCCCTCCGCAGCACGTGGCATGCGGCCTGGCACCCCCACCGGGGAGGCTCGCCGGCACCCAGGGCCCGAGCCGCACCATCGCCGGCAGGATCCGCAGGGGGAAAGGGGTCCCCGGGATGTGTCCTGAGCCAGGACAGCAGCCCAGAGGGAGCCTGCAGCTTCTGGGGTGCAGAGGCCAGTCCCGCAGCGCGGGGGGGAGGCGGCCGGCCCACCAGCCCTGGCTGCATCCCGCCTGGGGCGCAGGCGTACCTCTGCATCCACCCGCGGCTGGTTCTCAGGGCGCTTGCTGGGCAGCTGATTGCCGAAGCGCCCCAGAATGGCGCCAGCCTGCGCGGGTGACAGAGCCCTGCGTCCCCCCCATGCTGGCCGCGGCCTCACAGCAGAGACGGGAGGCGTGCCGAGAACGTGCCCGCTCCAGGCACTGTGCAAACACCGTCTGTGGCTGCCTGCGACTGGGCGACTTTACACTTCACGAGCGAGGCCAGCACCTCCACCCACCTCTGCTCAGCGCCAGAGGTGGCCTCTTTAAACGTGCTCGACATGGGAAACCTGTGTCCCGAGGTCGAGTCAGGACCCTCCGCGAGGGCTCGGCTTGCCCGTCCTCCTTCACCGGCGTCTGTCTCTGGACACCTGCCCTCGTTGCTGCCAGCCCAGCCGCGCTCCCCTGCCGGGGTTCCGGCCACGCTGCCTTCGCAGGTAACTGCACACCTGCCGAGACCGCCGTCCACTGTCCTCACGCCCCCCAGGCAGCCTCCGGTGATGACACGGAGCGGCCACATCGGCTGGGCCTTCCTACCGGTCTCCCCGATGGTGAGGTGAGGCCCCGGGGCAGGCAGGGCATCTGAGCCTTGGTGCCCCCCCAGCTGGCCCGGGGCCTGGCACACCCCAGGGGCTCAGGCCTTCCGCTGGGCTGCGAGTCAGTGCAGGGGTGCGGGGGGCTTGCGAAGTCTGCAGATGCCTGAGCGCCCGAGGCTCTTCTGGGCCTGGGCCTGGTCCCTCGCTCCCGCCGAGATGGGTCAGAAACTGCGGGACTTGAGAGGGGAGGCGCCCACGTCGGGGTGCTGCCTCTGAATATGCCCCGCTGGGCTTTGCTTAAGAGTTCATAGGACCTGGAAAATACCATCCCCCCAAAACCTGCACTTAGCCTTCAGGGGTCCCCTGGCCCCTTTGCTGAGAACCACCAAGTATGTGGGACCCAGAAGCAGCCAGAGCAGCCAGGAAAAACCACTGAGGGACTTCCTTGCAGGGCCCTGCAAGAGCCTGGGCTGAACTCCACAGAACAGGCCCCGGAGGCCCAGGCTGTGGGGTGTTCAGAAAACAGCAGGCTCCGGGGTTCCCAGAACCTGAACCCCCCAGGCTTAACAGGCCTCATGGGCGTGAGCTCCAAGCGGCACTGACTCGAGCAACCCCAGCTCCCCCACCCTGGGCCTTAGAGGGTCTCCCACAGAGAAGCAGGCTGGAGGGTCAGATCCCAGGATGCTCCTTCCCTGACCCAGCCCTGCTGGGTCCGCAGACAGGATGGCCTGGGGGGAGGCCAGGAAGTGGGAAGAAGGAAGGACTTTGGGTTGTTTGGTACCAGGCATAACGGTGCCCTCACGCTTCAAAGCGCAAAGTAGGGGTTCCCACTCCCTCCATTCTTGGGGCTGCTTTGCTGTGTTCCCCCCACCTGGGCTGGTGAGTAGCTCAGCTCTGGTTAAGAGAAAGACGCGGTTTCGCCGTGGAAAGACCAAGTTTGCACAAATCTGAACACCTTACCCAGGCAGTCTTCCACCTGCAGGACTACAGGGGACGCCCCAGCCTCAGGTGGGCGCAGACCAAGTCAGGACACGGCCTGCTGGGGTGGTGGCAGGGGGCGCGGGAAAGGAGCAGGGACTGGTGGGTCTAAGCTTACAACTCGGGGCCCCACCCCAGCTCCCCAAGTGAAGGGGCAGGAGAGAGGGCAAGTGAGAGGAAGTGTCTCAGCGGGAGGCTTCCTCAGGCATCTTCAGGGAAGCATCAGCGGGAGGTCAGCCCTGCCTCCACTTCCTGATATTCCCCTCAGACCCTCACCCCCTTCCCTGCCCCACAGGAGCCCCGCAAGGGCCACCCACAAACAGACAAGAGGCCACATTCATTCTTGAAGGCACGGGCCTTCATCTCCTCAGACTTTCCAGAGCTGGCCGCGTGCCCTGAGCCCGGTGGTGCCCCAGAGAGGGGAGGGGGCGTGTGCCCAAGGCACCGGCTGCCGGTCCCACCCCAGCCTTACCCCAGACTCAGCAGGCCTGGCTCAGAAGGACCTCCTGGGTCTGTGATACGGGAGGCGGCTGAGGGCGCGACCTCAGACAGCATGTGAGGGGTGTGCGTTCCGGGGAGACGCCTTGAGGTCCTCAACCCACACCCCAGGAGACCTCAGGTGGCTTCTCTTCTGTCCCTGAGAAGTAGAGTCCAGTCGCTGGAGGGGCGGCTGGGCGGGTCGAACGGTGGCGCTCGTCCGTGCTGCCCAGCAGGTTCCCTGTGCAGGACAGGCCCGAGGGAGCTCCAGCCGAGCCCCAGGTGCCCTGACAGGGATGGTCCAGTGCCCCGTTCCGCTGTGCTGCTGACCGCAGAAAGGCCGCTGAAGGTAATGCTGACGGGGCTCCCAGCTGTCGACCGGGAGGGAGGTAGCTGGTGGGCGGGGCAGAGGCTTCTGGCTTGGCCCACGGCTGGAGTGAAGTGTCTGCAGGGCTCTCGTGCTTCAGGCTGCCTCCTGCAGCCCGGCTCAGGCCTCGGGCGCGGGCGGGACCCTGCTTAACCTGCAGGGAAGGGGCAGGGAGCAGCAGATGAAGCCCAACGCCATCAGCTGCAGCGGCCGCGCGTCCTCGAGTACTCAGACTTGGCTGAGGCGCCCGTCTCTGACAAGAACTGACGGCAGGAACCGCCTGGGAGGTCACACAGATCCAGGCTCCCGGCCCCGGAGTCTCTGGGGCATTCCTCCCGAAACCGCCCCCACCGCTCCAGCTGGAGCAGCCCAGGCACGGGAGGGGAGAGGGACCCAAGCTCTTTGGCTCTGGGGCTGTAGCTCTGAATAAGGAAGTGAAAAGTCACTAAAATAAAGTTTTGATCTATCTGTAAATAGACGATCTATCACAGCAAGGAAAATTTATGTCAGCCCTAAAATTAGAACTTCCTGCCCACGAGGGCTGCTGGAAAGTCTCCCCAAGGAGCTGTCAAATCTCCTCTGTGCAAGCGTTCCAGAGGGTCCACCCCTTGCTGGACAAGCGAGGTGCGGCGAGGACGACCCCTCAGCCCAAGGGCGGCTGATGCGACCCAGGCTGGTGACCTCTGGGGTGCACCGACAAGGGGTTGCCCCTCCCTCGCACGCCCTCCCACCCCTGCATACTCCGCAAGCCTCACCCTCCTCTGCCCCATTACCACCACGGGACAGGAACTGTTGCTCCTGCTTTGCAGGGGCGGGACGAGGGCCCGGGCTGTGCAAACCTCCAGGGCCCTGTGGTTGTGAGGAGCAGAGGCAGGAATCCGAACTGGGCTCTGCCTGCTCTCCCCAAGGTGCCGCCGGTTCCCAGGTGGGTGGTCACAGGCAGAAGGGGGCTGGGGAGGATGCAGGGGGTCCACACACCATGTGTGTGCTTGTGTGTGCCAGCGTGCAAGTGTGGGGCTGTGTGTGCAAGCATGTGCATATGTGTGCCAGTGTGTGCATGTGTGCAAGCACGTGCAAATGTGTGCCAGTGTGTGCCTGCATGTGCAAGTGTGTGCCTATGTGTGCCAGCATGTGCCTGAATGTGATGACTGTGTGTGCAAGCATGTGCAAGCATGTGCCTGTGTGGGCCAGTGTGGCCTGAGTGTGCCAGTGTGTGCCTGCGTGCCAGCGTGAGCCTGCGTGTGCCAGCATGTGCCAACATGAGCCTGCGGTGCCAGCGTGGGCCAGCATGTGCCTACATGTGCTGGCGTGGGTCTGCCTGTGATGACTGTGTGTGCGAGCATGTGCAAGTGTGGGCCAGTGTGGCCTGTGTGTGCCAGCGTGTGCCTGTGTGTGCCAGCGTGAGCCTGCGTGTGCCTGCGTGTGCCGGCGTGGGCCTGCATGTGATGACTGTGTGTGCAAGCATGTGCAAGTGTGTGCCTGCGTGGGCCAGCGTGGTCTGAGTGGGCCCACTGACCTTCCAGGCCAGGACCATCCCTTACTCTGCAATTATGTTGCTTTCTTTTTGGCATCAAAATGTGCACCATGGAGTGGGATTCCAGAAAGTCCCACTCGGAGACAGGCGCGCTGCCTCTCAGATGCCTACTTGGTCACGTGAGAAAGCGGCACATTGGAGAAAGTTCTTCTCCAGCCTTATCGATGCTAGTGGAGCAAGAATCCAAAGGTCCAGGCCTCCTGCGCTCCGCCAGCCCCATCTCCGCACCCCCCGGCCCTGGGAGGGGGATCTGGTTGGGAGATGTGCACAGGCGAGGCCTGCAGTGGGCGGCCCTTGCACGCCGTCCGGGCAGCGCGCCCGGCTCTGCACGGTGGCCCCCGGTGTCGGAGTGTCCAGTCCACCGTGCACCGCCCCGAGGTCAGTGCGCATCTGTGCGGGGTGAGCGCGGCGGCTGAGCGCCCACAGCGGAGCTACACACCCACGGCAGGGCCGTGCGGGGCCTGCTCCGGCGAGCCCTCACCGTTCGATGATGCGGTTGTTGTCCTGGAGGTCAAAGGCCAGCACCTTCATTCCCTCGCACAGCTCCTGCATGCTGTCCGGGCAGAGGCGGGAGAGGCGCCTGAGGCGAAGGCCAGCGCTCGGAGGCCTCCCTCCTCTCCGCCGCACCCACACGGCCTGCGTTGCTGCCCCCAGGCCTGCCACAGGCAAGCCCACCGGGCCCTAAGCTCAGCCGCGGCCCCTCTCCCCGAGCCCCCGGCCCCCCGGCCGCCGCGCCCCGCACTCACTGCAGGACCAGGTCCTCTGCTTCAGGGCCGGGGACGGCGGCTGCAGGGGGCGGCGAGGCCTGAGCGCCCTTCGCTCGGTCCTGAAGGAGCCGGTGGGAGAGCAGGTCCAGCATCTGCAGGGAGGCCCGCCTGAGTCAGAGATGAGGGGGCCGGGTGCTGAAGAAGGGCCGGGCAGCCCGCCTACACCCCAGAAGCTCAGCCCCGCCCACCCCGGGAACGCAGTGGGCATGTCCCCCTCGCTCACTGGGTTGGGGTTCAGACCCTTCCGCTCTGTGTCTGACCCACAGCTCCCCGACAGGCAAGCCAGGAGCTGCCGACAGGGGCCCGGCCCGGCCCGGAGAGCAGAAGCAGCCGCCTGTCCCTGCAGCCGCGCGGCGGCTCCTGCTGCCACACGGGGTCCAAGGCCAAGAGGGGCTTGAGCCGCCTCTCTCCGGAGCAGCCGGGCCTCTGAGCTCCCACAGGGAAGGCCAGCGGGGACCGGGAAGCACTTCTTAGTCTCGGGGTCCACCTGTGGCCACAGACACCTGCCCAGCCCACCCCGAGGCGCCTGGCCCGGGCCAGAGCAGCTCTTCCCAAGGGCGCGGGGCGGCCGAGTGACCGAGCGCGTGGACCGCGCCTCGCGCCAGGGCCCTGCAGACCCACCTTGCTGAGGCTCTCCTGGGCGCCCTGCGCCTCTGTGGTGCAGGCGGCCACGGAGCAGCCGACCAGGCGCAGGTGGTTCCTGATCTCATGCGCCAGGCTTGAGAGAGCAGAAGGGGGGTCAGGCTCCCTTGCCCCTCCTGGGCCCCCCCAGGGCCTTCCAGTCCGGAGTTGAGTCCTGAGCACAGCCCCCCACCTCCCTTGAGCCTCTACCAGTCCTGCTCCCCTCCCCCACCCCAGGGGCTTAGCCTGAAGCTTCTGGGCTTGCAGAGCATCTGGTCAAAAGAGGCCGGGCCACCTGTGCAGGTCACCATCAGCCCAGAGCAGGGGACAGCGCCCCCTGGATGCACACAGAACTGCCCCTGCTCCCATTCCAGAGCAAACCAAGGTCAAGACTTAGGAATCCTCTTTCATCTAAGGCGGAGGGGGGGTCATTGAAGCCTGGCTGTAGGGGCTCGGCCCAAGACAAGCCTTCAGGTCACACGCACCTCTAGAGTGAGCCCCGCCCGGCAGGCAGGAGGGGCGGGCCCAGGGGGAGTGCCCAGACCACTGGCAGTGCTGGGAGGGTCCGCTTCAGGGCCCTGGCTTGCTGACCACGGGGGGCCTAGACGCCCTGTGTGTCCCAGGGGGCAGCTCCCCAGCACAGGCGCCTGTGCCCGCGGGGAGAACCCGGACCTTAGAGGCATCCTGCTCTCACCCGGGTCTGCGCTCACCAGCTGCGCGGGGTTGCAGGACAGACACGTTTTCTCAGCCGTGCAACGGGTGAGCGTCACGTCAGGGGAAACAGGATAGATCAGGGGCTGCATGAGCCCTCGTGCTCCGCTTCCCCTGCACAGCACCACCTGCTCCTCTGCCTCTGTTAGCACCAGGTCTCCCCGGGGCTCGGCCGGGCCCAGGGCCGCCCGCAGGCCACAAGGGCCAGGCCCGGCCCGGGCTTGCGCCAGGAGGGGCCCTCGCTACCTCATCTGCTTGCCGTGCGTGGCCAGTGCCGCCTGGTACTTCTGCGCGCACTGCTCCTGGAACACCTGCAGCAGCCTTTTGGCCAAATGACTGAAATTCACCCTGAGAGACGGAGACCGAGGCCAGAGGTGAGCAGCCAGGACCACTGAGATGAGCACCACGGGACTCCACCCCCTCCTCACCACCGCCAGCGCCAGGCCCACAGGAGGGGAGGCGCCCGTGACGGCAGAGGTCACTGCGGTGGATGGGAGAGCACACACGCACACGCACGCACACACACCCACGCACGCACACACATGCACACGCTCAGGTCAGTCCCCAGGGAGGGGGGAGGGAGGGCTCTGGAGGCGAGTGCCAGGGCGAGGGCAGTGAGTCTCCCCGTAATAATAGAATAACAATAATAAGTGTGAGATCAAGGCGGATGTCGGGGTCCAGGAGAAGGAGCAGGGGAAGCCCGGGGGACGGCGGGGCAGCTCAGAGCAGGAAGTGCAGGTGGCGACCGTGAGGACTCTCGGGGGAAGGATCCTGCAGACCACCTCGCCACACCGGGAGCAAACCCAGTCACGTCAAGCCTGCTTCTCACACCTCCGGTCTCAGCCCCACGATCGCCTCCGTGGCCAGGGGACCCGTCCGAGATGCCGCCCGCTCTCCACACCGCAGCCCCGGGGCACCAGGGCCACCCCACCCACCCCGGTGACCGCCCCGCCTGCTCACTCGCCGCACGGGGGCTACTCACTTGTCCAGCTTGTGGATCTGCTCCTCGTTGTAACCGAGCCCTGGAAGCAGACAGAAAGCATGTCCCCCGACCGGTCAGCTGACAAAGTGGGGTGCAGGAGGCCTGGGGGGGCAGAGGACAGCCCGGCACCCGAGCAGCGCATTCTGGCGGGGAGTGGGGTACGCCAGCGGCCGCAGGGCTGGGCAGGCAAAGCCTTCCTGGGCGGTGGGGGCGAGCCGGGGAGGTGGACAGGTCTGGAAGGAGGAGGCGGCCTCAGCCCAGCCCCTCAAGATGCTGCCATCGGGGCTGTCCCCTCACGATCTAGGCAGAGGTCGCTGGGAGCTAGCCCCACCCCCACCTGCTCGGCCCAGCCCCTTTGGCCAGGAGGCCTGGTGCCCTCCCGCCACCGCGGAGGGCCTGGGAGCTCGCTGGCCGCTGACCGGGGACACGCTGCCCCCTGTGGGGCCCCGAGGAATGGCCTCCAGGGGGGAATTCCCCAGGGAAACCCCAGGACAGGCAGGGTCCTCTCGCCTGGGCTGGGCACTCACCCCTCCGAGCATCCTGCGACAGCCGCGCCCCCGCCCCCAGCAGGGCCTCAGGCACATGCGCTCACCACCACACGGGAGGTGGAGCGAGGGGCCCCGAATGGTACCTTTGAGCCCCCCGAGTTAGCGGCCAAGGGCTACGCCTCTAGTCCATTTAAACCCAGACTTAATAGAGGAAGGGGAAGAAGCAGGGCAGCGAGAAGCAGCCGGGCCTATGTTGCTCCTTGACTTTCCCGTGTCTGTTTGTGCCTCTGTGAACTGGGGGCGCAAGGCCCCCCAGACTTTCATGAACACTGAATGAGGCAAGAACGTCCAGGCCGGGTCTGGCACACGCTACAGAGAACAGCAGTGACTGGGCTGAGTTCCCGGAGAGCGGAAACGCCCCAGGCTCTCCTGAAGTCACGGCCAGGGGGGCCCGGGCGGCAGGTCGCAGGGCTGAGCCCGCTGGATCAAAAACGGGGGGGGGGGGGTCTCCGTTTGTCCAGCTCCNCCCGGGGGGGGGGGGGTCTCCGTTTGTCCAGCTCCTGTCGGAGCCCCCTGGCCGGGGGCCTCGAGGCCCCGGGGACGGAATGGGGCATCTCAGACCCCCGAGTCCAGCGAGCCCCTGGACGTGCTGGCGTGAGCAGGGGCTGAAGGTGCGTCTCGGTCCATTCGGCCAGCTCAGGCTTACAGGTGGAAGGGGGTGAGCGCTGCTGCCTTCACACGCACCTTTATTGCGTCAGTGAAACAAATTCACGTTTGCTAAAAATACTAGTTTCCGAATAAAGAGGTGCTATCGGTGAAAATGCAGCATTTTGAAGACTTTATGTGAAGGATGGAAAATATTTCTTCAATAATTTTGTTTCTATGGAAAACTTGTGAAATTATAATTCGAATATACAGGTTGAATAAAATATATCATTAAAAGGAATTTAGCTGTTTCTACTTTTTAAATTTGGGTTCTAGAAAATGTGAGAATTACACAGGTGGCTGCTGTTCTAGTTCAGGTGGACAATCTTTATCTCTCGATAACCCGAGGAACCAAAGGGAACTTGGCAACGGTGCCCAAGACGCTCAGCTCCCACGTCAGGAGACGCTCAGGGCCGCGGCGGAGGGAGAGGGTCGTTCCTTGGTTTATCAGCTGCCAGCCCCACTCAACCCCCGGGGCTTCCCCAGACCCCCCACAGGACCTCTCAGGCCCAGCCCACCCTCCCCTGCCCTCGGTGGCAGTGCCCCCTGCGCAGCAGCCTCCTGCCCAAGGGGTCTCTGAGGACTCCTAGATAGAGATGCTCGAGAATGGTGTTTCCCCAGGTCCTTCTCTGGAGAACCCGGCCATCTCAGCGCTCCAAAGATGCGACGGATAAGGAGACGCCCCGGGACCGCAACGTGCCCTGCAGACGTGAGCGCCACCTTTTCTGCAGCACCCAGCGCCAGCCCTGCACGGCCGCCACCGAGTGCTCTAAACCCCTCAAGCGGCCCCAAGCGCAGCCGCAAACCCCGTGTCCCTCTTGGTCTGCGGCAGCTGGGGGCGCCCTGGCTTCACCCCGCACCCCACCCACACGGAGGAAGTGCAGCAGCAGCAGCAGCAGCAGCGCCAAGGAACAAGCAGGGCTGGCGAGAAGGAGGGGAGCCCGAGGGCCGCTCCGCCCGCCCCGCGCACCTGGCCTCGCCCTGGCCTTCTTGAACTGCTTGAAGATGAGCTGCATCTTGTCCACGCAGTGCTGGATCTGCGGGATGCTGCGGGCGAGACGGGCCAGGTGACGCGAGGACCAGCCAGCAGGGGTCAAAGGTGGGTGTTGGGGGGGAGCTGTTTCCTCACAGAACCCCAGCGCCTCAGTTTGGGGGGCCAGTAGGGCTGGGTGAACCGCTTGTCTTATCCGAGGCATCTTGGGGCCACCCAGCTCTCACTTCTCACGTCCTCTCCCTCCCTCTCCTGCGCACTCTGTCTCCGAGATGAGATAAGTAAAAGGTGGAGCCCAGCAGGCACCAAGACTTGGCCTTGGCCGCACAAGGCCTGACATCGGGGCGCCAGGAAGCACCCCTGACCCGAAAGCACGGTCTGGGGGAGGCGGCGGCGGACATGGCTCTGGAGCAGGGAGGCAGGAAAGGACTTTCCAGGGGCCTTCTCCAGACCGGGGCCGAGTCGTGCTAGTTTCTTTCTTCCCCAAACACTGAAATCTTGTGGAGGGCCGTCCTCCGCGGGACTAGCTAGCTCCACCTCCGCCCCACCCCGCCACCCTCCCAGCCTGCCCTCTGGAGCTGGCCCTGTGCAGGGCCCACTCTCGTTCGCCCAGACGCCTCTCGGGCGCCCGAGGTGGCGGCGTCTCTATCCAAAAGGCAGGGCCAGGTGTGCTCCAGGTGCTAACGCCCCTGGTGTGCGAGGGGGCTGGGCACGGCCTCGGGGGCCTGGGGTAGGGGCCCAAACACACACGTTCCTGGAGACGTGAGCGCGTCCGCCTGCGTGGGACAAAGACTCGCTGAGCCCCTGTCAGGGACGTTGGCTTTGCGACCAGAGCAGTTCAGAAAAACCCTGTTGTGTCAGCATCTGGGGCTCTGGGGGGCGGGGCGGGGGCCTGAGGGCCACTATCGGCCCAAGGCCCGTCCTCTGTGGCCTGTCTCCTGGCGACCGTGACTCAGAGACAGGCCCCCGAGAGCCTCCTGTCCGAGAAGCAGCTGGCGGTGTAGCTGTCGCTGTTTCAGGACGCACTGAGAGGCCAGCACGGGGAGACCTGCGCGAGGGCCCGGCCAGGACCGGGGTCCGAGAAGGGGGCTAAGCCGCCCAAGGCTGCTGTCTCTGCGAGGATCCCCAGTCCAGCCTAAACTCCCACCCGGGACAGGGCCCAGGTCTCTTCTGCCCCCCGTCCGAGGGAAGGGTCCTTCCCTTCCTGGCTCCCACCTCATGGCTCCCAGCCTACACGGGACACCCATGCGCGGACACCGGCCTCTTTATAAAGCTCCAGCCCGGCCCCACCCTGCCCGGAGGGAGAGCCCCACAGACCTTCTGTCCTCATGTACCTGGTCCCTGCTCTCGGCCAGCTGGGCGCTCAGGGAGCTCAGGCTCCTCTGGGTCTCCGTGATGCTGCAGGAACATCTGGACAGAACCCCTGCCAGCTGCAGGGTGAAAGGCAGGGCCCTGGGGCCTCGGCTCGGGCTCTGGGCCCCCGCCAGCACCTGAGGGCCCGGCCCGCCAGCCGCCCAGCCGCACTCACCGTCCGCAGCCTGGCCCTCAGCGCCGCGATCTTCTGCACCTCCTGGGTCTCAGGCATCCCGGCCACGCTGCTGAACCGGGAGGGAGGAGGGAGAAGGGCACACGGGTGAGGAGCAGAGAGGCTGTGGCACGCGCCGGCGTCTCCAGGCGGTGGCTTTGGGGCCTCTGGGAGCCGTGCGGTCGGGCCAGTGGACCCAAGCTGGAGAGGCCCATTCCTCCCCTCACCACCCCACCTGCCCTGCCAGCGACGGCTGACCGCTCCGGGGAGCCGGCTGCAGGGAGCCGCCACCGCTGGAGACTCCGGCAGGTCACAGAGACAAGACCTGGGCCGTCGGGGGCATCCAGGAGGGGGTCGGGGTGGGTGGGGCGGGGTGTTGGGCGTGGGGGTGTCGGGGTGTCTGCCTTCGCTCCTCCGCCCCACACATCTCCTCTGGTTGCCACCGGCCATCCAGGACCCTTCACGGACCACAGCGTGTGTCTCGCAGACACAGGGTCCGGATGGAGCACTGGGCTCCTGCCCGATGCTCAGCTCCACGCCCGCCGCCTGGTTTCCTTCTCTCCAGCCTCCCTTTCCTGGACCCATTACCACCAGGTAGCCCCGCGCCAAGGAGTTTGGGCGCGGAGTGGCGAGGCCTCCCGGCAGGGAACCCCAGGACCACGGGGGCAGCCTCAGACCCAGGGGAAACTGAGGAAGGAGCTGGCTACCAGGCGCCACATCCAGGGGAGGCGTGGGGGAGCCTTCTGCTGGGTCCACTGAAGCTGCTGGAGGGGCTGCTAGGCCAGAGGCCCCCTCCTGGGCCGGAAGGCGGCACTGTCCCGGGAGCGGCTGCGCCAGGCCCTGCAGCCGGTGAGAGCGGCCGGCTGGGGAGGCAGCAGGCGGCGACGGGGGCTGGGAGCTGCTCCCGCTCACTCCAGCGGGTGGGAACTGCCGGGGGTGTTGGGGGGAGGCGCACGCATAGAGAGAAGGGCCACGGGGTGGGGGGGCCCACCCGGCTGCGCCCTCGCCCTGGGTAGACACCCACCTCTCGGCGCCCAGGCTGCTGCTGAGGAAGAGCAGGGCCATCCGCGCGACCTCCAGCACCCGCCGGCACGTGGCCTGGAGCATCTCCCTGCAGAGCCAGAGTCAGAAGGACTGCCCCTCCCGGGCTGACACCTCGGGGGCAGCCTGTCCGCCCGCCCCGGCCCCCAGGCACTCACACGAACCAGTACAGCCCCCGCAGCATGAGCTCCTGCCCGGCCTGCAGCGTCCGCGCCAGCCGCAGGGCCTGGTGGCTAGCGCCCAGCACACTCTGAAACAGGGGGGGGTCAGGCCCCGCTACCACCCTGCTGGGTGCCCACCGCTGGGGGCCACTCACCTTGGCTGTGTTGTAATCCGCCTGTATGTCCACTTTGGGCACGAACTTGGGGAGGTCCAGAGCAGCTGTGGACGAGGACTCTGTCTGAGGGGGCGGCCTCGACGGCTCTGGATGGACTCTGGGCCCCTCTTTCCTTATCCCCAGTCACATGCACTCCACACTGCCTATTTCACAACTTCAGCTTCCCAAGAGGCCTACAGCCCCCCCCCCCCCCCCCCCCCCCCCCNCGGGCCCCCCCCCCCCCCCCCCCCCCCCCCCGCCCTGCATTCCAAGCCCAAAATTTGCTTTTCTGCAATTGCAGCCCCCACTGCCCTCTCGTGTCCATTCTGGAGAACTACAGTCAAGAGCCCATGGCCCTTCCACTGTTTTTTTTAATAAGCTCAGGGCCTCCCTGGTGGTGCGGGGGTTGGGTGCTGTGCTGTGAGGCATCCACAGATTCTGCAGTGTGGGTTCGATCCCTGACCAGGGAGGGGACCCACATGGCGCAGCAGACCTCTCCTGCCTCCCCGCTGCTCCCCTCAGCAGGGTGTTTCAGTCCATCTGCCTGTTCTGCTCCCCACTCTGTCTGGTGAATCCTCTCACCCCCTGTACCTCTGGCCTTTACCCCAGTTCTTGTACACATAAATAAATTTAAAAAAAGATAAAAATTGGCCAAAACCACCCTCAGTCCTAGAAATTTCCATGTGGATTCTCCAAACAGGTGGATGGAATTGGCATTATTCACATGCGGAGAGAGATTTTTTTTTCCAGAACTTGGAGGACAAAGCTCCGGACCCCTGACTATATTTCTCTTCTGTAACTGGGCTCCTCCTTCCTCCAAGCCAAGCCCCCCGAGGCACCCCACCATCACAGATGAGAGCGCGCACTAACTCCAGGCCCCCCTGCTTACAGTGCAGCCTCTTTCACAGTTCCGGTGGATGCCTCAGGGAGGGGCACGTGCAGACCTGGGGCCCAGAGCTGCCTTCTGCACCACGTGCGCCCGAAGAACCCCACAAAGAGAACCCGCCAGCAGCTGGACGCCAGCCCTGCCTCTTGAAGGGAGCGCGGGGAGGTGACAACCCCACCGGCGGCCTACTCACGGTCCCTGAAGACCAGCCCCTTGGGGCTCTCGCTGGCCACGCTGAGCAGGGTCAGGGGACTGCTGGCCGTCGTGTGAGCGAGCTGCTGTGCCGAGAGCTTGGGCTCGAGGACGCAGAGGTGGCCCTCGAACAAGTACTCCTGGTGCTGCGGGGCCACGCTTGTCTGCTTGTGCACGGCCTCCAGAAAGATGGCTATCCTGGGGAAGGCAGGCGAGGGGACAGGGCCAGTGCTGGCCTGGGCTCAGGGTGACCCAGGCCCCAGCGGAGGCTTAGCGACTGGGGACGGCTCAGCCTTTTGGGGGGACTGGGGAGTTTCTCTTATCGGGGGCAGAGAGACAAAAGGCGGGGCTCACATTTATACTGGACAGAGACAGTGAAGGAACATAACTGGGGAGCCCCAGCTCCAGCCTCTGCCCCCACACCTCTTCCTCCCACTGCTGTGAAAATTGCCTGGTGCTATAAAACGTTCCAGAAACAGAGGGTTCTTGGTACAATAAGTGTGGGGAAAGCACTGCTAGCACACACACGTACACACAGGCACACACACGCACGCGCACACACACACACCCAGGAGATTTATAACACACATGGTGCTGTAAAGGAGCTAGACGCTCTGCACCCAGCTTGACTTTAGTGGAGCTAGTGTTTTTCCAATCTAAGAGGGCCCAGAAGCGCCCCCATCTGAACACCCCAGGGCACCCCTGGGACGCGCCCCACCGCCCGGGGGGGAGGCGGCCGGCGCGGGCGCCCACGTACGTGTTGTGGGTGTGGATGTAGACGTGGTGCAGCACCGCCTGGGGCAGGGAGAAGACGTGCACCACCACCCGCTGCAGGATGTCGCTGGTCTCCGCGAAGAACTGGTCGAAGCCCCAGCACTTGGCCGGCTCCACCTCCAGGATGTTGGCCAGGATGGGCACCAGCTGGCCCTGCAGGCCCCTGCCCCGGACACGGAGCCCGTCACGTGACCCCCAAACGCCCCGGCAGCCCGGCCACAGCAGCTGGAGCGGGGAGCAGAGCGGGGCCGTGGGCCAGCCGAGCCCAGAGGGATGTATGGCTGTGTGTGGCAGTGGGGGGGCGCAGGCCTCAAGGGGGGCCGAGACCTCGCGGAGGGGAGGGGCCAGGTGCTGGGGCGGGCGCCCTCAGGCCCACTCACATGGAGAGCCGGCAGGTGGTGGGGAAGGTGTAGGTCCACTCCAGCGGCCCGTCCTCCCGCCTCTGAGAGCCCGCGATGGCCCCGGCCGGCTTCTCGGAGGTGATCCGATACCTGGGGGGCAGGGGGCGGTCAGCGGGACCTCAGGCCGTCACCCAGCCTGAAAACGCGGTCTCTCTGACGCCGGCTGCGCTCCCCAGCCCGCCTGTCTGCGCCCCGTTCAGCTCGAACCTCCCCTCACCCCTTCACGGCTCTAGCCCTGCCCCCTTCAGCGTCCAGCCTTCCCTGACGGCCCACCCACGCGTGTCCTCCCCGTCTCCACCCAGTGCGGGACCCAAGTCTGAAAGAGGCGAATGGTCCTGTTCACCGGGATTTGCAGGTGATTCTTCGGCTGTGACTACTCATTTATATGAAGCGAGTTTTGACTGTTCTCAGACCACAGACATAATCTAACAAACCACATCAAATAGCGGCACCCCCCGCGGCCCTAGTGGGGGACCTCAGGCTGAGCGAGACTCCTGGACCCCCTTGCCTCGTCCTGCCCTGGGCGCGTTGCTCAGCACAGGGCACATCTCCCGGCTGCCCCAGCTCCGACAGCAGGAGAGGGCCTTGGGCCTGGGCCAGCCTGGGCTCTTGCCCACCTTCATCCCTAGCAGGGCCGCCCATCCCGTCTATTTTGGAGTCTCAGGTGAGGTGCGGGAGCAGCAAGGGGGGCTGGACTAGGATGGGGTGAGCGCCAGTCTCCCCCAGCCAGAGACAGGACTTGGCTTCTTTGGGGCTAACTGAAAGCCACGGGCCTGGGAGGAGCCTGGGGACACGCGGAGGGACCTCAGGGTCAGGGGCGGCGGAGGGGACACCGCAGGGACGCCCCCCGCCCTACATGATCTCCTTGTTGCGCCGCGGCCCGCCGAAGGGCACGAAGGGCAGGCTGCCGGTGGCTGCGTGGTACAGGGTCACCCCGATGCTCCAGAGATCCACCGTCACCCCAAACGCCTTCTGCTGGGGCTTGCGAAGCACCGCCCGCTCGTACATGTCGGGGTGCTGCAGAGAGAAAAGGGGAGAGCAGCCGCGGGGCCGGTGGGCAAGGCTCTGTGCCCCGCCATTCAGACGACCTCCAGCCTCTGCCGGAAAAGGCGGAGACAGAATCGCCAGAACCCAGGTCCTTAGCAGCAGGAGGTGCGTCCTGGGGCGGAGCGTCCGGGGAGCGGGGACCTCTTCTGTGTGCGGGTCACTCAAAGAGTTGCCTGCCCAAGGGGGCCTGTGCAGGGGGCCTGGGCCGAGAGGCCTTGGAGGGGGGCTCGGGACAGGGGCCCTGAGGGGCCGGCTGAGGGGCCTGCAGGAGGAGCATCCATTCCCGCTCTGGAGAACAGAGTGAACGGCTTGGGCTGGGTGCAGAGGTGACACGTAGCCCCGCGGGGGGCGAGCAGGGCAGGGGAGACCACCATCTGGCCGCGCCCCGCTCACCAGGTACTCCTCCGTCCCGTAGACCGAGACGAACTTCTCCTCGTCGTCCAGCTCCCGCGCGGCGCCGAAGTCCGTGAGCTTGTAGATGCTCTGGCCCTGCTCGCCCACCAGCCGCATGATGTTGCCCGGCTTGACGTCCCGGTGCACCACGCCGTTCTCCCGCAGGTGGTTCATGCCGGCCACTGCGGTGAGGGGCAGCTGGGGCGCACAGCTGGCCGCGGGGCGCCCGGGCCCAAGAGCCCCCCGCTGAGGGGCCACCGGAGGGGCAGGACAGAGAGGGGCCCAGGGCCGGGGGCGTCCCTAGGATGCGGGGTGTTGGGTCCCATCAAGACCCTCTGAGAAACCACGCAGGCGGGCGGCGGTCTGCCTTCCTGGAGCGGCCCCCTTGCCCCTCTTGCTATTTTGTTTCTTTCACGCGGGCAGCACCCCCGCATGAGGCCCCCTGAGGCACCCGGCGGCCGAGGCACGTCACGCTGCAGTGCAGCCACCGCTGCTGTCACCTCTGGGGCCGGGTCTACCTCCCAGACAGCTCTCGGGTCTCGCCGGGCGCCCCTCCCCGCCGGCAGCCCACGCCCCGCTTCTGTGTCCATCCGACTCTTGAATGGCCGAGACTGATGGTCCCATCTGACGCTGGCCGGCCCGAGTGGCCTCCGAGAGCGTCCTCGCGTGGAGGTTCATTAGTGTCCTCCAGCTGCACCCACGGGTGCGAGTCTCAGGGCCCCTTCTAGACTGCCCGTGCAGACCGCCTGGTCACCCATCTACCGCCTCACAGCACCTGTTCTCAGCTCACTGTCACGCGAATGACTCAGCGTCGCGATTCTGCAGATGGGCCATTTGCTTTGGGCTTTACTTTTAATTTGGAGGTTAAATTGCTGATTAGGGGGCCTCCCTGGTGGCGCAGCCGGTTAAGCAACGCACTATGAAGCACACCGCAGCCACTGTAGCACGTGTTCGATCCCTGCCCCTGGCCAGGAGGGGACCCACGGGGCGCAGCAGACCTCTCCTGCCTCCCACTGCTCCCCTCAGCAGTGTGTTTCACTGGAACTGCCTGCTCTGCTCCCCACTCTGTCTCTGGTGGATCCTCTCACCCCTGCACCTCTGGCCTGTACCCCAGCTCTTGTGTGCATAAATCAAAAAACCTTTCAAAAAATAAAATAAACTGCTGATTAGCAGGAGTCAGACCCGGCCGCCCACTCAGGCGTGTCCCGGCGAGGGGATGGGGAGCCTGTGTCTGGCACTTTCAGAAATGCCGCAGCCCTTCCAGCGGGCCTCGGCTGCGGGGGGGCCCTGGGCGGGGGGAGGGCTCACCCACACAGCGCAGCACCACCAGGAATTCCTCCTCCGGCAGCCCGAAGGCGTTCTCGGGGCTCTCCAGCACACTCAGCAGGCTCCCACTTGAGCAGTACTCCATCACCAGCACCTTCTGCCGGCCGCCCCCCTGCGCACAGAGCGGGTTCAGACACCAACGCTCGGCTTCTGCCCAAGCAGCGGCTCTCTCAGCCTGGAGCCAGGCCCAGCTCCTGGCAAGGGCCCTCCCTCCGGCCCCCTGCAGCGTGGGCCGCTTGGGCCAGCCCCACCCTCACTCCCAGCCACAGCCTGCACCCGCCCTGGTCTCGGGGTGCTCGGGTCTCTGTTCTCCAGCCACTCCGCCGCCCACCAGAGCACGGACCCACCGTCTCCTCCACGGCGAACAGCTTGACGATGTTCTGGTGGTTCAGCTTCCGCAGGACCTCAAATTCCCTGACCTGCACCTCTCGGGGGCGCAGGTAGCTCGCCGCATTGAACACCTTCACAGCCACCAGCTCCCCGGACTTCTGCGTGGGGTGACAGAAGTCACGCAGGTCACGCCCTGCCCGGAGCTCGCCCCTCTGGGGCTCCTTTCGGGTCCCCACCGGCCCACACACTGAGTGGGCTCAGGGGCAGGGCCCGCCCAAGCCCGCGCCTCCTCGGCAGGTGCTCTAGGCGGGCGGGAGGGGACACGGCACACCTGGCTGGCTGTTACCTTTGACCTGGACAGCGGCGGCAGCCAGCACTCCCGGCGCCAGCAGCGAGGCTGGGACGGGCACCTGTGCCGGTGGTTTCAGTGCTTCAGGGTGAGATGGCGCGGCCGCTCCTGCACTTACTGCCTGCAGGACGCCCGACGGCCCCCCCACCTCCGCTGCGCCAGGATTTGGGCTATTTCCTGGCACTTCGCTCCAGACCCACAGTGATAGGCGTCGTCCTACAGAGCTCTTGCTAGCTGGCCCCCTCTGCTCAAACCCACAGGCACCCCCACTCTGCATCTGCACCCTGGGGTGTGCAGGAAAAGCTCCAGAGGCCTCTACCAGCCATGCCCACGTGCAAGGCCACAGGGCCAGCACCCCTGCTGGGCCGAGAGGCCAGGGCAGCTGGGCGGGCCTGGCCAGGGCTGCGACCCACCTTGTTGCGGGCCTTGTACACGCTGGCGGTGGCCCCCTGCCCCAGCAGGTCATCCGTGTGCCACAGGTAGTTGACGGTGCTCTGCATCCCGGCCCGGCTGGCCAGCGCCTCCACGTGAAGAAGAACAGGCTGGGGTCTGGGATGCGCCCCGGTGCCCAAGACCCCCAAGAAGCACTCCACGGGGTGTTCCAGAGGAACAGGGGCGGGGGTTGAAGCACAGAGAGGCGAAGTAACGCCCCCCAAAGCACAGTGCTGTGCCTTAGCCCATTCCGGCCCCCGGGCTACCATGGGGCATTCTAGCTGCGCCACCCTCTGGCCCTGCCCTGCAGCCAGGCCGCAGCAGCCTCTCCTCTCTGTCGCCTCTCCAGGCACTGACAGCTCTGGAGCTTTGGAGTCCAGGCCTGGGATAGTCCCAGGAAGCAGAAGCGGTGCCTGGAGGAAGGGCCCCCGTCAAACGGCGTCACACGCACCACCACAAATCTCCAGGATTGCAACACGGCCCCAAGTCCCTCCCCGACTCGCCCAGGCGCACCGCTTCCTGCTGCTGGTGGACAGCTGTTGCCCCAGCTGCATGGCCAGGCGGCCCTGCCTGAGAGCGTGCGGGCACGCGTGTGTGCGTGTGCACATGTGGGGGCACGCGTGCGAGCCTGTGTAGGGGTGGAGATCGTCCAAGGGCTCGGGAGCATGGGATCCCTCCAGTTCCTACCACCCTCTCCGAGCAGCTGGCTCCAGAGAGCACAACCTCTACGGTTGCACTCAGCAGGGATCTGAAAAACGGGCGGGGGTGGGGTGGGGCGGGGGGAGGCCACGAAACAGACTGGCCACTGCCCCTGGACACTGTGGAGCCAGGCTGGACATGGCGCTCCCCCTCCCCACCACCATGGTCCTCAGGGCCCAGTGAGGGTGCTGCCGCTCTCTCTCTAACACGTGTGTTTTTAGTGCAGATCTTAAGGATGTCAATTCCTTGAAGCTTCAAGAGATAGAGTTCGAGTCTTAGAAAAGGTTTGCACTTAACAGAAGAGCCGGGGTTCAGACACCCTGGCTGGCTCCCCCAGCTGAGGATGATCAGCCGGGTGTGGGTGTGCAAAGCCTGGGGAGTGGCGCCCTGCAATCAAGCCGCGGTCCAGTCCCCCAGTAGCAGGTGCACAGCCCATTTGGTCGCCTTCATTCTCCTCCCAGGGCTTCTCCCACGACCAACCCAGGCCCCAGCTAAAGGCCCGCTGTGGGCAGAGCGTGAAGGCACAGCCTGGAGGGGCTGGTCTGAGCACCCAACCTGCCGGGGCAGAGCCTGGGGGTGGGGGGGCGCACAGCTGGGCAGGCTGCCTCTAGTGGCTGACAGGCTGGTGGTCCAGGTGGGCTGAGTGAGGGGCAAGTGGAACCCCAGAGCCAGCCGCCCCACCCCCTCCCCACCCCTGGGGCACGGTGCACTCACCTCAAATCAGCCCGATCAGCCTGAAGCCTCTCCCAGCCGGGCTCTGTGCTCAGCGACTGCAGGTCCAGGAGCCGAGTGGCACCGGAAAGAGGAGGGCAGATGAGACACCCCTCAGCCTCCATCAAAGGCCACTGGCCCCAGCCCTTTAACCCTTTCCTGTTTGCCACCCTCCCCCCCAGGCCGGGGGTTTCCAGCCATTCCGGCTGCTCCAGGCTTTCTTCACAGCTCCTGCTTCTGGGACCAGGGACCCCACCACCGGGTGAAGGGGTGCCAGCAGCCCGCGGAGGACAGGGTGGAGGAGAAGCCAGGCCCGTGGGGGCAGAGCCAGGAAGGCCACCGGCAAGGGGCAGCTCTCTGCGCCGCAGCCTCTCCCAGCCTGCCCGGGCAGGGGACCCGGGGCCTGGCGATTGCTGCCCGGGGCTGCTGGACGTTGCCCAGGGGCCCCCTCTGCCCGGTGCTCGCTGCACTCACAGGGCATCTCACTGACCGCGGGGTGCAGGCGCCAGGGGGAGGCCACGGGGCCTTAGGGCTGGCCCTGGCTCATGGGCAGCACCGTGGCATCCTGGCGGCGGGGCCTCCGAAGGCCAGAGGACCCGCAGCGGCGCGGAGCGGGGCGGAGCGGAGCGTGGCTGGATCGCGGCTGCTCCCAGCTTCCCGGAGGACTCGGCTCGAACCCCTCACTTCCTGATTTCGCGCGCTCTCGCTCTTAAAGAGACAGAGGCGCGGCTGCACCGCCACCCCCAGGCGGCGAGCAGGGCGGCTGGATGCCGGGTGCAGGCTGCAGAGCAGAGTCCGCCCACGGGAGCCCGAGCCCGAGGGCCACGGCTGGCGCCCCCAGCCCCCGTCCACCTCGCAGGCCATAGGGCCGCCCAGCATCTGCAGAGCAGGTCGGGCAAGTTCCCCGAGGGGGCGGACGCCCATTCCAGCGGCCGGAGCACCGGCACCACTTTGAGGAGAAGTGTGTGACTCACCTTCCCAGGGCTTCCGAGACCAGAGCCAGCTCTGGGGCCGGCTGGGCACCTGGGACCTGGCGCACAGCGCCCCTCCCGGCCCGACCCAGGCTCCGGGAGAGCGGCACCCACCCCTTGGCTGTGAGGAGGATCCAGAACAAGTATCTGGAAATGCCTGAGAAACCGGAAACCGTTTCACAAACAACGCCTCGAGGGGCGCACCCAGAAATGTCACGGAACCCCCAAGGCTGCGGGCGCTGCCCGCTTGCTGTCCAGCAGGGCTCAGGGCTCCCATTCACCATGGACGTCGGCCTGGCCGCTGGACACGAAATGGTTAAAGCCAGGAAATTCCATGTTTCTAGAGAATGTGGAGGGACTTTCCCAGGGCCACACCTGGTGGTTTCCTCTGCCAGTTCCGCCCCGGCCCAGTGACACCAGCTCGGCGCGGGCAGGGTGGCGCTCTCCGCGGGGTGCCTGCAGGTCGTCTACTCGAGGGGCGCTGAGACGGTCGGGGCCGGCCCTGGCTCCCCGTCCTCCCAGGCTTCCCACGGGCCTGGAACCTTCGGCGCTCACGTCCTGGGCTCCCTCATGGGGTGGGGCGGCGAGAATTCCCCACCAAAGCTCGTGGTTGCCGGGCACGCCCCTCCCCCGCCCAGGGCCGAGATGCCGTCAGACAGGTGCGGTGAGCGGCTGGCGGGAGCACAGCGCCCCCTGCTGGCCGACGAGGGACATGTAACTAGGGTGAGAAACGGGGTTTTCTCGTTTTAAGCAACAGAACCTAACTTACCCTTAAACGTACACACTTTTCCCTGAAGGACTCCTCCAGACCCCCCCCAACACCCCTTCTTTGCTCCCTCCAGCAAGTGCAATCTCTTTCCCAGAGTGGCGGGCGATGGGTGTGTGGCACCTGCTTGGAAGAAGGTACTGTGCAGATTCCAACCGGGACCAGCAGGCATGGCCGGGACACCCTGGGGTGCTCTGAGATATTGTACGGGTCACCAGGCAGTGGGCATCCGGAGGGCTTCCAAAAGAAAGGACACTGCGCCAGGCTCCGGAGAGAGTTAGCAGAGGTGGGATGGGCAGAAGGCACTCGGGCATGGGACAGCGTGGAGGAGAGGGTTTGTTAGGTGCCTGCGGCAAGGCCAGACGTGGGGAGCGGGGGGACCAGGCGGTGTGTGACAGGTAGGGTTTGCTGGGCAGTCTCTGTGAGCTCAGGTCTTCTTTCTGGACAAAGAAATGGCTGTCTCCTTTGGCTTTGAGCTGCTGGCCCAGCTGGGCATCAGGCTGCCGTGTCACCTGTGAGGAAGTCTCACCCTGAGGAAGTCTCACCTGTGAGGAAGTCTCACCCTGAGGAAGTCTCACCCTGAGGAAGTCTCACCCTGAGGAAGTCTCACCTGTGAGGAAGTCTCACCTTGAGGAAGTCTCACCTGTGAGGACGTCTCACCCTGAGGAAGTCTCACCCTGGGGAAGTCTCACCTGTGAGGAAGTCTCACCTTGAGGAAGTCTCACCTGTGAGGAAGTCTCACCTGTAAGGAAGTCTCACCTTGAGGAAGTCTCACCTGTGAGGAAGTCTCACCTTGAGGAAGTCTCACCTGTGAGGAAGTCTGCCAGGGCTGCCCCTCGTTTTCCCAAGTAGTTCTGGGGAGTCATGGAAACGGCAGTGGCCACCAAAGGCAGGAAGGCGGTCTCTTCAGGAAAAGCACAGCCTGCCCTCTGCCCAGGAAGGCCGTCTGGGCTGGCAGGAGGCCAGGAGCTGGCCGCCCTGGACACTGGCACCCTGGCCCCGCTGCCTGTTGTGTGGCCATGGCCTTCCCCAGAGCGGGATGGACACAGATGAGTGGTGCCCCCGGCAGGCCTTGAGCAGAGGTGGGCTGGCTTTTCAGCCCCTCGTGGTTTGCGCAGCGTGTCCTGCTGCCCAGCGCCTGAGGGAGGCTGAGCAGGCACAGGGAGAGCTGAGCTGTGCGCCGCAGCTGGGTCGGCGTGAGGGCTGAGAGCCAGGGCCAGGCCTGCTCCTGGTCCCCTCACCGGCCGCTCAGGCTAAGGAAGGAGAGCAGCACTGCCCTGGCCCAGCTGGCTTCTTTGACAGCAGAGCTGCCACCAGGCCTCTGAAGACAGCCTTTCACTCCTTCTCCTCACTCAGCCCTCCAAAGCCCGTGCCCTCCGCACTCTCACTAGTGCCTTTGCCTTAAATGTCACCAGAACAAAGGGAACAACCCAAAGGGAACCCCTCATGTCCCCCCGCACCGCTCTGCCTTGCCTCACCCTCCTTCCCTCCATGAGACGCAGGAAGTGCCTCTTCCAGGGGCCTGGCCGGCCTGGCACTTGCACCCTGTGGCTGCTCCTTCGTGCCCTTCCTTCCTGTCCTGCTAGGGCCTGCCCCGAGCAAAGAGGCATCAACACTGCCCACTGCAGACGAAGCCTTGCTCCCGCCCTCTAGAAGCACCTCAGGGAAAGCAATGGCCTAAGTGAGCTGCCCGGAGCGTCTGTCTCCTTCCACCTGCTGCCCCACCTGTTCCAACCATCCCCTTCCCCTCCCCTGAAGGGCTTGCGCCCAGGTCACCGGCGGTGGTCACCTCTCCAGCTGGCCGCTCACCTACACCTGGACCTCCCCGCTCGCTGAAACATCTCCTCTCCCTGTGACACTGTCCCTCCCCGCTGGCTGCCTGTCGCCTGCTCCCTTTCCTCTGCTGGCACCTTCCCTGCTGGATTTCTAATCATTGGGGCTTCTCTTTTTCCTCCTGCTACATCCTCCTGGCAATTTCCTGCTTCATTGCATTTTAATAGCTCCTGTGTTTGTTTTCCGGCATGATCTCTCTCTAAAATTCCATGTTGAAGAGTGTTTCATATTTCTATTTGGATGTTGAACACTAGCTTCAACTTTCCATGAGCTGGACGGCTCTTTCCCCTGCTGCTGGCCTCTCTGGGTCAACACAGGTTCTTGCGGTCTTGTCACGTTACTTCATTTATTATTACAGTGGCATTTATTTTGCTTATTTCTCTGTTCTGGCTGAAACTACAAAGGGGCCTCCCTGGTGGCCTAGGGGTTAAGTCTCAGCGCTATCACTTCTATGGCCTGAGTTGGACCCCTGGCCAGGGAGGGGACCCACATGGCACAGCAGACCTCTCCTGTCTCCCCGCTGCTCCCCTCAGCAGTGTCAGTGGATCCGCCTGTTCTGCTCCCCACTCTGTCTCTGATGAATCCTCTCACCCCCACACCCCACCTCTGGCCTACACCCCAGCTCTTCTACGAAATAAATAAAAATTAGCCACAAAAAAATTAAAGAAATAAGCTCCACTACCTGTAGCTTCATACACCTATGGATACAAACATTCGGACCATCACCAAGACTGTTTTCTGAAGTCACACCAACCTGGCCTCCATCTGGTTCTGACTAGCACGGAAAGGTCCGTGTCACCTACGTTCACTGTTGCTGGTTCCCACCAAGCTCTGGTCAGTCACGAGGCCCCCACAGCCCACCGGCGCCTTGGGGCTCTTCGGAAGGGCCCTGGCTTCTCTGCTCACAGCCTCACCGCCTACACCCCGCAGCGAAGGCTCACTTCCAGAGCAGGTGCACAGCAGCCTCGGCTACGCCCTTCCCAAGCCCCAGGGGTCAGCAGGAGCCGCTCAGGTGCACAGGCACTTCTACCGTCAAACGGGATGACGGGTTGGAAGGGCACGAGGGAGCTGAATAAAAGATGCGCGAAGAACAGAGGGAGACAGCCAACCTGAGGCCTGGCGGGGGTCTGGCCCGGTGGGGACAGAGGTCCTTGTGTTAGCATCACACTGGGCATGTGGACCGCCCCACGGGGTCCAGGCCCGGGGCTTCGGGCTGGGAACAAGTCCACTGAGTGTGGCCTGAGGGGCTCCAGGAGACATATCAAGAGAGCTGAGTGACTCTGAATAACTTCACCCCCAAAGTGAGAAAAAGCCCTTCCAGGGCACCAGACACCCTCCCCAGCACATAGGCTGGGGGCTGCCGGGCAGAAGGTTCTGGGCTCTGGCTGGCGACACCCCAGAGCAGCCGCACAGGCCCCACTTGTCCCGCGGGAGAAGCCTGACTAGCTAGAGAAGGAAGGGCTCTGAGAAGGGGGTGCTTCTCACGCAGCACAGTGCCCCAGGGGAGCGGGAAGACTCTCAGGAGCCCAGGGACCTCTTAGGTCCAACACGTGGGCTGAACGGAAGCGCCTGGGGGACAACCCACACCGGAGAGGCACCCCCTGCTGCACCTGGTGGGACAGGGAGGAGGTGGCTGGCTCCCAGGTCACCCTGTTTCTCCTTCTGTTGCAAGGCAGACGCAGACAAACGCCTCTGGGCAGCGGGACCCCCAGCCCGGGGCTTCTGGGGAGCGGAGCAGGGAGATGAACTGCAGCATCGAAACCTAAAAACGTATTTTATTTTGAAGTTGTGCTTTGGATTTTCCCCAATCCAACATGTGTTGTGACAGTCTTAAGTTCACACAAAGCATCTCCAAGCATACACACAACATTCCAGTTATCAACACTATTTTAAAGAATATACCATTTTACACAAATGTGACATACAAGTCAGACGCCACAATATTGCAATTCCCTGGAGGATCTAACTTCTCTTCTGAAGGTGAAGTACACACACACCAGCCTTCCGTGGTCTGTTCATCTCGCTGCTGGCATTATCGCTCCTCCTCTCCTTGGGGAGAAACCGGGGTCCCTGAGGAGGCTGGCTGAGACCAGTGTTTCCAGTTTACAGGCTGTTGGCTGCAAACGCCTCTGTTTTCCAAACTGGGATGCTGGTAGCCCCACCCCACCTCTGTTCCCCAAAGACCGACCCATCAGAGTCCACACCGAGAAATGAATCTGCTTCTCGAGGGGTGCAGCGGCTCTAGAGCATCGTGCTGGTTTGGGCGAGCGCGTCGGGGAGGCCGTTCCCCGGGCCAGGCGGCTCCTTCGGGCCGTCGTGCAGAAGTCCCTGCGTGCAGCGCGGGATCCAGCTGACGGCCGCGAGCGCCGCTGGGGAGGACTCTCCTCGCCGGGTTCCTGTCCTCCGGAGAGGACCATCCCGCAGGTGCAGGAGCACCAAGAAGGGAGGACGGCTCGGCCCCGGAGCTGGGGGGCGCCCACCGCACACAGTTGGGGTGTGACGCGGTCAGCAGGCGGGGCCCCGGCCGCGGGAGGCGGACAGTCACGAGCAGGGTGAGAGAAGTAAGGCAGGAGCAACAGAACAGGCCGAGCTGTGGTCACTAAGAGAGCGTGGCTCTCGCTCTCAGGTGTGTGCTGCAGAGAGGGAAAGGGGCTGGGGGCACCGGTTTGGAGCGAGGGAACGAAGGAATGTAAAGTGAAGGATGGGGTTTCATTTTCAGCAAGGAACAGGCCCCCGGGGCGCCAGCCCCACCGCGGGCTCAGACCGTGCGGGTCCAGCTGAGAGACGAGGGCAGGCGGCGACACGGGCGACAGAGGCCGAGAGGCAGAGGGCACAGGGCCCCACGGGCGGACGCGCCTTCCTGAGGGAGCTCTCGGCTTCTCCCTCTAACTCTGCTGGGGCTGCGGGTTATTCTTCCAGGGGACGACTCCCCACCTCGCCACTTCCCAGAGTCAACTACCAACTTGACAATGTGGCTGCAAAAAGGATCTTCTGGGCTTAAAAACAGGAAATTCAGATTCTCCTGTCTCAACGGCAACTCACCATCTCTCCTGAACTACGGACAGGATGATGGCTGAAAGCGCAGCTTGGAAAGCAGGAACAGAAGAGGAATGAGTCTTAGCCCAGGAGCCCGGGGTGGCGCCCCAGTCCCGACCCTGGAGACGGGACTAGAGACGTCGAGTGTCGCCTTCCCTGAGGGCGGGAAGCCAGGAGAAGGGGCCAAGGGAAGGCCATTCAGCACCCTACTTTCTAGTCTCTTCCAATTCTGTCCTTGGGAAGACCGTGGCGCTCACGTGGCCAAGGTTCCCTTCGTTGTCCTTGTTCAGAGAAACGGAAAGTAGCCTTCGGGGTGGAGTCTCTCTTCCCCTTACCTTGGGCTCCCTAAGCCCCCGCTGGTCCCTGAAGAGAGCCCCTTGTAGTAAGGAGACCAGGGGGTGAAGTTTTTTTTCATTGGAGGACAATTTGGCAAAGGTGAATTTAATTTTTTAATAGGATGATGACTGTTACGTCTTAAGTGTCCCCAAAAGTGGGAGAAAGGACCTGGTTGTCACCTTTTGCAAACCTGCCATAAACACAGTAAAACTCAACACTCCTTACCCTAAAAGGAACCACTTAGAAAGCCGTCTTAGTACAGGAAAATGTCTTCACGGAAAACGGTCCATCAGAACCGAGATAGGGGTCCAAGAAATGTCTGTACATTCAGGAAAACGTCAGAAGTCCCGTAGTCAGGCTGGGGCGGCAGTTCTAGGGGCTGGAGCAGAGCAAAAGCAAACACTATTCACACCAGCACAAAGGAGACCAGCACAGAGCGCACGGGTCCGCCTGCTTGGTTCCCTGTGACGGAGAAGCTCACAGAGGAATTCTCGCCAGACAGAACACGAGGCGCAAGGGAGACAGGATTCCTGCTCCTGGGGGCCGTGGGAACCGCAAGTAGTGACAGAGACAGACCAGGAGGGGGTACCCGTTCCAGAGACTTGGGGGCGGGAGGGGGGTGGTGGTGGTAGATAAGCGTGTGTGAGAGCGAGAGAGACAAGGGACGGACTACAGGTGACTATTACCAGTACCCAACACAAGATGCCGCCGGCGCCGCGTCGGCACAGCCACCTGCTCAGTGCCCGCGCCCGGGCCCCGCCGCGCGCTCCAGCGGCCGAGGTCCCAGACGACCCCAGGAGCGAGGCCTGCACGTGCCGCGCGGGCGGGGCGGGGGCAGCGGGCAGGGCAGGGCAGGGCAGGGCGTCATGAGGGCTTCGTTCTCACGGTTGGGGGTGACGGGGAGGCTAATTCCTGCAAGAACACATGAGAATCTAATTTTCGATTTAAATCCCCAAGCAAGTTAAATAGGAAGATTTTAATAACAGTCGCTCTAGTCCCCTTCTAGAACAATCCAGGGACACGCCTCAGACGGTACAGGACTTGTCCGTGGGCTGCGGGGAGGCGGAGGAGTTGACGCCGGGGCTAGTGGCGCTGGTTTTGGGGAAGACGGCGGGCTTGGGGCGCGTGGCGGGCGGCTTGACGGCCGCGGCCATCTTGACGGACTTGACGGGCCGGAAGGCGCAGGCGATGTCCCCCGCGGTGCTGGCGCTGCGCTGGAAGGCGGGCTCGGGGTCCTTGAGGAGCTGCGTGTGCAGGGGGCTGGAGGGCTCTGATGTGGGGGCCACCACCGGGGAGGTTTTGAGGGGCTCCAAGGTGTCCAGAACCACATCGGGGGTGTGTTTGACGCTGCTCTGCCGCTCCAGTTCCCGCAGCTCATTCAGGGCAGAGTTCATAGTTGCCTCAATATCCTGCAGAACAGGAGAAAAGGGGGTGGGGGAAAATGTAGGGCGCAGTCGCTGAGGACCCTATTTTAGTAACAGCAGCCAAATCATGACAGCCCGTAAGGAGATGCCCAGGTGACGGCACTTGACCAAAACCCTTGAACATGTGGAGGTTCAGAATGGGTGGGGGTAGGCAGGCAGAGTCCCGTTACCCCGAGTTGTTTCTTCAGCACGCTGGGATGGCACTTAAAGGCCCTCAGATTTCCGAGAGATGCAGTGGAGGTGCGTGGACGCAGTCACGTCTAACCCAGTGAGGAGGGCAGACGCCGCGTGGCCGGAGTTAGCCCTGGGCACACAGGGACCCCAATCCAATCCCCTCTACTCTTGTATATGCTTGAGTTGTACGTAATAAACTCGTTTCAAAAAAGTTGCTAGATTTAAAGCACGATCTCCACTCTCTTACACGGCAGGTTTCAAAAAAGTTGCTAGATTTAAAGCACGATCTCCACTCTCTTACACGGCAGGGCTGGGGACGGGTCTGGAGCCCTGGCCCTGAAGGTTCAGCATGTGACCATGAATCTTCCCAACACCCTGCCCCGGGGAAGGGCACACAGTGACCAGCCCTCTCATCTACCCATCACCATGAGTGGCCGGAGAGTCACCAGCAGGGGGAGCCAGAACCCATGCAGGTGCATCACCTGCCAGCGACAGAGAAACTCAGGTCCAGGAAACAGCAGTGCAGCCCAGGGGTTCAAGGCAGAACCACAGAATCATTAGTCTACGCAGCCAGCTCCCTCCCAGGGAGATGCCCCAGCTCCCGCCCCCCCGTCCCCACAGCCTTGACCTGGCCTGCCACAGGGCTCCTCCCTCAGCACCAGGCTCCCTTCAAGGGCTGCACGTCCCAGCTGTCCCACGGGCGACCCACGCTTCATGGTGGCGGTCCTTTAACCGCGCTCACGGTGTCCTCGAGCCTTAGAGATGCTCTGAAGATCTCTCTGTGGCTGGAGCCTGTGCCAGGTGTGCAGCTATCCCGAGATTCCTATTCACGCCTGGCCAGAGGGAGCTGGGCGGGCCCCAGGTGCAAGGCGGATCACAGCCAAGAGCGCAGGAGCAGGCGCGGGCGGCACAGAGGCCAGCAAAGCCAAGGGGTCTCAGGCCCGAGCCTCGCGCCGCGTTGCCAGGCAGAGCCCACGCTGCAGCCAGCAGAGCCCGCAGCCGCCTCGGTGCCGCTGGAGGGGGCGTGAGGGAACCTCGGCGAGGTGGAGAATCAGAGGTCACAGCGAGCCCTCGGGTCCTACCTGGTCTAATGAAAATGGCAGAGTTGGGAGAGACGTCTGGGCGCAGTGCCTGCAGCGGCCCCGGGAGCCGGACCTTTAGGGGGAGGGTCGGCTCTCTAGCGTTTCACGGAAAAGAGACTCGTCAGTGTAAGGCACGAGGAGGGCAGGCCTGCGCGGGTGGCCGTGGCCACTGCTGCTGAGACTCAGGCTGGGAACCCTCTGGCACGTGAGCTCGAGGCAGGCAATCTGAGGCCTTCAAGACCGGGGCAGACTTGCCACGGTCACCCACTTGCCACCAGGGGCCCGGCCCTAGCCCAGGAGACGGGTGGCGGATGGCCAGGGCGATAAAAAAATGTGAGCGGGCGACGTGTGAGTCTCAGCACGTGGGTAGCCTTGGGGGTCTTGGATTGGGCTCTGAAGCCCTGAGACCTGGGCCGGCTGGACTCACCAGGAAACTCACCCTGTGGCCAGCGGCTCGAAGTAACGCGAGCTCTGCAGATAGCCCGCAGAGGACCAAGAAGCCTGAGCGCTTTTACTCTGTCTTCAAGTACCATTTGGGGAGAAGCCAGGGTGCCCTGGGGCTGCCACGTTCTTGGGGCACCGCCCCACGGGTCCAGATGCACAACAGCCCCTGGACCGTGTGTGTGACAGACCAAGCACCGTCCACTTCGAGTCCTGTCGTCACTGGCCTGGGCTGCCCCAGGTGGGGCGACAGCGCAGACCCCTGCAAGGCCCGTCCAGAGCCCCCGTTACCTGTGCAATGACCTCAGGGTCCACGGGCCGGTGGTTATTGAAGCTCTTTGACCTTCCTGCCGTCACCGCCTTCCGGATCTGGGGACTCTCCAGGCGGTTCTTCAGGGACGAGTGGCGGCTGATGGAGTTGAGGCTCCCGTGCCCGCTGATGGAGCACCTGTCGGGCCCCTCCTTGGGGAGGCTCTGGCTCATGAGGGGCTGGGAGGACGGGCGGCAGCTTGCCCCCAGCCCCGGGGAGGCAGAGTCACTCAGGGGACTGCTCGGCCCGTGGCTGTCGCTGCGAAACGTTTTCCGGATGCTCCCAGGTTCCGGCCGCTTCCTTTGCCTTCAATCACAAACAGAAACAGCAGGGTCAGGGCGCCCAGCTCCGAGGAGACGGGGCAGTGCTGGCCCCAGGCGTCCGCGGAGAGGCCCCAGCACCTCTGGACCCGTCGATGGGCTGTCTTCTTTCCTCCAGGCGCCTCCTGCCACCCGTGGGCAGAGGAGGCCATACTCACTTGGTGGTCGTGGTGCCGGTGCTGGGATGCAAGGTGCTGTCGGGGAAAGTGGAGATTATCGGAAGTGTCGAAGGGGAGACCGAGTCCTGAGGAGGCCCCTCCGCCACCGGCTGTGCTCGGAAACCACAGGCCCCAGGCAGAGAGGAGTTCTCGCCGCCACCAAGGAGACGGGGTGTGGGGTAAGCCGGGAGCGGACTTTTCTGCATCTTAGCATTTCTCAGCTCAAACGCAAGACTGCTCATTCTGGGCCCTCGTGAGGCTGTTACTGTTCACTCTGCAACATGGAACGTGTTTTTCGAGAGGCCGCTCTGCTGCGGAGTGAGGGCAGCTGCGCGTGTCCCCGGGGAGCTGTGGACAGCCACCAGGTCAGCGTGGGGCTGGAGGAGCAGACCCTTCGGGCCTCTGCGGCTCTCGCCTGAATCAGTCCGGCCGAGTCCCGCTGAGGGGGCGTCACCCACTGTTGGGCAATTTCATTTTCTCTTGGAACCTAACTAGGAGGCAGCGGGCTTCTGGCTCGGGGTGCTGGGCCTCTCTGATCTCGAACTCCCAGTGGGCCCTGGGAGTGGAGGCGCAGAGAGGGGCAGCGGGGGCTCTGGGGAGGGGCCGGCCCGAGCAGCAGGGCGGGCGCCAAGCAGGCCTCGTCCTGGGCAGTGGTGCGGCTTCCTCAGGGTCGGCCCCTCACGCAGCTGCCCGCCCGGCAGTTCCAGTCTGGGGTGTCAGCCATTGTCCAGTGGACAAAGGATGCTGTCAGAATCTTAGGGCATCCCGCTGAAATGACTGCCTCCACCAAGTCCTCCCTGGCACCCCAACTCCGAAGCGGGCAGAACCGAGGTGCCCTCTGGGGCTCCGTCAGAGCCGGTGGGTGCTGCTCGCTGGTCACCCTGTCTCTGCGGCCGCCTGCTTGCAGCGTGAGCTGAGGCCAGGGGCCTCCTTCTCTCAGAATAATCGGCCTCGGTGCTTCGCACCACAGCACGGCTGGACACGGGCGTGCAGCTGATATCCAAAGCTGCATCCTAGTGACTCTTGGCTGGGTTCCTCTTTCCACTTGAGGGTGGCGCACTCACAAGGCTAAAGTTGATGAAGAGACAGTTTTTGGAGTGTCTGGTGTGCAGGCCCCAGGCCAGGCCTGGGGAGGTGAAGAGAGGAAGACAGAGCTGGTCTGGAGGGGGGATCGGGGCGGGAGCTGAGTGAGCCTGAGCCCCAGAGCTTCTGGGATTGCTCAGAACACACACACTGAATCAGTGTGTCTCCTCAGCCTGGCAGAAAGGCTTCCTGATCTTCAGGTTAGGTCTTGGAGGGAGAGGAGGAGCTGACCGTGAGGAGACAGCAGATGTGAAGGCCGAGGTGGGAGAGAACCTTGGCCGTCAGGACAGGGGAGGTGCTTGGGAGGCTGCTGGGTGGGCAGGGCGAGGCTGGAAGGCAGTCCCACGGGGCGCGCCTGGGGGCGCCCTCCCAGCTCACAGCTGCCTAACTCCTCCCAGACCCCACCCTGACACGGGGCCTGCCTTGCCTGTGGAGACAGGGCGTCCTCTGCTGTCTGTGGTAGAACTGGCTCTGGCTTCACGACGGTTTAGAAACACGCACCTAACGAATTAGCTGAACCGTCTCTCCCCCGTCCCACTTGGTTTCCGGGTTCATTAGAGGTGTGAGACCTTGTGATTACAGGTGTATAATCAACATGGACTTGTAAATAAGAAGAAAAATGATGAGCTTGGTTCCTTTTCACTGGCTTGCCCTCCCAGCGGGACAATACGCTGGAGGGGATACATCAAATCCTCCACCTTTTTTACCGGTTTGACTTGAGTTATAACTGCACTGACTAAATCAGCCAGTCAAACTGCTCTGCTGACTTGAGGGTGAAAGAGACGGGAAAGCTGCGCGCCCCGACCGCTCCCCTCTACCGTCTGCCTGGAACGAAGAGAAGAGACCTGGGCGGCCTGGCGCAGTTTAAAAACAACAAGCATCGTTTATTCTCCTTCCAGTTCAGTGTCCAGAGGCTATGGGTAACAGGTTTTCAATGTGCAAATCATTTCGTTCCTCCAGAGCGGAGGGGAACAGCCACTGGGCGCCAGGTCCACTGCGATGCCTCGGGGCGCCCGGCCCGGGGCCAGGTGTCAGGGTCTTACGGGAGAGGTCCTTAGGCTTTGGGACAGGGTGTCTGCCCCTCGACATCAGAGTACTTCTCCGACAACCTGAATGTCGCTAGGGGAGGCGGCAGCGCACGCGCGGAGTCCCTCCAGACAGCCAGACTGGGTGTGCGTGTAGGTGAAAGCCCGGGGCGCTGCTACCAGCCACAGGGAGAGCTGCTGGACGGGCGTGGGGGCTCCCCAGCGGCTGGCAGGGCAGTGGGGTGCAGAGGGCTGAAGCAATAAGGAAATGAAGCATTGCTTCTGCCGACGTGGAAGGGCAGGAGGAAAGGGCAGGGAGTTAAGCGTGAACAAAGCCCAGGACCAGCTCTTGCTGGGGCACAGTGTCCTTTCCTCCACGGGTGTGAATGCAGCACGGGCAGAGACGGACACACAATGTCACAGAGGAGCCACGGGGGACAGGACCCCAGGGGGAGACACGAGCGCCCTGGGTCTTCAGACCAACAAGGGCCAAGGGAGACGCCAGAGACCAGGGTTCGAGGGAGAAGGCACGTCTGAGCAACAGTGCAGAACCAGTCACGGCAAGCGGCCGAGGTTCCGGCCGCCACTTGGCCGGGGGGTTCTGGGCAGAGAGAGGCCGTGGGACGGGCTTCACGCCCTCCCGGCGGGCGGCCCCGGCTGACCTGGGCCTGCTGGCCAGGCCCGGCCCGCCTGGAAGCAGCACCGAGCACATGCGAGCACGAGGCCAGGCGGGAGCGCCTCGCGCGGCACGGGGGTTAGGCCGGGAGGTGCGAGCCGTTCAGGGGAGCAGAAATGAAAAGCAGCGCTTACTTGTTGATGTTTGCAAGGTAAATGTCAGCTACATGACCCCCGCTGGGGCAGCTGGCCCCCGCTCTGGCTGTCACCTTTTCTTCAGGTGGCTCAGAAATGACCTCAATCTCAGACTTGGGGCTCGACCTCTCCGTGACACCGTCCTCGCTGGGGAGAAGGCGCAGGCAGGCGGGCGGGGAGGGGGAGACAACAACAACACAAAAAGCAGCGTTAAATCAGCAAGATGGCCCCCCGACACACGCGACCCCGGCGGCTCTGCAGCGGCGGCGCCTGGCGGGCTGGCGCTGGGTGCAGGGGCGAGGGTGCCGGCGGCCGTCGAGGGTGGCTTAAATAAAAATAAATAATCCCGCCGACTTCTGAGGGGTCCTCGGCTCTCCGGAAAGCGGAGCTAGGGGACACCCGGATTCAAGGCAGCCGCCTTCTCCCGCGCGGCTCTGCAGGGCCACTGCGCTGGGGCCACTCCTGCAGCAGGAGGTGGCGGGTCCAGTCGTGGTTATCTGCCGAGGTCCCGAGCTCGCGGGGAAGCCCGTGGCGCAGCAGCTCTGTGGTCCCACTCAGAGCGTCCAGCCGGTCCCGGTCTCGCCTCTGCTCTCCTGGCCCCTCTGGCTACTGATGACAAAGAAAGCCCCTTCTCCCCCACAATTCATCTTCTCTCCATCCTGCAGTGACGCCATAATGCTAAATTTGGGCGGGTTCTGTCCACGCACAGATGCCACCAGGTTTGCGATGTTATCAAGAGGGAGAGTTCCCCGCAGAACGAGCCAGGGAGAGGCTGGGAGGGCGCAGGCGCACTCAGGATATCAACCTTCAAAAAATAATATGAAGGGAAGGGCTAAAACACTGACAGCATCGCACGGGGCGGGGCAGAGCAGGGGCGGGCAGGGAGGCAGGCGAGGGAGGCCTGAGGCGCCGCCTGCCCGGGGACGTGGCTGCAAAGCTCGGGGACCGGCAGCCAAGGCGCCGTCCTGCTCGTGCGGGTCCAGGCCTCCTCACCCTTCCTCTCCCCCGTCTTTTCCCCAGTTGACGCTATCTGGGTTAAATGAACTGGGTCATTTCCAGGAGGCTGTGTAAGCTCGACTTCTCCTAGAAAACTAACTCCTAATTCCCTTGCCTATGGGAAGGAGCCACTGGTGGCCCAACAGGATGGGGGAGCAGAATTGTTTAAAGAAAAAAAAAAAAGAGAGAGAAGTAAGAATGCTTTCCCGGTCGGATCTTGGATCTTTCCAGAAGGGAAGTGCAGGTGGACAAACAGCCCCTCTGCCAGCGCTCAGGTGGAAGTACGGTGGGCACTGGCTGGCCGGCCGGCCGGGCGACCGGGGTTGGCCTGGGGAAGGTGGGCAGGGGACGAGGAAAACCACATTCCACTGAGACGGGGCCCTTCGGGAACTGTCACCCGGGATGATGCTGGCGCCCCTGGGGCGGCTCTCCCCGCGGCTCCAGAAGTGAAGTTCCCTCCCACGGCGCAGCCGGGAACCCCAAAAGGAGCAGGGGGCCTACGTACGTGTCCTGGACCACGATGTACTGATGGGGGATGAGGCCGTCGACGCCGTTGTGCCGGCCTTCCCACCAGTCGTCAGAGGCCCGCTGGTACAGCAGTAAGGACGCCCCCTTCTTGAAGGACAGCTCCCGGGCCGTGCGGCCCGCGTAGTCGAACTTGGCGATGGCCTCGATGGGCTCACACTCTGAGCGGGCGGACAGAAAGAGGCGGGCTTAGGCCGGGCAGAAGGTCCATCAGCGGGCTAACGGTGGTGGGAGGGGCTGGCAAGGAAGTGGGGAGGGGGCAGTGTGGGTCCAGGAGGGGGTCCCCGGGAGGCTTCTGAGCTCCAGAAGGCCCCTCCCGCCCAGCTCACTCTCCCTCCGCCTGGAGCCCTATCCGTCTTCATCGGCCAGATTTAAACGTCACTTGCCCCGACAGTAAGTTCTCTGGTGTCTCCACTGCGTTTTATGCTGCCTTAGATTCGACTTTCCCATACCGCTTTGGGAAGCAGGACTGCTTTTCTGTGACATGGTGACTGCTTTAACTGCACTCCACTTAATCTACTATACTTTAAATAATTTATGTTTTGGGTTAATTTGAGTCAAACAAAAGCTTTCAGCCTCTATAAAGAAAAAAATAACTTGCCCAATTTACTTTCCAGGGAATAAAATGTGGAAATGTGGGCAATCTTTTTTCTCAAAAGATATGGAAAACGTGCACATGAGTCTGAAAACTTACAGGAGGTTTACAAAGTGACTTATTTTTACTTCTCTGCGAGCTTCCACCTCCTTGTCTATAAACAGAGATAACGATAGTTCCTTCTCCGCGAGGTTGCTGTGAGAAGGTGAATCATAACAAATCGGAAAAGCGCGCAGGACAGAGCTGGGCCTGCCCGCAGGCCGGGCTACTGCCACTTCTGCCATCATTATTGTCATCGGTTCTTCCTGCCACCATCATTACTGTCGCCAGTCCTGGGCTGCAGGCAGAGGCCGGAGAGCAAAAGGAAACGACCAGAAATCTCCATCCTGACATTCGAATCGGGCATACTGAGCAGTGGAGAAAGGCTGTTTGAGAACAGCGTGGCCGGCTGGGTTGGCTGGTGGCTGGCTCTGCTCGGGGAGGGGCCGGCTGCGGGGTCCCCACAGGAGCAGGCCCGGGCCGCCCGGGTGGACGTCTGGCCCTGGCTCTCTGTGGCTGTGTCGCCTGGCCTCGCTCTGCCCTCAGCTCTCTCAGCAGCAGCTGCGGCCGCGCCCACCCACTCGGGTTAAGCAGTGCAATGGGTAAAGTCTCCCACAGGGCTGGGCACAGGGAAGGCTCTGAGCTGACGTGAATTTCCCCGGTTCCCGACTCCCTTCCATCAAGGGGTACATCACGGCCCTGACCCATCTGCATCGTGACCCAATCAAGAAGTCCTAACTGTTTCTCTTTTAAAGCTGGGCTAGGACTGCAGAATTCAAGAAAGGCAGGGAGGAAGGCGAGGTCTGCAAACTGGGCCATTTGTTCTCATGCCCAGAAAATTCTGAGGCCCCTTCAGCTGCTGGGCCTCCCACCGCCCAAGCGAGCTAGAAGGGAGCTGCTGGAAGGAGGGGAGACCGGCTGGCCGCACAAGCCCTTATGAATCGCGGGTACCACGGGGGCGGGGCCTGATGGCTGGGCGTCCCCCCTCCTGGCGCACAACCTGCAGGCCACCCGACGTGCTGGGAAGGGTCAGGGGCACGAGAGCAGGGGCTTCTGGGCCCTCACTCCCCCAACCTCCAGTTTGCTTCTGTCGGGTACCTGGCAGCCGTTCCTGGCCCACTGCTTTCCAAATGCGGCCTCCTCTGCTTTGGCCTCAGCTACCCGGCAGAAGCCTGGACTGTGGGCAGGGGCCAACCTGCAGGTGCCGTGGCCAGGCGGACAGGGGACTGGGGGGCAGGGGACCGGGACAGAGCCTGAAGGGCTGGTCTGGGCTCAGCTGTCCATCTCCAGGTTAACCTGGGCCCGTCTGTTCAAGGCGGCCGCCTTCCCCGGAGAGGGAGGCGATGAAACGAGAAGAGGAGCGCCCCTGACTCGCCTCCGGGGGGCTGCTGGGCAGGAAGGCCCAGGGGAGTATGGAGGGGGTGGGGGAGAACACAGTGTCCTTGCCCCGCCTCGCGGGCCTCGTACCGTCATCGCTCGTGTGGTGCTCGGGAGTCACGTCCTGCGTGGCGTCTTCGGCCGAGGTAGTCTCTCCGTGCGGGCTGTCGCTGCAACAGAGAAGGGGCTGCACTGAGCCTGCACCTACAAACCCTGCCTTCTCCTTCCTGCTGCTTACTCACAGCGAGGGGCGGGGCTCTGCTCTGACCACACGCACGGACAAGGGCCTGTGACCAAGAGAGGGGTAGTTCTCCAAATTCGGGGGCCCCCGGATGCGAGGGTCACAACCCCCCACCGTGGCTTCAGAAGCAGCCCAGCCCGCAGTCCTAGGGACAGGCCACTTCTGGGGTGCTGTGTGGGGATGGGGTCGGCTCCTCTCACGGCCGGTGCCCCCTCGCCTCAAGTCACCCTTGACTCCCGCGCTGGTCTTAACCCCCGCGGCTGGCCCTCTGTGTGTTCCCCAAGGAGGGAGAGGCTGGGCCTTCTGGGCGGGCGTGAACCAGGGGCCAGAGGTCCCTTCTCGTGGTTTGAGGTGCCTCTGGCTCGGGGCGTCTCCCCCCAGCCTGGACGTAACGCGCCGGCCAATCCTGCCGTTCTGCAGATGGCCAGCACCAGGGTGCGCCGCACCACGGAGGGCTGGGACGAGCGTGGAGAAGCGTGGAGGAAGGGCCCCAGCCCTGCTCGCTGAGTGAGGCCCTCGCCAGCTGTCTGCTCACTGCTGGGACTGGGAAGCAGAGCTGGGGTCTGTGCGCCGGGCTCGGCCCAAGGGCCTGCAGTGGGTCCATCTTGAGAAGCGAAGGGAGATTCAGCGGGGGTTGGGGACACCGTTCCACAGCTTTCCAGGCCCAGCACCCCAAGCCACACGCACAAGGACGGCCCTGGAGCCCCCAGCCAGCAGGTCGAGGCCCGAGACCGCCCAGGCCCCAGCGCCACCTGCCGGGACCAGCCGCTTTCCTTCTCAGTGGCAAGATGACGCTTCTGCACCGTGGGCCCAGAGCTGGAACCCGAGGGCAGTGAAGCCCAAACCCGGCAGGTCGCGAGGTTTTATGTTCAGACACATGAGCGTCTTTCTTCACGCCCGGGGCAGGAGGCTCTTTTGTGGGGCCGAGGAGCAGCGCGGGCTGGCTGGTCTCAGACCAGGTAAGCGGCCCCCGTGCGCCGTACCTGTGTTGGGGGTGCGGGGCTGACCGGATCAAGTCCAGGTGCCGAGTCCTGGCAGATCCGACAGGGCTGGCTCATGCCTTTAGCCCAGCTGGGGTTTACTGAGGGGCCGAGGGAGGGGGCGGGAGGAGAGGGCAAGGGGGTTAGGGCTGCAAAGAGGGAGACAGCTGTGTTTGTGTTTAGGGAAGCAGTCCTGAGCGTGCCCTGGGGCTGCGTGGAGGGGGCTGGACGGTCGGAGCCCCCATCATCCCTCATTGCGGGGTGACCGACCCCACCGCCCCTGTGGGTTCCGTGACTTCGCCTAGAAAACGGATACAGCGACTTATCATTGTCTAACGGAGGCGCCCTGGGGAATCCTTCGGTACCTCTGTCCCCAGACTAGGCCACGCAAAGCCTTGCGCACAGACCCTAATCCCGCTTCGGGGCGGAACTGAGCCCGCCTGCAAAGATGGGGCTTACCCTGCTTTCTCCTCACAAACTTCTGAAATCGTTCTCAATTAGCATCTTAATAAAATAACTCAGGACTTTAAGCCTCCTCTCTAAACTCTTCCCAGTGAGACTGAAACCCCCGGGGCTGGTGTTTCTCTCACACAAGACAGAGCGGGAGCCGCAGCCGGGTAGCGTGTAGCCAGCGGCTCCACCCACCACGACGAAGTGCCCTCCCGGAGACCGGCAGTGCCTGGCCGCCGCCGCCACCTCTCCCCGCACAGAACTCAGGGCACAGGAGGACGCGAAGTGGCTTGCTCCGCAGTGAAGGCCGGGCCCTGCCCAGCCCAGCGCAGCCCCTGGCAGCGTGGGGCGCCGGGAAGGGCCCGGCGGGGAGCTGGGCCTTCTGGTCTCTCCTGGCCATCTGGCCCCCGCACCAGCGAGGCTGGAGATGCTCCCCCACATCCCGCAGCTGGAGCCCTACCAGTAGTCCTCCGTGCTCCCTCCTCTGCTGTAGACGGGGCCCTCCAGGTCCCGGGCGCTCGGGAAGATGCTCTCGTGCTGGATGATGATGGTTTTGATCAGCTCGTTCACATGGGCCTGGCAGGACACCTGGTCGTGGCCCTCGGGCACGGACATGAGCGAGGGCCCGAAGCAGATGGCGAGGTTGTAGGGGTCCATCATGTTCTCCTCGCTGAACTGCGACAGGCTGCAGGAGGGGAGAGGGCGGGCTGCAGAGTGCACGCATGAGCGCGAAGCCCGGCTGGGAGGCAGGCCAGGGCAGGGCACGCAGGGCACGAGCTCCCGAGCCGCCCCACCCCGCCCCGCCTGTGTCAGGGCCCGCCCAAGGCGGTGGGGGAGACTAAGGTGAGCGCTGGACGTCCTTCAGGAGCCAGGAGAGGCCACGGGAGGCGTCCCCTGCAGGTCTCACCCCTGCCTGCTCAGCTCCCCTTCACCCCCGACCACGCCTGCCCCGAGCTTCACCAACCAACCCGCCCTGGGACGCGACACACCGCCCAGGCCGGTGCGCGCCGTGGCCTGGCCCAGCGGGGCCCTTGGGCTGAGGACAGTGAGGTGCCAAGGGGCTGCGGGCTGCGCTTCTAGTGTGCGAAAACAATTCCGTGTGGGAGACTCCACTCCGAACTCGGGACTTAGGAAAAAGGGCCCGCTGAAGCGTCCACATTCTATTAAGTCAGTGATTTTTTTCTGGACCAGATAATGCAATTGTCTTCTCTAACGCCCTCCGCTGTGATCATATTCAGGCTGACTCCGGAAAAGGTCAGCGTGCGCTGGGTCCCGAGCGCGTGTCCCCATCTGACTCCTCAGCGGGGCTGGGGGTGGGTGTCGGGGGCGCCCTGCTCCGTCAGCAGCGGCTCCAGCCGCACCTGAGCACCAAGGCCTTCAGAGAGGTGCAGACGTGGCCCCAGAGGGCTCTCCGTCCAGGCCTGGAGGCTCGGCCGGCGCTGGGTGCCGTGCGCCCCGGCCGCAGAGCCAGGAGCGCCGGGAGAGGCAGGGCTGCTTCCGACAGGCCCTGAGCAGAGACCACAGTCCCCGGCGTGGCCTGAGGCGCCGCTGTCTTCAGCTCAGACTGGGCAACTTCTTCGAGTGTGTCCTGGGCCCTGCTCACTACCAGGTGGTCTCTGGCTTGATGGTCTCTTCTACCGAAGGCCCTCATGGGCCCCGCCCCCCTTGGAGGGTGCTGCGGGGGAGGACAAACCCCACGGGGCCGTGAGCCGCTCTTGCGGGGAGAACCGCTGTCCTCCAGGCCCCGTCAAACCCAGGGAGCGTGCAGGGCTGTTCACGGAGATTTAGAGATTTAACTGGACAGCCCTTTTCTGGTTCCTGAGTTAAGGGAACAGAGATTCAGAAAGGAGGTTTCCAAGTCTACTCCTTGGTCAAATAAAAATTGGAGAGATAATTATCCCGGAGCTTCAACAAGCACAACCGTGGCATGAGGGCTGAAGCCACAGCTGGCCCCAGGCTGGCCGGGTCCAGGAGTCACAGTGGGACAGGGAGGAGGGAGGCCCTGCTTCTCAGCGAGAGCTGCGGCTTTCGGTGACGTGCGAGGACGCCTGGGGGCCAAAGGCCCTCAGGCTGTAGCCCGGCCAGTCCCAGCCCAGCCCTGCTGAAGGGGGCAGTCTGGCCTCTGAAGGCCAGGGCTGTTAGGGCACAGGTCACGTGACAGGGCTCGTGCCACACCTTCCTGGGGCGTGGCTCATGGGTTCAGATTAATTTCTTTCTCCAATTAAAATATAGGCCAAGATCCCCTCTCTCTTCCAGTCCACAATGGGGACACCTAGGTTTAGGGGCTAACGCCATGGTTCTTGACGATTTGGAGAGCAGGATCCTTCCAGAACTTGACAAAAACTAGGAGTCCTCTACCCAGAAAAAGCCATACGTATGCACACACAAATGCACACGGTTTTGTACACAGTGGTGCGAGGGAGATCTGAAGGCTGTACCCAGCGTAAGACCTCAAACGCTGGATTTTCACGTTTTAATAAATATTGGCTAACACCAGCAACAACTCCCTCTTTAAAAAATAGTTTCTGGCGTCAGGTGATACCCACACACGTTCTCTAAGAGCTGCCCTGCGTCTGTCCGTAATGCTGAGGAGTTCTCCCCGCAGACTGACTGTCTCGTGAGTGTTCAGAAGGCTCCGCGGAGAGGAGGGGTCTGGCTGGGCGGCAGCGTCAGAACTGGCGCTGGAGGCTCGTTTTCCATCACATGCTTTTCTGGATGTTCTACTTTTTAATGATGCGTAATAGTCTCTGATTCAGTCACAAAGAAAACGAAAACGCTCCAATTTTAGCGTCCAACAGGCCCAATTTGAGTTCTAGCGCCAGTGCTCACTGGCTTCGTGGCTCTGTTCTCCAGCTCCCTAGTTTCTTGATTATAAGGGGGCAGCTATTCACCACCTTCCTGGGGCTCTGTGGTGCCGCCACGAGGACCGCAGGCCAGGACGCGCCGGCCGGTGGCCGCACACAGGCGCCCGCTGAGCCCCCGGTCACCGTGGGCTCCCACACAGGGCCCCTCACGGAGCCGTGGCGCGTGCAGGGGCTGGTCGTCCTGCCCGGCAGCGGCCACCCGCACTTCAGACGGCACGCACGGCGTCGGGGCCCCCGCGGGGCCAGGCTCTGCACGCTGCTGTCCACGACACCGACGTCAGCGCCTTTCCTCTCCCGGGCTCTAGCGGTTTGACTGGGCACAGCCAAAAACTTATGGGCAAGACAGTCTGTGTCAGGGTTGATTTCAGGTCTGAAAGGACGAGGAGAAACTGTGTTCTTCGGCACAGCTCTGGGCAGAGGGTGGGGCTGTGAAGCTGCTGGACCTTCGCCAGCGGACACCCCCAGCTCCCGTGTGGTGTTGACGTGTAGCCTCCCCAGAGGCGGAGACGGGAGGTGGAAGGCGGCTCTGTCGTTGTTGGGGGTGTCCTTCAGAGGCCTCCCCCACGGGCCTGTCGCGTGGCGCCCTGGCCTCCAAGCTCTCGCCCCTCTGTGCCCTCGTGCCCTCCGGCCTCTCCGCGGTCGCTGTCCTCACACCTCCAGGAGAACGCCTGTCCTTACCTCTCCGCCCTCACCACCAGCTTTTCGGCTCATTCCCACCGGCCACAGACAGGCAGGCACAGTGGCCGTCCTCAGAACGTGCCCCACCTCCACAGAACTAGCCCGTCTGCCTCACGGCAAGCTCCCTGAGACGCGCCTGCTGCTCTGGCTCTGTTCTAAGTTGTGTCCCTGCCTGACGGCTGCCGACACTCGCTCCAGGCCGAGGGAGACGCTGCAGGAAAGTGCCGTGAGGAGCAGAGTCTAAGAGGAGAGCCACACGTGCCGCTCTTGCCTTTGCTGCCTCGCGCGCGGCCGGCGCTGCCCCGGCAGGACACGCTGTGCGGCTGGAAGAGGCGTCTGGCCAAGCCTCTGGCTCTCGGGCCGCTGCCGGGGCGACCGGCTAAGAGCCGCACGCGCAGTGACCCCTACGCACCCCCACTCCAGCCCTCTGCCCGACGCTCAGGCCCCTTGAGGGCGCCTACCGGTACCTCGAGTGAATGCGCCCACGCGGGCACCCGTCCTGAGGCTCCACCTTCCCTCCCGGACCCGCAAGCGGCGTCACTGGGTGCCTGTCGCTCACACAACTTCCAGTTTCCCTTTTTCCTCACGCTCCCCATCCTGCCCAAGCCCTGTCAATGTGCTCAAAGGGTCCCCAAGCCTGACCCTTCCTCGCCACCTTCATCACCAGCTCCACAGTCTGAGCCCCCAACACCCTGCGAGACCACAGAAAAGCCCCCTTAGGCGTCTCTGCTTCTGTGGGGCAACCCTGCACCCCCGCAGGCCGGACAGAGCCCTGATGGCCTCCGCATTGCCCCCGGCACTCACTGCCCAGCCCCTCTGTTCTTGCTGCTCTCCTCCAGGAGCGTGAGTGCAACAGCATCAGGGTTTGTCTCTCATTTGCCCGTGTGCCCCAAATGCCTTGGGCTCAGCACACAGCCGGCATTCGGTCAGTGTCTGCTGGGGCCTCCCTGCTGGCGCAGGGGTTGAGCGCCGCACTATGCAGCATCCGCAGCTACTGCAGTGCGAGTTCGATCCCCGGCCAGGGAGGGACCCACAGGGCGCAGCAGACCTCTCCCGCCTCCTGCTACTCCCTCAGCGGTGTTGTTTCAGTTGATCTGCCTGTTCTGCTCCCCGCTCTGTCTCTGGTGACTCCTCTCACCCCCACACCTCTGGCCTGTACCCCAGCTCTTGTGTGCATAAAAAGAAAAAAACATCTGCTGGGCCCGATGAACCAACACGATGCCCAGGTGAGCTTCAGCGGCCGAGCCGAGGCCGAGGCAAGCCTTCCGCGATCTACTCACTGGCTGAGGAAGGCAAAGAGGTACCGCATGACGATCAGGGTGCTTGTGGGCAGGGCCAGGAGCACCTTCCGGATGTGCAGCGCGCGCTCCTGCAGGCTGTCCATCGCTGCAAGGAGAAAGCCGCGTCACCCTCTGAGGCCGGAGAGGGCTACCGCAGGGCCAGAGCACCAGGGCCAGCCCAGCCGGCAGCAGGCGCAGCGCCGGGAGCTGCACCCCGGGGCTCCCGGGGCGCAGCAGCGGGGCCCAGGCCGGAGCTGGACACCACGGCAGGACCAGCGGCCATACGGTCCCCAGGCAGAGGGGCTGCAGACGGCTCCGCTGCCGTCGGCCGTGCTCCCAGCACTGGCAGGCGCAGGGGCTGGCAGCAGCCGGTGGTGCACACGTGCAGCAGAGCGGCTGCCGGGGCCGGTCCTGCCTGTTCTGGTGGCCTCACCTCGTCCGCGTCTGGACAAATCTGGCTTATCGGCCCCTGCCCTGTCTGCGGCGGGACGAGCACAATGCCCAGAGCAGGAAGTGGCAGCCCAGGAGGCGGCGCCGTCCAGGGAGCAGACCGGGAAGCCCCCGTGCCATGGGCCCACCACAGTCACAGCCCTACCTAGGCCGGGCCACGTCATGGCCCGTCCCCCACATCGCTGGGCGCCGCCCTCTCCCAGGAGCGCCCCTTTGTGGCAGAGAAGCAGGAAGCACTGGACTAGGAACACCGCAGGGAGAACGGGGCAGCGAAGTTCTCGTGCTGACTCGGTGAGCCCAGATACGAGACACCCCCTAAGCCCAGTCCTGGACAAAGGCATGAAGCCGTGAGGGACGCAGCGAGTGACCACAGAGCTCACGTCACCAGAGTCCCCAAACAGTGGGCCGGCAGGAGACAGCCCCCCCTCTCCCAGGGACCAGAGGGGGTTCCTCACGGCGTGTACTGGGCCCAACTGGCAACTCGGGGCGGGGAAACCCAGCACATCTGAAAGAAGGGTCACTTCTCCCTTTCAAAGACACCGGAACCATCATGCCAGCAGAGCCCGCTTCCAGGACGGCCTGGTATTAGTCCAGATTTCTGTGGGCTGTTTTCCAAAGAAAACAACTGAGAGGATGTTCCAGAATCGTGATTGAAATGAAATGGCCAGAAATAGCTTTTCAAGCGCGAATGTCAGAGGGAAAGGCAGAGGACCTCTGGGAAGGACGCGTCTGGGAGCACATCTCACTCTGGGAAAAGATCACATCGCTCCTTCGAACATGTAGAGGGCCCCTGCCTCTCCCAGAAGCACACGCCCTGGCCGGGCTCGTGGGCACACCATGCCGCCCTTAATGCAACAGCAGGGCCGCTGGCAACACCGCTCTGTCGCCCTTTGTTCTGCTGGAAGCACAGGCACTGGAGTATACCCCGACCAGCCGAGGAGGACTGTCTTACACACGAATATAAATGCGTTTACTCAGGAAAGAGAACCCCCAGTGAAACAAAGGTGTTTAAGGAAGATCAGAGAGAAAAGGTCAGGCGTCCTGGGTCAGCCTTCCCTCCAGCAGGGGATGCAGGCACGGGGACAAGGAGACTCAACCTGGCCGGGCAAAGGGAAGCACTGCCGAAAGCTCCTGAGGACAGAGGCCCGCGGAGCGTCCTGTCTGCCAGCCGCGGCGCTGCGGCCAAGCCGGTCCTGGCGGAAGGCACTCACTGACACAGCCGATCAGGTCGTGGAAGATGTCCTTCGGGAAGAGCGGGTGCTCCAGGCCCCGGAAGTACAGTTTGAGGACACCCGCGATGGAGTCCATGTCGTGGTCATTCTGGTCCCCAGCCAGGGGGTCCTCTCCTGAGATGCACAGCCCCCCCAAAAAGGAAAGAGCGTGAGAGAGGCAAAAACACGGGGCGAAGCAGAGGCGGCGGGAAGGGGGAACGGCTGAGACCTCGCCCTGGGCCAGAGTTCTCTGCCCTGCAAGGTGACCATGAACGGGGCCTGTGAGCAGATAAAGCAGATTCTCAGGGGACCCGGGGCCAGAGGGGGCACAAGGTTCTCCAACGTGAGTTTTCCAGAGCCAGACGAGCTCGAGAGGTGCCCTGGGCGGGGGTGGGGCACAGCCACTGGCTGTCCTACCAACAAGCTGCCAGCTGGGACTGAGGCCTGGGCGGGAACACCAGGCCGGCCCAGCCCTCCGGCCTCTTCGCCTACTCCTCCCCCTGCAACAAAGGGCACCTACTTACAGGAGAACAATTGTGCTGGGCTCCCTGTGGAAAGTTTCATACCAGATGTAATTAGATTTAACGTAGGCCCATCCTCAGATTGAAACTATATATATCCATTACAGTGACGGAAATTGCCAAAGCCTGCCTATTACCTTAATAGCCCACAAGATAATAAATGGGCTACAAGGCACATGCGCATCAGCCCTGATGTTAACTGCCACGGGGGTTCCGGGCGTCCCTCATAACGCCGGGAGAGCACAGTTAACTTCTGGAGTTTTGGCAGATGGCCCTCAGGAGAGAGGCAGGGTGGGTGGGGCTCGGAAGGAAGGAGGTGACACCACGTGATGCAGCACGTTCCTGCCAGATCACATTTGACTCGGGGACCGTGTGCGAGAGAGCAGGAGCTGGGCCGAAGAGGGGGCCAGCTGACCCCCGAGCCTCTGGTACCTCTCGGGGGAAAGGGAGGCGCTAATACCCCAGGGGACGGGCGCGCTCGGTCTTATTTTCCAGGATGTTTCCTCACCTCTCTCGAAAGCATTTTTGATGTCATTCACTTCGACCTGGGATCCTGATACCCGGAAAATGCCTTCATGCTGTAGTCCTGGAAAGACAGGGAGAAGTGAGGAAGGAGAGGAGACGCAAACGCCCAGCCACAGCCCCACGTTCAGGTGAGCGTCCGTCCCTCCCAGCCAGTGTGCGCCCAAGTGCCTCGGCTGTCTTGCGCAGGGACAGAAAAGCCACCGGCAGACACGGGTGCACGAGCCCGGACATCACTGGCTCCAGGTAAGAGATGTCCACATTCAGCGCCATTTCTGACCCCACGGGGGGCTGGGAGCCAGTGCCCTCCCAGTCTGCCTCTCTGTTCCCACCTGCCAAGTGGGGGCGTGGCCCTGGCACCTTCTCTCCTGGAGTGAGAAAACTGAACGCCATTAGCAATCTCACAAGGGCCACAATTTTGTTAATTTTTTTCAAGATTTACTTATTTATACATACAAGAACTGGGGTACAGGCTAGAGGCTGGGGGAGGGGGTGAGAGGATTCACCAGAGACATAGTGGGGAGCAGAACAGGCAAGGGGAGCAGCGGGCGAGGCAGGAGAGGTCTGCTGCGCCATGTGGGTCCCCGCCCTGGCTGGGGATCGAACTTGCGCTGCAGGGGCTGCGGATGCTTCACAGATGCTTAATAGAGTAGTGCTTAACCCCTTGCGCCACCATGGAGGCCCCAGGGCTGCGATTTTAATTCTTGCTTTAGTTGCTCTGACACTGTTTGTCTGTTAAGGGACAATGCTTCCATACTCGTGGAGAGGAGAAGACGTGAAGAGACAACTGATCGGTCAGCGGCAGCATCGCCACACACCGGTCCCTGCTGCAGCTTCACTCTTAAAGCCAAATACGCAGGCATCTGCGCCACGGCAGCGTGCGTGGAAACTGCTTTCTTGACTTTGCTGGAGCAGAGACAATCAGAAAGAAAACGACGCACGGCAGCGAGATGCTTCCCTATGACTGCGTCAGCCAGTCCTTCTAACAGCCACACAGGCAGCATCATCAGCCGCCATTTTCTAGGTGAGGGGCTGACGGGCTGACCAGCTTTGGTTCACACGGGCCTCTGGCAGCACCGTGGGCTCGGGCCGCAGCCCAGTCTGCGGGCCTGTGGAGAGCGGAAGGGCACAGGGGCCAGGGGGATTTGCAGTTTGAACAGGGAGGTGGGATTCGGAGCACCACACACGCGACTATCAGCTGGGAGGGCCCCGGGAGCACGTCACCGTGCTGGGCCTGGCCGGCTGGAAGGAGCATCTTTAACTGCATCACACCGGGCCTGGGAAACCAGGAGCCTGTTCCCCAACCTCGGGCGCTTCAGCCGCGTCCCTCTCTGACCGCACGATGGACAGAAAATGTTGACATGTCAGAGATTTCTTAAACTTCTCAGGGAAACACAGTAGAGTAACACTACATTTTACCCACTGTTTTTAGGGTGACCAACTCAGCGAGGGGGTGACTGGATTCTATCAGCAAGACTCGGAGGTACCCACAAGCCTAAAACTGAAATCTTGAATCTAATGAAACATTAAGAAGTAAGGAGGGGGGCTGTTAATTACCTGGCTTGTAATGAGACTTAGGTAGTCTGTTCTCTAAGCAAATCTCCAGAATATTCCTTATCGAATGGTAGGCATTGTGAAAACCCGTTAGTATCAACATAATGGAACCATTTCTCGTGACCAATGGGATGAACAGCCAGATAATGTTGCTTAAACACAGAATGTAAACAGCAAGTGTTCAGCTACAAACAGTCACACACTCGGGGACTTGCCAAAACACGGTATAAAGTGAGGAAACATCATCTTAGGAAGCAGACTATTTGGTATGTTCTAGCTGGTGAGGCCAAATATTTGTTGAGAGGATCATGCTGATGCTTTTTGGTAGACTGGACCACCAGGAAAAGCCCCTTTGGCCCAGGGATTCAGTGAGAAGGCAGAGGAGGCTTATGGGAAGTCAGCTCGAGATGCGCTGAGGTCCCTTTGGGCCTGGTTCCACTTTCAGAATTCATGCTTTACCAAACGACTGTTCGTGTTCAACAGACAGAATCTCCGAAGTGTCTAATTGCTGGAAACTAAAAGTTGAACTATTAATAATTGACTACTATGAGGCAGGTGACACACAACACAACCTCACGTAACCACCAGACACATCCATGATCTTTTCCACCTAAGCATACACTAGTGTGAGAGCATGAAACACATCATTTTTTTGGGTAAGTTATTTGGAAATGGCACAAAATTTTGTGCTGGGTCCAGCTGTTGCCGAGAATTGTAATTTTAGAATCTGAAAAAAAAGCAAGAATGGAAATACCCAATGATTCAGCAATAACGCTTCTAGGTATTTACCCAAAGACCGTGAAAACACTAATACGAAAAGATTTTTGCTCTCCTATGGTTACAGCGACATTATTCACAAGAGCCAAGCCATGAGCCAGCCTAAATGCCCACTGACAGATGACTGGATAAATTATGGAATATTTACTCAATGGAATACTCTTTAGCTCTTTAAAAAGATGATACAGTATCTTTTACAGGAAAATGGATGGATCCTGACATGATTATGCTAGGTGACATGTCAGAAAGTGAAAAACATGTGCTGGATGGTTCACTCATTTGTGGAATATAAATAACCAAAGAAGACTAACTGGTAAAACAAGAGAAATTCTTGGACTCGGGCCTTCCTGGTGGCGCAAGGGATTAAGCACTGCACTCTGAAGTATCCGCAGTCACTGCAGCAAGAGTTCAATCCCCGGCCAGGGAGGGGACCCACATGGCACAGCAGACCTCACCTGCCTCCCCGCTGCTCCCCTCAGCAGTGTGTTTCAGTCCATCTGCCTGTTCTGCTCCCCACTCTGTCTCTGGTGAATCTTCTCACTCCCCACACCTCTGGCCTGTACCCCAGTTCTTGTGTGCATAAATAAATAAACCTTTAAAAAATATATGAAATGAAATATACTGAGTGCTGAGTGATGGGCTGGGGAGGTGGGGGAAGGTGACAGGGTTGTGGTGCTGGAGATCTGAATGGGGGGTGAGCACGTACACATGAGGAGGTGTGAATGCTCTCAGATTATGTAGTTGTGTAGACGAGTGGCAAACCAAAGCAATTTGAGAGGGGGAAAAAGAAGTGCTCCCTAGGGAATCAATACCCACAGACTGAATAAATGCACGAGTAGGGGTGTCTGCTTGAGTGGGTGAACAGGAGTTCAGACCCTGCTTCCTGTCGTATTCTATGTACAAACACTTCTTCCTCCCCGAACTTGGTTTGGATGTTATCTTTGCCAATAGTTGGACCACGAACCACGACTAGCTTCTGAAACGACTAGCTTCTGAAACGTCTCGTACTGTCATTTTGCATTACTAAGCTTATGCCTTTCCATTTAACTATTCACTTGCTTATTTATTTTCTCCCAACTGTGTCACAAATCCGGTAAAGACAGGCTCACAGTCTAACCCCTGCTTCTGTGCCCCTGCTGGTCAGCCACAGTGCCCAGCACCCATCGGGCGCTTTACAAATGTTTGCAGCCTGTTCAGCGGTGATATCCATGTCATTATTTCAAGAGAAGAGAGGTAAGATTGAAAAATCAGAACCGATTAGAAAGTGAGCATGCTAAAATAATTGCTATGCCGAAAATGAACCCAAGCAACGCCCCGGTTTGTAGGGGAGAGGGAGGCAAGGGAGGCCGAGAGAATGGCTGTCTCTGGACTTAGACCAGCAATCATGTGCATGACCTCCGCAGCTCCGGGAAGGTCATTCTGTCCCATTTCCTCTCGATAGACAGGACAGCATCTACAAGCAAATTCTTAAAAAAGAAACTTTATTTTTTGGTAGAAAAAAGTGGGATGTAAGCCAGAGGTGTAGGGTGTGGGAGGTGCCAGCGGGAGGAGTCACCAGAGACAGAGCGGGGAGCAGAACAGGCGGATTCACTGAAACACACTGCCGAGGGGAGCAGCGGGCGAGACAGGAGAGGTCTGCTGTGCCCTGTGGGTCACTCCCTGGCCGGGGATTGAACTCAGGCCATAGTGATGATAGCGCTGGGACTAAACCCCTAGGCCACCGGCCCTACAGACAATTTCTGATGCCCAGTTCCTACAAATCACAGCACCAGCTCGGATACCTGAGCTTTCTTGACACCTTGCATCTAGAAGGTCACCTCTCTGGCACTTCATCCCCATCCTGAAGTCTACCTAACCTAGGAGCTGGTGAGAGAGGAAGTTTCTGAGGTTCAGTTTTGACCAAGCAGATGACAGCGTGATTTGACTTAGGCGGGAAGGAGCGGCCCCACAGACGTCAATATAGGCTCGAATTTGAAAACTGGCTGTAAATGAGCCCTTGGCAGTGTCGTATCCAGCGAGAGCAAAGCAGAACAAAACCTGAATATTGTTAGGGACCAAGGCAGTATCACAAAAGGAAGTGTTGTCAAGCCAGTCTGACGCAGAAGGCCAACGCGACATCATGGTCAAGGCCGTCAGAGGCGCTCCCAACACTGCAAAGATGGTGCGTAACGGTGAGCCCGCCGGCACGCCTCGCCATCACGCACCAGCGGGCCTGACTCACGCACCAGCTGTGACTTAAAACGCACTCTCAAGCCAGCCCGGGGAGTGGGGAGTGGGCTGAGGCATTTCGGGCCGAACCTTAGGATGTCTTTCTCTCGCTGTCCAGGTGTGGCCGTTCTCAGGTAGCAAACGTAAACAAATGAGACTTTGTTACTCTTCTGAGACCGTCAGGATGGGAAGTCAACCCCATCCTTACTCTGTAAAGAATTCCTGGAAGTTCTTCCCAGCTCTGCACAAATACGGCAAGGCCGCCCTCCGCTTACCGTGTCTGCTGATGAACCGGATGCAGCTCTCCACCACCAGAGGGATTGCCTGGCTCGAGTCCTGAAAGGCCAGAGAAACACGGCATTAGAGCCTTCCCACAGGGACAGTCCGGGACCAGAGGGCAGAACCGTCTCAAGATGGAGGAGCAGCCGACTGGCAAAGACTCCCCGGCCCGCACTAGCTCGCCACGTCGGTGGGCGGAGCTGGGCTGGCGGTGGCAGAGGCAGAGAGAGCTGAATGGCGTCGATGCCTGCGAGGCGGAGTGACGGGACACACTGATTGGCTGGGTCGCTGGGGGTGGGGAGCTGGGGTGGGGTGAAGATGACCAGGCCTGTCTGGGATGTGCCAAGGGCTAGCTGTCTGCCTGGCGTCCCTGCGGGACGGAGCTAGTGCGGGCCGGGGCTTCTTTGCCAGCGAGCTCCCGCCCCCGCTGGCCTCCAGCCCCTTCCTCTTCCCTCACAGTGTTGGGAGTCGGCGAAGGGCACACCACACTTTGCTGGCCAGGCGAGCTCGTCTCGCTCCTTTCTTTGCACAGCCCGGTGTGTCTCCGCCTCTAGCTGCATCTCCTTCTGCTCTTCCCTCATCTGTTACTGCCACTGCCCTCACACACGTCCTTTGCCCCAGAGCCTTGCATGAGCTGCGCCTGCCGCTGGAATGTTCTCCTCACCCCAGAGCCCCACGCCCGAGGGAAGTGCAAGTAGCGCTTCTCCAGAAACACTTGTCCACGCTCCTCAGATGAGATGAGGGCCCTCGTCTCCAGGGGCCCAGTATCTCGGACTTGGCCCTGCCAACCTCGATGGTGACGTAATTATGGGGGCACTTCAGGTTGAACTCTGGTCAGTTTTGGGGTATTCAGTGTGGGTTTTTTTTGACATTTAATGTCATCTTTTGTATGATATGCCTGTAGTTTATTTTTACTGTCTCTTTATGACGTCATCCTTCCTACTTGTACCACGGAGGGTTTCCCTGTGACCACCAGCAAGTCGCCGTGCACCACCCCCACGGCCCCGTGCCAGGTACCGGCCCCTGCTCCACCTGTCCGACACCCACTTCCGCCAAGACAGAACGCACACGTCTCGACAACTGATTAGACGCAGGTAATGAGTAAAGAAAGAGAAAGAGGCCGTGAAGACACGACTCGAAGCCGCCGGGACGTGAGGGGTAGGGGGGGTCCCCATCGAGAGAAAGAGCGAAGACGGCAGAAGGGAAGGTGGCTGAGGTGTGGGGAGAGGCCGCCTGAGGCGGGAGGAGCCGGGCCCCAGGATGCCAGGCCACAGCATTACAGAGCAGACGCTGGACGCGCACTGAGGTGGGGGGTGGGGCGATCGGGTAGAGCTGAAGTAGCAAGGGACTGAGCAGGGAGCAAAGTCACAGGCTCGTGCTTAGGAACCAGGCAAAATGCAGAGGGCCGGGAAAGAAGGCGCAGAGGGCACAGGACACAGAAAACGCCGGGCTCCGAGGGGACCAGAGACATCTCGGAGGCAGCGACCGAGGAGGCGTCTCCTTTGGACAAGTCTGGGGTGATGGGAACTAGTGTTTTGACCTGAGTCTGTCAGGAACAATCGTCATCAGATTCTTCCTCTTGTTTGGCTGATTTGCCACAAGCAAACAAATACTTATTTCCTGGTAACTTACATAAGATGACTAATTTCCAAATGACTTACTACGCATTCTCCTATGTTACAAACCCTCTTTACTCGTCCACCATTGGATCTGAGCTGCGGGGGAAGCGGAATGAAAACGAGGTCAGTATTTAATTGGGATTTTTAGAAGTCCTTGCACAAATTTCGCATCAGGTAAAAATGCTTTGTCTGCAGCTGCTTAGGTGCAGCAGGATGCGAACCAGACGGGCTGCGTCCCTCTGAAGGGGTGCTCCATGGAGAAGCCCGAGGCACAGCGCCAGTCACGGGCTGAAAGGAGCAGACCGAGTTCAAGCCTGTTCTTAGTGTTAAAGGGAAAAAGAGGCTGGCTCTCTCTTCAAGGTATCCACCTATTAATTTAAAATGCAATAAATTATATCCCTGGGAGGCACCGCACTCCATTCTAGTGTTAAATGAAATTATGGGAAGAAGGAAAAAATAGAGGAACCAGACAAAGGAGAGTCGCAATGACATTTTTAAAAAAACGTGTCGTCATGTCTGATGGTGTTCTCATGAAAATGAGACCCAAAGTGGAGACGGGGAGAATAATGACAGCAAAGCTAAGACTAGTGAGAGGTATGGTTTCGGGGCTTCCCAGCCAGAGCAGCTGAAGACTCTGCTGGGGTACCCACACCAGGGAGAGCAGATGCCCCGTCCATTCTACACTCTCCCTGGGGCTACAGCCATTGCGAATTGCCAAAATGATTTTTAAAGTCCAGATCGGCTTTCCCCTGGGTAGCCACAAGGGCATTGCCGAGCTGTCTCCACCGTCTCCCTGCTAACTGTTGACTGCATAGCTGCTATGAGCTGAGCTGAGGGAATCAGGGCCGTTCTGGTATTTGCCATAAAGTATAATTAGGAAGTTAAACTTTGATTTTTTTTTTAAACAAGCACAAGTGTTATTTCGATTATGCACTGATGTGGATTATCCATGCCACTGCCCTGGAAGAGACCGCCTAACGTGGGTAATGAGGGCACAGGTAACCCACCCAGTGCCGGGTCTCACCAACACGCTGAGATGGTGCACAGAACCGCAGAGTTCAGCAACTCCCGCGTGTCCTTCCTAGAACAGACTTAGCTTAGCATTTTCAGCGTGTCTTCCAAGTACATCTAATCACCGCACCACCAAACCCCCCAAATCTGCAAGCTTGGAGTGCGCGTCTAGTTGAGGAACAGCTATGAGTCACAGACCAGTACCTACGCAGGAAACGCGAGGCTTCCTTTGTGGGCCTCTAGAGAAATGATACCAAGGGCAATTCTGGCATCTACCCCAGTCAAGCTCCAGTACACAAGGCGGCAGATGACCAGAGAGGAGAGGAATCAATCAGAAAGACCCGTCGCTCCAGCTACCCGAGCTGAATCAATGAAGTTGTCACGGTACTAAACACGCCGTGACGAACGGCACATTCCAGACACGGGCATGGAGACAGTGTCCGTCCTGCCCACGTGGACGTGCACGAGTGTCTGTGGGGTGGAATCAGCCTGGCCCTTGCCGGGCCCTTACCTGCTTCCTCACGGTTGAGCTACGTCTGTGGCCGAGCCCACCCATCAGAGGAGACCGATCCAGCAGCATGAAGGAAAAGAGAAAGGGGGTTAAAATAATCTGTGCGATAGGTAAGGAAACAGGTCACATTATTCAACTCAGAAATAGCTGAGAAATTGCTCAGTTATTTTCCAAATAAAAGTCCACTAAAGCTCTTGTCACGAAAGCGTAGCGGTGTCTGCCTTTAATGCCTGTGACTACTCTCAGCCAGACCGGGAGGGACCCGGTTTCATTTGCAGTAAAACATCGTTGGGTTAGACAATCAGGTATCGCCACACACCAGTCACACCAAAGGAAGTGGTAGGATTTGCTCTTGGAAATCCTGTGGTTGGTGTCGTTCTGCTGTCACGTCGAGGGTAGAGTGTCTGGTGCTTGGTGACGCACCCGGTAACGCTTGTCAAGCTGTGTTTTGCCCCGAAAGCCTTCCCTTGCGGGGAGCTGGCTCAGCGGCTGGGTGCCTCCCATGAGGGGCGGTGCGTCCTGTGCCGGGGAGGTGGGACAGAGCCTGGACGTGGGCGCCTCTGGCTGTGCGGAGGCCGCTCTGGAAGCCTCTCTGGGATGCTTGGACCTAGTGGATCTCTGTTGTGTCTTACAGACAAGGAAACGAGTTCGGAGAAAAGAGTGGCCCAAGGGCACAGCTGGGGAATCCAACTTTTCAGTCCCATGGAGCCCTCTGGGGATACAGCCTCCAGGTGAGCCTACGTGAAGACTCTAGGGTCAGAAGACCCATCCCGCAGAATTCCACCACCCTGTTCCCTGCAGTCATCAGGACTGGTATATTAATGGGATCTTTATTGTAATCCATAATGACAGAACGATGAAAGCCAAATGAAGCTATTTCCAAATAATGAGCCTATAATTGTAAATGGCCTCGTGATTATTGTGTGTGTTGGCAGATATAAGTGGTTGATAGAATGGGCTAACCCAGGGTCTCTAAGGAGTTAGGCCCGTTAAAGCTCGTTCCCCAGCTAAATCAGCACATGTTTAGGCATCTGAAAATGTTGGCTGAATGAATGCCCGGCTGTCTGCCAGCATTCTTGTGCCCAGGCAAATTTCCCGCCACGCTGCCTGGCCAGTTCAAAGTTCATTACCCAGCAGCAGTCCGTTATCAGTGGGCTCACCTTTTCTAGGTGTCAACAAATCCAGGTAAATGCTGCGTCCTGATCTTCCTTCTCTGGGCCAGAGACTCCCCAAAACCCACATGCTGAAGTCTAACAGCTCAGGCTGGGTCACCAGGACCCCCAGAATGGAACACTTGGTTTCCTTGCAACACAGCGGCTTTGGGGAGTCTCTGGGGCTGTTTCAGCAAGTGGTAACTTACTCATCCAGCTCACTTTTTCTCAAAGTCACAGTAAACCCCATTTCCATTTGAGACAGATGGGGTCAGTCAGGCAGAGGGAAGGAAGCAATTCTGCCCGAGGCACTCCTTGCAAAGTCATCAGTCTTTAGAGAGCTTCTGGGCCCTCCCCCGCTGAGATGGCGCTGGTAGGCGCCTCTCCATCCATCCCTTCCCAGAAGCCCTCCCCAGGCCCAGGCCACACCCACCTGGTCAGACTGCAGTCTGTCCGCTGACCTGTGGGGAGACAAAGGCACAAGGCACACGCTGAAGCAGGAGTGAAAGAGGGGACCTGCCCAGAAGCATCAGGCCTGCTCAAGTACCCAGAGAGTGCCTGTGCCGGTCTCCCAGGCTGTCTATAGTGTTTCCAGAACCCCTAAACCTGAGGCTCGCTAAACTCTGCTTCCCCGTGGGAGAAGGGGTAGATGCAGGAAGGGAAAAGAGCACGGCAGACCATACTGTAAAGACAATCCAGAAGCTCCCTAGAGGTGAAAATTCAGCTTCTCTTGTGTGTATGTGGCGGGAGGGAGGGACAAGCTTGCTTTTCAATACACACATCATCGCTCCATCCCTCCCCTCTGTCCCTGAGGAGGGCAAGAAGGAATTGTTTGGGGAGAGTGAGAAGTTATGGAACAGTTTTAGATTCATGGGAAATTCTCCCATTAGCCTAGGTTGGGGTGGCAGGGGAAAAATGAGATTTCATGCTATTACTGAAAACATCAAACTGTGGCTCTTCCAGCAATAGCGGGGTCCTAATATGAAGTTTAATGGACCACAGCGAAACTTAAAAATGGAAAGTCTTAATTTATGAGCAGCATTCTTTTTAGAAACACATACATGCACTCGTACATGGGCCACGGTGCAATCTGTGCTGTTTCCTCTGGATGCCCAACTCATCAAGCTTGCTTTGGTCTAGACCTATATTAGCTAAACAAGGGAAACCTAAGCAGGCACTGAGTTGGGAGGAGAGATCAGCGTCACATTGCTCCTCCCTGGAGGAACCTTCTGGAAAGGCAGGTTAATGGGGGGAAGGGGTGGAGGCTTTTTCTTGCCTGAAAGGCTACTCGCTAATTGTTGATTAGAGTTCAGCTCATCTTGAGTCACGCTTTCCCACTCCTAACAGCCTCTCATTACGAAGGCTCAGCTTTCATGTGCAAAAATATTATTCTGAGCCATTATTTTCAACATCTGTCCCATTTCCATGCTGGAATATTCATACACATCAATTATCCCTCTGTGGCAAGAACAAGAAGCTCTTGTATTATGGCGACAAATCCGTACAGAAGGCAGGGCTGGGAGGACTTGACACGCAAGGTCTGCTGCTATGTTTTTTCCTTTCTTGCTAGAACGTGTCATCTTTATATTAAGGCAATTTGCAACACTAATGCGTGGTCACCAACCTTTGTTCCTCCAGAGGTGTGCATCTGGTAGATGTATGCATGTGTGCAACTGTTTTTTAAAAACATATATACATGTATGCATGTTTGCATAGCCCTGCCTGCATAGATTATGATGTAATCTAGGCTGCTTCTTTGGATGCACAATTAATCAAGCTTGGTTTGGACTAGACCCGTATTAGAAAAACAAGGGAAAATTCAGTTACCCCCCCTTTCTCTCGCTCACACTACCCCCCCACCAAGACACCACCTCACTTATGGTCCATGCTTAGATTGTCTTGGCAAAAAGAAATCAGTTATAACTTGTTTCACTTAATTTTTGGCTTCCTTTCCTCTGATTCTCCATGATTTTCCTCTGATTCGCTGATAACCCAAGAGTAAAGATTTTCTAGAAGCAAAATTTGGATCTCAATGCCCAAACCTGTTCAGCCCGAGTCCCGTGGGTGGCGGGAGGAAAGAGAACAGAAGTTACCAGGTTTTCTTCACATGAAAGGAAATGCCTTAAAAGTCACAAGGTCAAAGACAGCAGAGGTTAAAGAATTAATCAGCAAGCGGAATGGTCCAGAGCAGGAGGAAGACAGGACAAGAAGGATGGGGAGGAGGTTCTGGGGTGAAAATAAGGGCTTCGATTCCTGGGGCCACCTCAGTGGGCCAATGGGGACTGCACCTCCCTGGCTCCGCCCTTTGTCCAGCGTGTTTAGGGGCTGACTGTAACAGGTCAGGCCTCCGTGTGAGCGCAGCTGTCACTCTCGCCGCTCTGGCTCATAGTCCCTGCACCCCACCCCCACCGCCCCTCTGTAAGTCGGGATATTCGCGGGGCAGGAGGCGGTGCAGGGTATTGGGAGGCATCCCCAGCCCGGGAACCCCATTAATCACAGGACGCCGAGAACCAGGCCGGCGCCCTGGACGGGCTCCAAAAGCCACGGGGGCTTCTCTCAACCCTCGCCTTCTGTTTACAGCCGAGAAGAGAAAGCCGGAGTGTCTGCAGGCTCTTTGCCTTGCTCCTTTCCAGGGGCCTGCTTAACATCACTCCGAGATGAGGGTCCACTCAACGCCATAGCCCGCGCTCGGCCAGGCAGGAGAGGGCAGCCACTGAGCGCCAGGCCCTCTCGAGGCTGCAGGGAGCTGGGCGGGGCCTAAAGCCACCGAAAGGGCAGCCGGCCAGTACCCTTGCCTGGGCAAAGCCCCCGCGCCCCAGAGCAGCCGGGCGTCTCCTCACAGCCCAAGACCTGCTTGCTGTAGCCTCAGTCCTGCCAGAGGAGTCGAGTTTCGACAAAAGGTCTGGCAGTCATGCGCTCCGGTCCTCCCGGTGGAGGCCGGGAGGGGCCGCGGGAGGCGGGTGCTCCGGTCAAACAGAAAACGCACACCGCTACTGTTAGGCTGCGGCCTCTCGTCACCCACGCAGTCACCGGCTGGGTCCGGTCCAACAGGCCGGCGTGAGGGATGGCGCCGGCCGCCCTGCCCGCAGCCTCCCGCAAAGCCCAACACTCACTTTCCCCCAGCGTCTTCTGGAGAAGGTCGTGCTTGGCCTGCAACTTGGTGATGAGGTTCCGGCCCTCCAGGTACTCCTTCATTTTCTGTAGGGAGGACAAAGGGCGATGAGACCCCCGGAAGAGAAGCGGCATCGCGATGCGCGGCTGTGCGATCCCCTTTGGAAAGGGGCGCCGCTGTCTGACCCGGTCTCCGCCCCGTCCATGTGTGCCGCCCCAGGTCGGCGTGCACATAACTGTCCCCAGGCCCCTAACCCGCCTCCTTCAGTCCCGCCCAAGGGCAGCGGGGTGGATGGACGCGCGGGACCCGTCTTCGCGGCGTCGGGGCAAACCCTGCCCCTGGTCACCGCCCCTGGTCACCTCCGCTGACCTCTACCCCGCTGGCCCCACCCCGGCGCGGTGCATGGGCCCCGGGGGCTCAGTCTTTGCCTCAGCCTCAAGCCCTGCTGCCTCCTCCATTCTGCACGGAGTCTTTGTGGAAAAACTTGGGGAGTCGGCGCACTCAGAGGGAGGGGCTGTCACCACCCACTTGGCACACAGAGCTGCAGACAGAAGCGCCCCGCCTGTGCTAACAGCCAGACGAGGAGCCCAGGTCTGAGCTGTCAGGTCTGCCCGCTCTCCACGCCTGTCTGCCCAGGAGCCACTATCGTTCCTGGACGATTTATCAAATCTCCAGAACAACCACATGAGCTGTTAGCACTGGTGTCCCCACGAACGGGTGAGGGCACCGAGACGGGGGAGATTAAAGCAGCCGCTCAAGACCAGGCCACTGCCGAGCGATGGAGCCGGGTGGCACAGCGGGAGCCTGCGGGGGGGGGGCGGGGGGCCGCGGCTGCACGGACTAGCAGGTGTCTCATGCCCCCGGCCCTTAGGCCTCGAGCGTGTGAATGCAGAGGGCGTGCGGAGTGGGCGCGGGGCGGGCGTGCCAGAGTGTGGGCGCTGCGGTGCGACGTGGCCCCGTGCATGTGCACACCGGAGCCTGGAGGCCTGGGGAGCGAGGGCAGCGTCAGTCAGGGAGCTACGGGAAGATGAGCCTGGGGCATGCGCGGCCACAAGGAGGCGCGACCACGAGACCCAGGGGAGTGTGAGATTCATCGTGTGTTGGGGGTGGCTGTGGTGCTGCTCCATGAAGCCGGCAGATGGTCAAGGAGGAGTCCTCCAGCCCTCGGGGGCCTTTTCAGGCTTTTCTTGCTGTTTCTGCATCAGAGGCGACTAGGTGCAGGGCAGGTGGGGCTGCAGGGGTGCCGGCAGGCCTGCTAGTCCCCAGGGACTCTCACTCTCTCTGGACTCTCAGGTCTCGGCTTCTACATCTTTTTCTCCTCTCTCTCTCTGCTGGCGTCCTTGTGACGTCAGCCTTACACCCGTGTCTCAGCCCAGCGCGCCCACCTGCACACGCCCACGCCCTCCTTGAGGTGCCGCCTCAGGCAGGACGCAGGTGTCCTCAGCGAGGCCAAGGGCGGGAGGCGGAGAAACGTGACCACTTTTCACCGACCCCACAGCGTCTCGGCTGCCTGCCTCCCTACTTGGTGCCTGTGAAGCTGCTTCCCTGGAGGGCATTAAAGCCAGAACAAGCCATGGAGGGCCTGGGGCTCTCCCTTGCGACCCTGCTGCCGCTGGACGCCCCCCCACAGGCCCGCAGGCAGCAGCAGGGTCAGCTCCCTGCGCTCATTCCTCAGAGACGGGCGACTCGGGACTCCGGGGAGCGCTTTGGCATGAGTCCCCATCTGACCCTCACGATGACTCTGCAAGCACAGGAGACCGCGGCCGTGACCATTCCCTTACAGATAAGAGGACGATCTGGGCGGGGAGGGGTGTTCCATAAAACTGTCCGTCGCTGCAAGCCAGGGAGCGGCACCCCCAGCAGCCCAGGCCTCTGGACTCAGCGCCCGTCTCCCCCACTCCACCCTCTGCCCTCATGGGCCCGCGGTCTGCCTCGCTTGTCTCCTGGGGCAGCGGTCCGCTCCTGGGCCAGGGGTCACCCGCCCGTGTGACTTGCTCAGAGGCAAGTGGCAGGGCTCCCCCAGGGCTGTCTGTGAATCACTGGTGACAGGTGACCTGGAAGAGGGGGGTGGCAAGTGGACAAGACGTTTGAAGTGCTCACGTCTTCTCTGTAATGCGATAAACAGAAAGTACAGTTAGCCATGAAACTTTGGTTTTATGGCTTAATACGTCACTGTAGGATGCCAGCACACAGGTGAAAAAAAATGTGACTTTTACTCCACTTTTCTGTACATTGTGGACTTTTAACCCAGAGCACGTATTTCTCTCTTTCAAAACAAAGAAAAAATACGCTTTCTCTGGGGTGCATCCCCTCGCCTTCTTACGCTTGCAGAAGCCACGGCACCTGCCTGTGCGAACCCCACGACTGTGCCTCTCACACCTGTCAGGGCAGCTAATCACTCTTGTCTCTCCAGACGCCGCCTCCTCAGGCCAGAGACCGGCACTCACGACTCTGCGTCCCCGACGCCTGTGCCCTGCCCAGCACACAGCACACACTCAATAAACGCTCCAACAATCAGTAAGTACACGATCAGCTTCACTGTCCTCCGAGGAACCTTCCTCAGGAGTTACAGACCATGCTTCTCAGCGTGCCCCTATGTCCGAATTAAATGTGAAGCCAACAAAACCCACGCCCTACGTCAAACTGTATCTGGTGTTTCACTCACAACCTGTTCTCTGCTCCCACGAGCGTGCAGAGAGCATCTGCACGAGACAAGCCCCGTCACCTTCCCCTTCCGTCTGCTCCAGCTTCATCACCTGCTGTATGGGCCCCCTGGGTGACATAGAGTCCCCAGCCAACGTCTAATTGTCAGGCTGGGAACAGCACTTCAGGGCCCAGAGGTGAAAACCTGGCAGAAAACATCCACTGCTAACACCTGAAACCCTCACAGGCCCTCAGGAAGGTTACCCCGGGAGAAAAGATTTCCTAATGAGGGAAATTTCACAAAGAAACGCTAACCCTTAAAGCAGAACCAGACTGCTCAGAAAACAGCCCGAGTTCTGAGAGGAGAGGGATGCAAATTCCTTCCTCTCGCTCCGGTTCCTGAAATCATTTTTTACCCATCCATGTTCACAGCTCACTGGTTAACTCTGACCGTCACTCGGTGAACCATTAAAATAAATAACAAGCTGATAAAGAGGGGTGATGGATCACCTTTTTTGGGTTCCATTACACCCTGGAGGATCGAAAGCAACACTGTGCCAAGGTATGACCCGCATTCCAAATTCTGGGGGAAGCAATGGTGGGGAGTTTTCTACTCAGATGCGCCAGGTACGGGGAAGCGAGGGCACCCCCAGAGCTCCTGGGCATGCTAGTTATCGCTGCCGCAGCCCGCCGGGGCTCAGGGTTCACCTGCAGGAGCGCTGAACTGGGAGAGCCACGGCCCTGGCTGCCGGAGCCTGGTTTGGGGTGTCGCGCTGGCCAGACACAGGTGCGGCGACAGCAGCGTGCAGAGCAGGGAGGGCGGCTTTGCAGAACGTTCTGAAGACCAGGGACCAGGAAAGGAACTGCTATGGACAGTCTCAAGAACCCCTTCGTTGGGCAACGAGAGTCCTTATTTAAAGGGTATTCCAAAAGCAGGCGGTGACCTTCTTTCCACTCCACTTTCCTGACCACACAGCCGAAGGAAAGTGACTGCCTGGGGTCTTCTTCCATGGAGAGGAAAAGAAAGGGCTGTGTTCTGTTCTAGGTCACCAGAGTAGCTCAAATTCCCAAACACAGCCTGTCGTTTCCCCATGCACCCCACACTGGATACTCGATATTACAGAAACTGAATTTCTTCAAAGAGTGGGAGGGGAGGCAGAGGGTCAGTTTGGTGGCTCTGCCTTTTGCCATCATGGACCTTCAATTCAGTTTACATGAGCTCATCAATTTATCTCTCAGCAGTTCCTAGTTGGCTATTAACTGTCAGCAAGGAGGTTTAGTTATGGAAAAATGTTAATAGAATCAAGACAATAGCCCAAGTCCTCCCTCCCCGACACACCTTCTAGTTGCAGTAGAATGGAAAACTCTGAACTCTGAACTGGAATATTCTGCTCACTAACTCTTCTAACCCTGGGTACGTTATTTAACCACCACAGTCTCAGTTTCAGAGTCTCATCTGAAAAATGGAGTTAAAGTCTCTCACAGGTTGCTGAAGAGGAACAGGATAAAAGCACGATGGTGACCATCAGCAGCACAGAGTCCGGTAACTAGCAGCTAATCAAACGTTGTACCAGGGCCTCCCTGGTGGCACAGCGGGTTGAGTGCCACACTATGAAGCATCCACTGCACAGCAGCGCGAGTTAGATCCCTGGCCAGGGAGGGACCCACATGGCGCAGCAGACCTCTCCTGTCTTCCCTGCTGCTCCCCTCAGCAGTGTGTTTCAGTCCATCTGCCTGTCCTGCTCCCAGTTCTGTCTCTGGTGAATCCTCTCACCTCCCGTGACTCTGGCCTGTATGTACCCCAGCTCTCATGTGCATAAATAAATCTTTAAAAAGCAAAGCAAAAAAACATTGTACCAGGCTCAGCGCTCCCCTAAACTTTGCTTTGGGCTAGTACTTAAGAAAGGCACACAAAGCCAGTCTCTCTGGTGTTAAAAACAAATTAGTGAGAGGCACGAAAATGTTTTTTCAAATTTAATTTTCAAATGCACATCCCTTAAATGCGCTCTTATCACGGGCACATAAAACTCATGGGGATCATGCTGACACCCTTGGATTTAGCTGTGACCCCAAGGCCGTAAGCACCCCTGCAGCAGGCGGGGTGGGAGGGGCAATGGGCTGGGCCCGGTCAGCCCCACGTGCAGACACGCGCTGTCATTACCATGCTGCTTCCCGGGCTCCGGGCGCTCTGATGCGTCCCCGCCTCTCCGTCAGCTCTTGAAGTAGGAAACAGCTGTCAGACAGAATACACAGTAGAGCAAACCTTGAAAGAGGAACACGTCTCCCCCTTTCAGTGACGGAGCGGGGCGCTCATTCATTTGTACCTTTACACTCATCAGCAGGCATTTACCAAGCTGCCTCCAGAGAACACCAAGAAGAAAAAAGATCTGAGCCCAGGCAGGCCCCTGCGTCGTGCTCAAGAGCCCAACAGCCCAGGGCCGGCTCCTCTCCTGTTACCTCTCCCAGGCCTGTCCCCAAGGCCAGGCGGTCAGTGTTCATTTATTTGACCAGCCCTGATCCTTAACCCCTTCCCATTCTACCCCGCCCCTCTGCCGCATACAAGGAAGCACTTGGCAGAAATGCCAGCCTTCAAGGCTGTGACGAGCTGCGGCTACAAACAAGCATCGCCACCCGCGCAGCTGGGAGCTGGCTGTGTAAGCGACGGCCCATCCACTCAGTGGAACCCTGTGCAGCCATTAAAAAAGGAGGCAGAGGGCCTCCCTGGTGGCGCAGTGGGTTAAGCAACGCCCTATGAAGCAAACCACAGCCACTGCAGCACAAGTTCGATCCCTGCCGCCGGCCAGGGAGGGGACCCACATGGCGTGGCAGACCTCTCCTGCTGTACCCACTGCTCCCCTCAGCAGTGTGTTTTGGTCAGTCTGCTTGTTCTGCTCCCCACTGTCTCTGGTGAATCCTCTCACCTCCCTGGACTCTGGCCTGTACCCCAGCTCTTATATGCATAAATAAATAAATCTTTAAAAAAAAAAAAGGAGGTATATGTGTTTGGACTATGATAAAAATACCCAAAATAAATTGATTGCAAAAATCCATGTGGTAGACTTCTACTTGAATTTCTATTTCTTTTTTATTTCGTTTCATTTTTAGTGCAGTTCTAACTGTGTCACAAGGTACATCAATGGTAGTCTATGCCCAGAATAAAGTATCCCTGGAAGAACACAAAAGTTGGTTCAACCACTGACAGGCGGGGAGGAAACGGGCATCAGGATGGAAGAAGTTTGACTTTTTCCTGTAAATCTTTGTACCACCTTTAAAAATCTTATTTTATCAATCACAATAAAAAAGAGTAGATATTGATATTGCTGGGTTGTGTGCTAGACGGTGTTGTGCAAAGCCAAGGACGTCACAAAACACACCCTCACTGAGACGGGAGAAGAGGAGGTGGCCGAGCTGAGCCGAGGCCTTCTCTTCCCCTTAGCCAACTCGGCAGGCCGGAGACCAGCCACAGGGCTCTGGTTTCAGCTCTTCATAGGACCTGAACGAGCTGCCCTCCTCTCTGCGCTGGAAGAGGTGCTTTGTTTTCTTTCTTGACCTGTCCTCTAACAAGGTCTGAGGTCTGGATATAGCCTTTCTAAAGTCCCTTCAGCTTGAAAACCCCACCGCTGCTTTCCTGAGATTCCCAGAAATCACTGGTTTCTGCAGGTCGTGCGGCAGAGTCACCAGGCATGCCAGCGGGCAGTGACCGGGCAGCGCTGGGGGGCCCTCTTGGCCGCCAGGCCCGCTGCCGAGGCTCAGAGCGAGGACTGCGGCCTCTCCCCGACTCCCCAGCAGAAGGGAGCCAGCAGGCTGCTCAGTCTTCTGGAGGGCACAGGGGAACACGTGGGCAGCACGTGTGGGGACAGCAGCCGTGCCTGCTCTGCGTGGCTGGCGAGCCCGGGCGCCCCACTGCACACGCACACCCCTGATTCTCAAACGTCCACTCCACAACCCCGGAAGCCTTTTTATCATGAACTGCATTATCCGAGGCACCCCGACCACCCGTCACAAAAAGATGCGCTCTTGTCAATCCACTGCTAGACAGGCCCAGACGAAACCACTCCGTTAGCCACGGGAAGGTGCACACAATTTTGATAAGTTGTGCTCCGATCGCAAAAGCACTAAAACAGGTTAGAGGACGCTGATGCATCTGGACAGAGGTGAGAGGTCACCACGGAGAATGTGACCGAGCGTTCTTGCTCTACTAACGTAAGCTTTGAACACAGATACTACAGCTCCAGTTAAAGCCAAAAAGTAGTCCTGACAGTTTTGAATATGAAATTGCTAATTTACCCAAAGAAGAAAAAACCAAGGAGACCTCCTGCACCGTCATGAGGTTGGGCTATCACGGCTGTTAAAGCTAAGCAGGCCAGACAGACCGGCCAAGCTGTCCTACTACGGAAAATCTCGGAGAGTTCAGCAGCTCCTGAGGTAACAGAGCTGGGCGGAGCAGCCCTCCGGGCACACAGGACGTCCCCTCAGGGCCTGCCCTAGGGCTTGCAGGCTTTGTGCTCCTCACAGGCTGTCCTCCTCAGGTGCCATGCACAGGCGGTATGAGGCTTCCCAGGCCCACACCGGCCGCCCTCTGTGTGGGCTCACGTAAGCATCCACTTGGTGCGGCCACGCTACTCACGTTGTGTGACAAAAGTCCGGTATGAGGGGCATTCCTGAAAAATCAGGGGCTCCATAGCTGGCCCCTGCCAGATTCCTTTTGTTTTGGCTCACTTAATAATGGCGGTTCTGTGAGTCTCTTCATGTGCGCTCACGGAAACATCACTCACCGGGGTAGTTATAAATTTGGCTGTTTGTAAACAAAATAGTTGGACGATGCATTTACTGATCGACAGACACTCCAACACAAACCTTTACGATTCGTAAGTACTGCCACTAACTTCAAAAAGCCATAAAAGCAGGCAGAGTAAAACGTAACTAAAATATGGTCGTTTTACAAACCCAAAAGTTAGTCTTTAGGCAGTCTCCCAGACTCAGATATTTACTATGGGAAACTGGCCTTAGGAAATGAGAAAAGACCCCTGTGAGCTAGCCCACCGAGGAAGGCTCTGTATCCCCCAGGTGATAAAGGCGTCACACAGACGCTCCCTACCCTCCTCCCCTTCCTTTTACTTTTTGTTCTACCTAAGTGGAAATCATACACAGAAAAACTCTCTAAATGGCCAAAAACATTACAAATTAGTTTTAGGTTTAGAATGAAGGTATTGATTCCTTTTAAAGACTAAATGTTAGGGTTAGAGATAGCTTAGGCTTTAGTATTTCCCTTTGATTGGGGCCTGTAGCTTCTTAGGTAGCGAGACTAGTTTGATCTTAGACCTTGTGACTGATAGTCTATCTTACACTCTGAGTAAGCAAAATATTTACTTGTATTTGCACAAAGTTGCTTTGTCTGCTTTAACACTGGTCAGTAACCTGTGGATTAAGATAGTGTTAAGAACATGTTTCGGATGTAAACTTTACTTCAGAATGGTATGGTCATAAAACTTGAATGGAAGTCGTGGGACCCCACGCTGGTCTTGAAAAAATGTAACGTTTGTTAACTTCCCGCACTCCTTGATGTAATCCCAAAGCTCGCTTGTAATGTATAAATAAAGACCTGCTGAGGCTCTCGAGAGAGGACATACACCAAACCCCGTGCAAGTCTGGCAACTCTAACCCCCGCCCCTCACTTGCCGACGCCATCCATCCTTCGGGCACCTTGGCCTTCTGCCGGAGCTGGACTTCGGCATCCACTTCCTTTAATATTTATTTTTACTATTATGGTTGTGAAAAGCCAATCCACTGTGAATGTTTATAAACACAGGAAGTGAAAAGGCCTGATCCCACCGTCCACCTCTTCCGTCCATATTCTCAGCATTCCCAGTTCATGGCACAGCGCCTGGCACATGGGGTTCGTCAATAAACAGCCAATGAATAAGGCAGCAATGATTAATGAACAGATGAATAACACCGCTAGTGTTGACAAATTTTCAGCATCTTTGACACTAGCAGCAAATAGGCAGCGTGCGAAATATTTTATAAAAAGAAATGAATGTGCCAAAATATCACATTATTTCTCTATAGAGATTTCAGTGTTTTGTTCATATGTTAAATGTCTTGAGTAAATCAATCACTTATTAAATGAAAGCAGCCAATTATAAAATAGGATGTACAGCAGTATCCCAAATTTGCAATAAAAGGATAAATACACGCTTGGACGCACGTTTGTTTATGCACAGAGAAAAGCCCAGAAAGGAACATGGCATCACATCATCACCTCTAGGTAGTGGCATTCTGGATGATTTTTATTTTCTTCTTTCCACTTCTAAATTTTATGTAACAAGCAAGTTTTGCTTTGCATAACAATAAGGAAGTTATTTTTAAAAAGAATAATACTGTTAAATCACTCCCTTTCAATAGTCTCCTCCAGGATAAAAAATAATCTGAAGAATTATGAGCTTAACTAATTAAAAAACAGATTTCTTTTTTCACAAAAATAACAGCTCGCTAGTGTTCTTAATGGAGAAAGGGTAATGTTCAAAGAAGAATTAGACAAATTGTTCTAGTTGGAGGAAAAATTCAATTTACTTATGCAGACTGTTTCTTGACTGAAAAACAAGTTAATTCCTCTCATTCAGAATCAGTATCCATATTCACGGGCTATATTTCATCTCACATCTGCAAACTTAATTTTGTCCTTCTTGGTCATAAGATTAGGAAATAAATTTTGGTTCAAGCAATAAATCCTACTTGGCAAGCTCAAAATAACTTAATTATTAAAAAGCAACACTGAAGATCGGCCAGCAATCTTCCAGAAGACTTTTAACGCTACTTAAAAAAAAAGGGGGGGGCACCCATCTGTCAGAAAGAAGACTGGGAGATACATAACAAAATACAATGTTCTGGAATTCTCTGCAAACTGATAATATTGCACGTTACGTGTCCCTCTGAATTTGAATAATAATGATGAAAAGCAATTTCCCATCAATGAAAATTATTTAAAAAAAAATCATGAGGGCCTCCCTGGTGGCGCAGTGGGTTAAGCAACGCACTATGAAGCAAACCACAGCCACTGCAGCACAAGTTCGATCCCTGCCGCCGGCCAGGGAGGGGACCCACATGGCGCAGCAGACCTCTCCTGCGTGCCCGCTGCTCCCCTCAGCAGTGTGTTTTGGTCAGTCTGCTTGTTCTGCTCCCCACTGTCTCTGGTGAATCCTCTCACCTCCCTGGACTCAGGCCTGTACCCCAGCTCTTGTGTGCATAAATAAATATTTTTTTAAAAAATCATCAGATTCAGAACAGACTTAAACGACAAGATATCTACTAGCCAGAATGTTGGGGTGTCGTTTCCAAGAATCAAAAGATTAAGTCCCCCTTTCACGATCCCCTTTGGCTGAGAAGGAAACTCTGAAATAAAAGCCTCTTAGATCTTTAAAAAGCCCCTTGAAGAAGGCAGCCCCTTGGTGGACGGGCAGGTGTCCTCGCTCCTGGGGCCCCTGTCTGCTGTAAGCACGGCGAGAGCCTCTGAGTGTGCCCTGTTCCAAGGCCGGTGCCCCGAGACGCCCTCAGACCCTGGACGCGGCCCCGGGAGCCACTGGCCCAGGCGCCCGTGCCTGCTGGGGCCCCTGAGGGACCCGGGCCCCCTCACCGTGAAGTAGAACTGCTCCGTCTCCTGCTGGTTGGCTCGCCTCTTGGCGATGCTGGGCTTGCTCATGAACGTCTCCGAGACCGTGGACTTGACGGACTCCATGGAGCTGCTGTACTGGAAGCAGTCAGACACGTCGAAGTCCTCGACCGTCACGATGTCCTGGATGGTCTGCAGCGTGGCCTCCATGGTCTTCTTGACCTGCCACGACAGGACCAACACCGCACGTGAGAGACGTCTGCCAACGGCCGCCAGCAACAGCCGAGCGAGGCGGGCGAGGATGGGGAGGTGCTGTCAGAGGGGCGACCCCGGGCCCCCTCCTCTGGGGACCTAAACCACACCGCCTCCTTCACGTAACAACCTCGACCTGGCTCTTTTTCTTGATGACTGTTTGTTTCTTTTTGAATTTAGTACTAGCTCTGGGCTGTCGTGGACACGCCACAGGAAGGAGAGTTAGACTAATTCACACCAGGCCCAAAATACAAGCTCCAGTTAGAATAGGCGAGGGCCTGGCAGCCGTTCTTCTGCCCACCGGTGCCTGTGTAGGTGCTTTTCTTCACCAGCTCTCTCCTCTGCAGGGCAGCGGCCTCCTGCCTGCCCGTGACCTGCACCTGCCAGAGCTTCCCTTCGCTGGCCTCCCTCAGCGGAGGCCGCGCTCCTCAAGGCCGCCCACCTGCAACCTTGCAGGCCTCTCTCAGCAAACCTGTCCCTTTCGGGAAAGCTCCTCCTGCCCGCTGGTGTCTGTGCAAGTGCCCTTTACTCTTCTGCTGCCCCCTTCCCTGATAAACCTGCTCTTTAAAACAAACAAATATAGAAGCAGGCGAGGGGCCTAGTGCTCAGTGCACAGGCTGCTTGATGACCTCAGCCGGTCACTGAACCGGCGCCCCCACTCGTAAACCAGGTGGTCCGTCCCGAGTCCTTTCTGGGGAGAGTACGGCTTCCTGAGGAGCCGGGCGAGAAGCCACCGAGCTGAAAAGAAAGGCCCTGAATAACCACTCACCGCCCTCAGGAGCGGCCGGCGAGGCAGATAGTCTGGGCCAGACGAGGGGCATCCCTTCCAAGAGGACAGAGATAGCCCAAGTGTCAGAGTCGAAGGACTCTGTCTGTCTGAAAACGCTGGGAAAAGTTCGGCACGAGTGGGTGGCTTCAGAGACACAATAGTGTTCGCACAGCCGCCAAGTGCCATTTTGATGAAGTGTGTAAGGAGGGGGAAGCACTTTGTAGAAGCTCAAAACAGACCTCAGCCTCTGGCAGTGCGAGAGCCACTTCCTGGAGGGGAAGGGCAGGATGTGGTGGACGGGGAAACCCAGGCCCACACTTGGCGAGGAAACGCGCGCGGCGGCCCGGACGTGCTCTGCGTGCTGCAGCACCTGCTTCCAGGCGGCGGCGCGGAGGGCCACGGGGAACCCAGAGCCGCCGAGTCTCAGGGCAGGAAACTCACCTCTTCGTTCTCGATCTTCAGGGTGGACAAGCGGGACTGCAGCTGCTGGCACCTCTGCACCAGCTCGCTCTGGACGGGCTGCTGAGCACACAGCTGGGAAGCCTGCCGAAAGAAACCAGCCCAGGTCAGGAAGAGGACACGGTTCTTCCGGTCAGTCCAGGGCCCCGTCACTAGTGACAAGACGGCTCGCCATCAAGGCGGGAGGCTCATGCTTTCAACGGTACACAGAATCTAGAGCCAAAGTGGGGGGGTCTCTGCCAGTACCAGATAGTGGGGCCTCTCTGGAAGGACCAGGGCTCGCTCTTTGGAGACCACCTTCGGGCTGGTGCTTGGCAGGGACAGACTCCCAGGGCTGTGGGCCCACGCGAGCAGGGGAGGCCAGGGAAGAGCGTCGTGGGCGGCCCCGCCCCAGATGCAGGACGTTCTGGCACAGCGAGCACTTCCTGTCCAGGGCCACGCGGCCACCTCTGATCCCTCCCTCATCCCACCGTGCACCAGAGCGAAAGCAGGGAGAAGTGGGTCAGGAGGCTAACTTGCCGCTGCTGGCAGCCAGCGTGTTTCTGAATCTGGGCCGTGCATGAGAGCGTTGACTCAACGAGAGAAAGCGTGACGCCAGGGACACGTCCGCAGGAGGCACTGGAGGCGGCTGGCGGGACTCAGCATTTTCAAAGCGCTACCGCTCTACCCCAGATCTTCGGGAGCTCTGAGAGGGAAAGGCCTGCCCTCCCCTCAGTACCCCGTCTCCCGTGGGAGCCCGGCGACGGCGTGGCCGGGAGGTCGCCACAGCTCCCGGAGGGCAGCGAGGGACAGAAGGCTGGCAGATCTCCTCCGTGAGGAGGGAGCGCCTGTCCCCTGGCCACCACGTGTCCCCTGGCCTCTCGTGTGCGGGGACAAGTGGATGGACTACCTACCCTCCTTCTTCCCCAGCACTGAGCGGGCACGTTCTCACGCCCACAGCCCGTTTTCTTGCTTCAACAGACAAAACCTCTCTTCACATGGAGGGGGCCGGGACTTGACATTTCCCTTCACTGGTTTTCAATCTCCCAACTGAGCTGACCTCCTCCCCCAGCTGAGAGACGGGCCGAGCCAGCCCTCAGATCTGAAGAGGGTGACCTCATTCTAGCTCTTGAACGGGCAGACACAATGGGGAAACTCAGTGGCCAGGACGGTTCGCGCCAGGAATGCAGCTCTCTGGCCGCCTGATGTCACTGGTTAGGCATCCAGAACCCCAACCGCCTCTGGGGGCGCCTCCTCCTAGCACATCTCAGAACACTTGGCGTTCACTCGTGGGCGGGGCGCCTCAGAGCAGCATCGGCGTGGGGCCGTGGCCATGTCAGGGCTTCTAGTCAAAACGCCCCCGAACCTCGGCCTTGCGTCCAGGACTGCAGGCGCCTCCTTCCTGCTGCCACAGCCGTCCACCGCCAGCCCGCACCGATAGGAAGAGACTGGCTGGGCACCCACAGAGAACCACCCCCTCACTTCCTTTCATTTTCCATTCAAAGGAGGCTAGGTGGAACACAGAACCTTTGCAAGGTCTGGGCCTGGCCCTGGCCCCATCTGGCTCAGCTGCTGAGCAGCGGATCACAGCAGGGAGGGCGCCCGGGCAGGCACTGTGGATCTGGCCGGAGGACCATGCAAGGGAAACTGCATCCAGCCTGCTCCTTTAAGGGGCGGCCGGCGCCGATGCCGTCCTGGCGCGGCCCTCGCTAGCTGCCGGTAACGCATCCCAGCTGTGCTGGAGCACCGAGACGCGGCTCCGAGGGGAGGGGGCCTGCACCCCCCACGCTGGACGCCCCTTATGGAGACAAGCTGCTTGGCTCAGCAGGCGGCTCGGTCAACACCAGAAAATGTATCGCTCCACGCAGCTGTCCTGCTCCGCTGAGTCTCGGCAAGGAATCGCAGTAGCTGCCGGAGAAGAGGCTCGGGGGGCAGGTTCAGGCCAAATCAGGGCAGGGGAGGCCCGGAGCCTCCTGGGGACTGGTGGCACGCGTCCCCTGCCCAGACCGCTCGCGTCTCCATCCCATCTCTACGCACAGACACTACCCCTCACTAGCCGCAGCCATGGAAACTGAACATAAATGGTCTGGCGCTCCCCAAGAAGGAGGGGAAAGAAATCTCTGCCATCTCCGTCTTTAGGCTAGAACTGTCCCCTCTCCTAGCAGCCAACCGATGACAGCACAAGCTCTGGTGACACTGCAACGGCCTCCCCTCTGGAGCGCGGTTCCCCAAGAACCTGGACGCCACTCCTGACTGCGCACCCGGTGAGAGGACACTGCCGTGTCCACCGCCCGGCGCCCTGACGTCGGCCTGACTGCCCTCTGGGGACCCTCTCCACAGCCCAGGCCACAAGCTTTGGCTGGAGGGGGCGGGGCACGACTGTGGGCACCGCCAGGAGGGAAGCAGATGCCCCTGCGGGATCTCAACAGCGAGGATGCAAGGCCGGGACGACGGCCCCTCGACGGCAGTCTGGGAAGGGAGCTGGACGTGGGGCATAGGGAGAAAAAGGAGTCTTGATAAAAAATTCTCGCTCCTGTACTCAACCCATGTGAAGACCCACGCTGAGCCCTTCAGGGCGGTGGCGGAAGCCCAGGCACCCCCAGCTCGGCGGCAGGTGGGGCCCTCCCGCAGGGAGGGGCGCGCTCCGCCTGTGCGCAGGCGCGGGGAGTGCGTGCCGTCCAGGTAATGAACCAGGCAGCCTCTGGTCCCAGGCCCAGCTTCGGCCTTCCAGAGTCCTGTCCCAGCTCTGGCCCCACTCTTTTGTATTCAGGCCCCAGCAAAACCACACCTTCGTCACAGTCTGCTAAAGAAGGGCAATAAAACCCTTCAGAATCCTGCCAAGGGACGAAAGCTCGCACCAAGGCCCACGAGCCCTCCCTGCCTTCAAACCTCTAGAAGCCGGGCCCTCTCCGCTCTCGCTTCCTGCAGCCTGACCGCTCGGCGCCACCCCCAGCACGCCTGTCCCTCTCACTACACTGACCCTTGGTCATTCTGAAACACGCCTAACACGCCTTGCTGCTTTGGATGCTGCGCTTGTCTTTGGGCACCTTCCCTCTGCATGTTTCTAGCTCCGCAACGCACGAGCCCCCCACCCCCCGCCCCCAGCGCCGCAGCCCAGGCTGGTGGACAGCTGACCCTCAGCACTCAGTATCTGCCCAGCGAGTGCAATGGACACACCTCCCAACGGAAGGTTGGCCCCAGGCTCTGCTCTCTGGAACCAAGGGGTCTCCCGAAGTGAAAGCAGACACCAGCAACCCCGGCTCCAGGGTGTGTGGGGTGGGGGAAGGGGCTCACCATGTCCCCCATGTGGGGCTGGAACTCAAACTTCATGGGCGGGCAGAAGACGCTGTTGTACATCTCCATGAGGCGCTGCTTGTCGCTGGTGGCGTCCAGGTTCTCCACGGCGTTCTCGATGGCGTCCAAGCCCTCGTGCTTCGACTGCTCCAGGTTCAGCTCCGCGGACAGGAAGGTGCGCAGCGCCCGGTTCAGGCTGGCGTGGTAGCCCAGGTCGCAGCACTGCTGTGGGAGGAGCAGCACGTGAGCGCGCGGCCCGGGCGGGGCGGGGGTGGGTGGGTGCTGGCAGGGCGCGGAGAGCAAGGCATCTCCTCACTCTGCGGTCTGGGAGCTGTCCTGGTGCCTGTTGCCCTGGCCAGCGGCTAAACACATCCCAGAGCGGTGCGGACTCACTGGGACAAGTGACATTATTTCCTCATGAGCTGTACATACTGCTGTTGGGTAAGACTGAGAGGAGAGCAGAAAGGGGATCCTCTTCCCTTTTATTTGGCGTATCTGTGGAGGCCATTAAGACAAAATTAACGTTCAGGGTTTGGAAATCAGTTTTGCGAGAGAATTTAATACAAGAACTCAGAGCTGTGGATGGAAGACGGGGTGAGGGGGTGTCGGGGGGAGGGAGTCTGACTCTGCTGCCAGCCCCATGGACCCCAAGTTCTAGGAGCGGTCTTAGCTGGGCCTGCTGTTTCTGCACTAAGGCCCGGGCCCTGCATAGACAGCACCGGTAAGACCTCGCGTTCCTAAACACAAGTCTTCCGGGGAAAATGCAGGTCGCGTGAAGGACTCTGATCTTCTAAAGCAAAATGAGAAACGAGTGGTAAGAAGTGGCGACGGTTTACACCAAGCACCCGCCGTGAGTCAAGGAACCTTCTTCACCTGGCCGTCAGGCGAACAGACCTGAAGGGCAGCGAGAGGTCAGGGGCCTCCAGCCGCAGGCGGATCCTAAGGCTCCCGCCTCTGGCGACTGCCCCGCCCGGGGTGAGAGAGGACTGGGAGCGCCCCACCTGCCCCAGCAACCAGCGCTGCCCCTCTCCCACTGAATGTACTGGGGTTTCAGCTAAGGTTTGATTTGAAGAAAAAATTCTGCTAAAGCTTGAAAACCCTGGCGCTCCCTACGGCCTCTTCGGCAGCGGCCCTGACACTGGACCACAGCGGCCCCGCTCCTCCCAAGGGCTGGAGAACCGCATCCCGCGACCCTCTCTACTATGAGCGCGCGTCTGAGATCAGAACCTGAGGAGACGGTCAGCAGCGGCCAGGGGCGACCATCTGCCCCACGGCCCACTCCACCGGTGGGCACCGAATCAACCCTGCCCAGCCGGCCAGCCCGTTGTGGCCGCGCCGGGGGCAGCTACCACTGGGGAAGAGACAGCGCATGAAAACGCTCCCCCTTCCCAGCTCTGACAGGAAGCCAGCGACAGAGTGCCTGGCGGGCGTTGGGGCCACTGCCAACAGGCTTGGCAGGTGCCCGGCTGTGGCGGAAGAACAGCGGTTACGGCTCCGAGAGGCGGCGGGTGGAAGACGCTCGGTCGGTGGGGAAGGACGAGCAGGCGGAAGCGAGACAAAGGCCGCTGATTGGGAGGCTGCACGTGCAGGAGCCCTGCTCCCCGCGGAGACTCTGCCCGGCCAGCCAGGCTGCCCTTGGCCCGCGAGCCGCCCTGGCCAGCGCCAAGGCCCGGCCCGGGAACCGGGGCCTGCGCCCCAAGCGGAAGGTGGCGCAGGCGTGTGCGCAGGTGGGGCCGGGGGCCGCGGGCGCAGGGCAGAAGGAGCAGGTGCTCCCTGCAGCCTTCCCGTATTTTGGTGGCTCCTCTCCTCTCGTGCTCTCTGCCTCTGTCCTGAGTCACGCCCTCACCATCTGACACGGATGCCGCGGGCCTCACCGCCATAACGTACGGCGTGCGTCCCACCCACATTCCCCAACGTACTTTTTCTGCTGCTGCAGAGCCTGCAATAGCCCTTACTTTCCTCGGACGTCCACCTTCTTCGGTTTGGAAATTTTGAAAGTGTTCTAATTACCGGTATGCATGCTCGATGCCACACGGTGTGTGAGCGCTTCGTGCAATCTACGTTTACCGATACACAATGTGTACTGCGGCCTGTATCCCAGCAACCTCCACGAGGCGGCGTTATCTTACTGTCCAGACTAGGAAGCTGGGTTCGGTGAAATTAAGTAACTCGAGCCAGATCAGTCGTCAGAGCAAAGGATCTGTTCGGTCTCCCCATCTAACCTCCTCTCTCTGTGTTTTCTTCTTCAGAGTCTTCTGTTCTAATTCAAGGGCACACTCTGAACACTCTTTAGGGCACAATGTTGGAAAACCACAGGCCCCACATCAGCTGTACGTCGGTAAGCCACGTGACCTTTCTGGTCTCAAATGGGGAGTGAAGGCAGCTCGCAGGCCCGTCAGGTGGCACCACACAGACTGAACAGCTCTGCGTCAGGCCCCGCACTCGCTCCTCCCGAAACTCTTCCGCTCTTCACCTGAGGGAACTGGAACCAACTTTAAGATTCAAGTCAAATCCCCCGCCTCTGAGAAGCCAGCCAGCCCTGCAATCCTCGCATTCCCGACATGGCGTTTTCTCAGAACCGGCCTCACCTGCAGCCCCCACTCGACATGGAACACTCTCTGTGACCAGCAAGTACGGGAGAACCCCAGTGAGTACGGGAGAACCCCAGCAAGTACGGGAGAACCCCAGCAAGTACAAGAGAACCCCAGCAAGTACGGGAGAACCCCAGCAAGTACAGGAGAACCCCAGCAAGTGGAGGAGAACCCCAGCAAGTGGAGGAGAACCCCACGAAGTACAGGCAGCATAGCACTTTGCTTACAATGGGGATAAAGTATGCTCTTCACGGCTTCTGGTGAGTTCTGCAGTCATGCCAGGCCTCCTTGGCCATTTCTGGGTTTTATAAATGTTTGATGAAAACTCTCTCAGGGGAAATCAAATTTTTATAAGAATTTAATGATAGCCCATCCAGATATGTGATTATTGAAGCTGACAGCTCGTTAACCCTTTGCCAGCTAAAATCCTGACCCAGACACTCTGGAGAAAGCCTAGAAAAGAAAGATGGGCGTTTCCTAGCACCCACTCGAAGTTCAGACAGAAACTAACTGGCGGTAGCAGTACTACCTCCTGAGAAAGCTGGGTTCCCTCATGTCTGGCTTGGGTGCACATGGTGTCGTGGATTCTCGACCTGCGTACGCAGCGTTCACAACGCCCCAGCTATGCGAGAGGACAATGTTTTCCATTCATCCATCTGCTCCCGGGTTGAGAGAGCCCCAGGAGCATGGGGGAGGGACCACATTCCAGAGAGCCTACAGTTCTCAGAGGCTAACAAGTGAGCTCAGAGTGTCTTTCTGGCCTCTAGTCAAGGTCTCCCCAGCGTGTGTCAGATGCCTCACGTGCACCTCTGCAGTGGAGCACAAAGCTCCAGCTCTGACATAAAAAGAAGCCAAACAGCCCGCATGTCAACGTACCGGACAAGAGCAACCTCTCCTCACGCGTCCTCAACGCCTTCAGCACACGCTGAGCGTCAGTGCTGCCAGGAAGGAGGCAGCACGGCGCGTCAGACGCAGGTGGCGAGCGACTGAACAAGACTCATCCCGTGTCTTACAGCAAGTTCTGGATCCTGTCCGGAGCCGAGTGCCAAGGCGCCCAGACGCCCACTCACGCCTGACCCCACCTGGTGCATGCCACAGCAACCCTGGCCATTTTTACGGGTCAGCAAGAAAAAGGACCCTGAATACATCAGCCCATGATGACGCTCAGAGACAGCGTGTTGGACAAGGAACCAGACGCGTAACAAGGAGTGTGCGCCGTGTGGTGTACACAGCGGGGAGCGTCCTCGCCTTGTGAAGGTCACAACAGGTAGAACCAATTTATGGTAAAAGGCCCCAAAGAGCCTGCCCGTTCATGATCAAGAGATCAAGCAGAAAGTTTACAAGGTAATGGAATGATTCCGATCTTGATAGGGATACAGGTTACCAGGTATGCAACTCATCAGAACTCTTGAAACTCTAACACCCGAGTTCAGCCGTTGTAAGTAAATGGTATCTCAGTTGACAAAGAATGAAAGGAAACACAAAGGGAAAGTACGGGGCCTTCCTGGTGGCACAGTGGGTTGGGCAACGCACTATGAAGCAAACCGCAGCCTCTGCGGCACGAGTTTGATCCCTGCTGCCGGCCAGGGAGGGGACCCACATGGCGCAGCAGACCTCTCCTGCCTCACCTGCTGCTGCCCTCAGCAGTGTACTTCTGTTGATCTGCCTGTTCTGCTCCCTGCTCTGTCTGTGGTGGGTCCTCTCACCCCCCACACCTCTGGCCTGTACTCCAGTCCTTGTATGCATAAATAAATAAATCTTTAAAAAAAAAAAAAAGGAAACGTACGCTGGCTCAGGGAATCATAATCCTCCTCTTCTTTTCCTTCTACAACAAACATACTACGTGCTCAACTGTGTAGGAAGCACCGTGTATGTATGAAGGGAAAGGGATTTGGTTCCTGCCCTCTTAGAGCTTCAGAGGATGCTAACAGACCTTTCTCTGTTCTTCGCATAGAGGCTCTCAAACCCTTTTCTCAGACCACCAACTCACATTAAGATGTCATACATTGGCACAGACCCCCCCCCACCCACCCACACCCATGGTGCCTAAATGCCCACACACAGTTAACAACAGTTTCAAAATAAGACTTAGCCTCGCGGTGATGTGCCCTGATATAGTATTCCTATTCTAAGTTAGCTTATTCATTAAAAAATAGTTATAGTCATAAAAGCTATTTCATGACTCCAGTAATGGATTTTTTTTGAGATCTATTTTTTAATTTACTTTTGCATATAAGAACTGGGGTGCAGGCCAGAGGTGTGTGGGGGTTAGAAGATTCACCAGAAACAGAGTGGGGAGCATAACAGGCAGATCCACTGAAATACACTGCTGAGGGGAGCAGCGGGGAGACAGGAGAGGTTTGCTGCGCCCTGTGGGTCCACTCCCTGGTGGGGGATCGAACTCGTGCCACAGTGGCTGCGGAAGCCCCACAGTGCAGTGCCAACCCCTTGCACCACCAGGGTGGCCCTTCTTAGATGATTTTAAAACGCCCACACTTGTGACTGAGGGCTGTGCACTGCAGGGTGGTGGCTGACAGAGAGGTGGCTGGGCCATCCACCACCTCCGCCCCCAGCAGTATTGTGGTGAAAAGGTGGAAGAGTTGCCCTGGGGGCAAGAGAAAGAGAAAGGACCAGCCAGGAGGAGAGCGTGCAGGTGCAACAGCCTGGTGTGTTACCAAAGGTGCGATGAGTCACAGAAACTGAGCTGAGAAAGAAGTGATTTTCGGGGCCTCCCTGGTGGCGCAGAGGGTTGGTGGCACTGCACCCTGAAGCATCCACAGTCACTGCAGCACGAGTTCGATCCCCGGCCAGGGAGGGGCCCACAGGGCGCAGCAGACCTCTCCTGCCTCCCCGCTGCTCCCCCAGCAGTGTGTTTCGGTCGATCTGCCTGTTCTGCTCCCCACTCTGTCTCTGGTGAACCCGCTCACCTCCCGTGACTCTGGCCTGTACCCCAGCGCTTGTGTGCATAAACAAGTAAATCTTAAAAAAATAAACACTCAACAGGCCTGAGCGTGAGCACGACGGGGCAGTGACCGAGGCCCAAGAGCGGGACAGAGGGCCCGGCCCGTGTGCAGCACTTACATCAATGAGGTCGGAGAGGTCGTGGATGTAGTACTTGAAGACGGAGGCGTTGGTGGCCTCTAGGGCCAGCAGGTACTCGTTGCGGGCCTTGATTGCCTTCAGTTTATTCTCCGTGTACTTCGCTTGGCGCTGAAAAGGGAACAGAAGTTCAATTTCGCTTTCCGTTTTTTTTAAAGAGGCGCTTGTGCTCTGAAAGCTGAAAGTACAGTACATTCGAGAACCACAACTGTGCCGCTACTCCCCATGCGTGTCTGCCTTAAATTGGGTTCTAATTCTGTTTAATGAGATTCAAGGGCATAATGTAGATCAGTCCAGGGAAGGTTAATGAGGCTCCCTACTTTAGATACGTGCCCCAGTTTGGGTCTAGCTGCAAACACCGTTCTTTTTCCCTCACGCTGGCCCTGGGGGGGCACCCCAATCTGACCTGAACACCTGGCATCTGGGCTCACCTGGCATCTGGCTCGAGCCCCGGCCACGGCCCCCTCTGGACCTGAGAGGTGCTACTGTTACCTCTTCACCTGCTACAAGTGAAAACCCGGAGCCCACATGCCCAAGTTCTTCCGGTACCTACGATTTCTTCCAGGGCACACAGCGCGGACTCATTTTCAGCCACCAGAGGAAGCCAAAGGGAAGCCCGAGCCCCCTACTCTGCCATCCGGGTGCTCGCTGGGGTCCTGTCAGTCCTGACTTCTGGGGCACCCCCCCAACCCTGTGCTCCACAGAGGCTGGAACATACGCACCTTCTCCTTCATCTTCTCGATCTTCTTCACTGAGCTCCTCCGGACGTGCTTCTCCTCGATGCGGACGCTGGACGTGGAGTCGGGGGAGCGCGGGGTCTGCCGATCTTCCTGCTTCACCGACTTGCCAATTTGCTTCTCCTCCTGTTTCTCTGCCTCCTTCAGCTTGCTCTGAGCGCTGATGCTGTCGGCGTTGTACATGTGGTAGGTCTTCATGACCTGCAAGACAGCCCGCCCCACCCAGAGGTCAGTGGATGGGGCCAGCTTTCCACCTGACACACATTCTCAGTTGCCATTTCCTCATACCCCAAGAAAAATTTGTGTTTGGTTCTGCAAACATTACATACTAGAGACCATCCCAAAGCACAGTGAGGCATCTAACCTTGTCAACAGGGCTTATCTATTAAAACGACTTCATGCCTTAAATATCTGTTTGTTTGGGGTTTTTTTGCATAGAAGAACTAGGGTGTAGGCCAGAGGTGCTGGGGGTGAGAGGAGTCACCAGAGACAGAGTGGGGAGCAGAAATAGCAGATGGACTGAAACACACTGCTGAGGGGAGCAGCGGGAGACAGGAGTGGTCTGCTGCACCATGTAGGTCTGTTCCCTGGTGGGGGATCGAACTCGGGCCATCGTGGTGATAATGCTGAGACTCAGCCCCTAAGGCCCCCAGGGAGGCCCCAGTGGCCACACAATTTCTATGCTGAGTCCTCTCACAGCACCAAGCCAATACGAAGCACCACACCACCCAATCCCCAGGAGCAGACCCTCCTGAGTGGTCAGGGGTCTCAAAGAGGGCAGCACGGCTGTGTGTCCAAAAAGCTCCTATTTTCTGTACCTTTCTAACATAAATGGGGAAGACGGACGCTCTTCCTCCTGGCCATCATCCCGGGGCTCGGAGCTCCTTTATCCAGACCAAACACCTGTCTCACGCCCCCGGAAGAAGAGCAGCAGGAACAGAGCAGCGCCGTCTGCTGAGCACTGAGTAGACCCACCCGCCTTCCTGCCAAACTCTGCACGGCCTGGCCCCTTTCATCCTCCAGCAACCCTGTGACCCGGACAACAGCCCCAGGATCATAAGTGCGCGCAACAGTTCAGGCACGCGCCCACGAAGGCATAACATCCACAGCAAGTGAAACTGGAGCGGCCACAGGAAGTCGCATAAAAAGGGAGAGAAGCACTTTTCAAATTTTCCATCAAAGCAGCTCTCTGGGAGTTCAATCCCTTTACTTAATGAGGCCAGGAAGTCTGGATCCTCATTTGCTTCCAGTCCTCCCAGGTGTACCACTTCCAGCCTCGAGGTGCCTGCTCTTCCTTGCTGGAGCTTTCTGCTTTCCACACAGGGCGTCTCTAGGCCCTATCTGGGAATTAAAAATGCTTGCTAACAGAGCAAGCAGCTACAGGACAAGAGTGCCAACATTTTGATGTCATAAGATTTCTCTTAGTGGGAGAATTAGAGAGTATGGACTTGAGGGTGGGGTGGTGTGTACATGTTATTTTCCGAACACCAGAGAAGAATAAGGTAATCATAATAATAACCCTAACTGGGGCCTCCCTGGTGGTGCAGCGGGTTGAGCACCGCACTGTGAAGCATCCGCGGCACAGCAGTGCGAGTTCGATCCCCGGCCAGGGAGGGGCCCCACAGGGCGCAGCAGACCTCTCCTGCCTCCCGCTGCTCCCCTCAGCAGAGTGTTTCAACTGATCTGCCTGTCGGCTCCTGGTCTCTGGTGAACCCTCTCACCTCCCACGACTTTGGCCTGTACCCCAGGTTTGTATGGATAAATAAATCAATTTTTGAAAAAATTCTCTTAAAAAAAATAATAATCCTTATCACTTAGTACACTCTGTGTGTCAGGACTTTAGGGAAGTCACGTCATTGAGTCACTTCGCTTAGCCTTTGCAACAACTTTATGAAAGACATGCCGTTATTTGCATTTTTAAAGACAAGGAAACTGTCTACCGAAGATCGAAGATCGCAGAGCCAGTAAATGGCAGAATCAGGATTCAAACTCAGGTCTTTTGAACTCCAAAGTCCACCCTCCTTGCTACTATGAACAACACCTCTTGCCTGCATAGGACCAGAGCCGTTCTGGCTGGGAGGAAAGGTTAAGTTTAGTAAGAAAAGCTTGAAAAGAGAAGTGGCCTTCCTGTATGGACTGGGGTTAGAGCAGAGGTCTCAATTGAGGATTAATGTGGCCCCAGGGGCTAGCTGGCCAATTCTGAAGGCATTCTGATCACACTTAAACCAGGGGTGCTGCTAAATGCCCCAGGCACAGCACAGCCCCATAGCCTTGCCCTAAAGGGCAATGGTGCTGGGGCTGAGGCATCTGTGGTGAGAGGGGTTTGTAGCTATACTACTCCCTCAGGGTCAGCTGAAGGTGGAGGGAGGAATGAAAAATACTGGGGCACTGACAAAATCAAAGTACATCAGAGTTTAAATAATGTCTCACTGTGGATGCAGAATATCAATTTCATCTTATACTGACTGGGACATCATATCCCGTAAGTATAACATCTACACCGATTATATATTCTGTATACCGTCTACAAAGAAGTGATGTTTAATAACTGACACTGCTTAAAAAAAAAACCTTATTAAATAATTCAAACAATGCTCCAGGTTTCCAGGTTGACTAAGAAGTAAGAAAGAGGCAACTGTTATCTCTGTGGAGGAGGGTAGAGTCCCTTTTGTCTCTTTTCATCTGAATGTGGGACAATAAAATCAAGAACTACTGATCCTGGGCTTTCCACAGTCCAGTCCAATTACCTTACAATGAAGGTCACGGTTGACACAGAACCTTGAACCAGCCTGTCAGTGCTTCGCTTGGAAACAGGAGCACACAGCTTAATACTCCCAGACACTTGAGGAAAATATCTAATAGGAAAGGTCAAGGCCAAAATGAGCCATTTTGAAGAAAGAAAGTACACAGAAAAGAGCGATACCTCTAGAGCTTTTAGAGGGAAATGCAAAGGCAGTGTGAAACAAGAGCAGGAAGTAACAAAAAAGGAATATTAACTTGACAGTTAAGATTCAATTCAAATCTCTCTCCAAAGAGCCTGACTTCCTCCCTTCTGGAGACCTATAAGAGTTCTTATCACCTCACACTTGTTACTTTATCTTTCTGTCTCTTCTATTAAAACTAAGTGCCTGGAGTCCAGGACAGCGCTTATCTGTCTTTGTATCTCTGGCGCCTAGCACTAGAGACAAATGGGCAAGTGGAGTTGGGGGACTATTAACTGATACTGTTTCCAAAGAACAGGTGCCAAATACCAGTCTGAGGATCTCAGCAAGCAGACAGCTGCTGCACCGTGCCAGGAGACATACATTTGTGGGGTGCAGAAATGGAAAACCTCTGAGGAACAACAGCTCCTGTCCCAACACCTCTTACTTCTCTCTCAATTCCAGGGCTGCATTGACTCCTCAGACTCAGCCAATCCATGTGGCTGCAGCACACTGACATAAACCCTTGGCTTGCCAGGCTTGCAGATACAACCTCCCAGTACAGCTGAGGCAGAGAACACTGGAGCTCTCTGGGAAGGGTGCTCTGACTTCAAAGGCATTCTTGGAGCATCCGGCAAAAAATGAAACCACTTCCGGGGTGGTCTACACCAGCCAGCCCACCCTGTGGCATTAAAATACACATGAAGAAGAGGGCTGGCTGCAAGTGTGGACCGTGGCCCATGGGCTGGAATGCCAGTCAGGGACATCAAAAGCCCTTCAGGCAGAAGAGAGGAAGGTACTGAGAGGCAGCTGGCCACTTATGATGGGAATCTGGGCCTCTTGCCCAAAGGCATCTTTATTTGGGAACACCAGGGCCCCACACTCCGGATCATCAAAAAGTACTTATATTATCAACCCTGGATCCTCCGTGTCCCCAGAGGAAGTATCCATGGACGTTAGGAACAGATGCAAAGTGAGAAAGGAGCGCTGAGTATGCAAGTCTCTTATTCCCTCGGTTTTTATCCTTTTGGCTACAGGATCAGTGAAGTAAGAGGCTTCCCCTGCCCTCCCAAAGAGAAATTAGGGGCAGCTCCTTGCAAGAAGCCCTCCCGTTCTCTTCCTAACTCCTCTGAGAGACAGAGAGAGCGGGGCAGGGAGAGGAGGGGAGGGGGCTAGTACATGGGGTGTGTGGGGACCTCGGCCATGGATGAGGAGCACTTCAGAAGATCATCTAGCTGGAGGCAGACCCGGGAGAACCGAGTTGCCGGACTCAGGAGACTAGTCCCTAAGCCAAGAGCGTTCCAGGCTTCACACTACTGACATTCGGGTCATGTAATTCTTGTTGGGGGGAGGTGGGGAGGGAGTTGTTCTGTGCAATCCAGGGACTTAGCTGCACCCTAGCCTCTAGTACCCCTCACCCCATTATGTGTACCAAGTGTGTCACAGTCACGGCCAGATACCCACGAGGGAAAAAGCACCTTGCTTGAGGTCACGGCACCAGAATACTCGGCCCTCTCTGGAACTTCCCAGCATCCTCTTTTTTCCTCCCCACGGTCTACTAGAGGAGAATGTCCAAGTTTTATTTTGGCCTTGGGCAAATTATAAAAGTGTCCACCGAGTCACCGAGGCAGGCGACTCCCGGCTCAGGCAGTTCTCGGGTAGACGGGGGTGAGGAGAGCCCAGCTCTGCGGCAGCCGAGGCCTCACAATGGCCGGCCAAGCACTGGCCATGCCAAGGCCTGAGGGCCGCAGCCCTCGAAGAGCAGTGCAGCAAGGTCTAGGGGATCCCCCACACCAACACGGCCAAAAGCCTTCTCTTTCTTTTTCTTCGCCTTCTGTAAATCGAAGCCCAGCGTGAGGTCTGGCTCCTAGGAAGCTAACAGAGCCTAGACTCCGCCCCTCCTCTGCTGCCCCAGCCCACAGCAGGGCGGAGAGCCGGGTCTCAGCTGTTCAGCTACCCAGCAACAGAGGCAGCAAGACGCAGAGGCCCAAGATGCACGTGGGAAAATAAGCGGCTTCAGGTACCAACTACGGGCATCATTTTCTGGCTCAGTAAGTTCTATCAGGAGAAAGGAGAAACAGCATTTCTCGGTGTCTGGAAGATGCTCTGAAAATCAAGAGCAGAAGTAAGGCATTAAGAGGACAAGGAGTCCAGGATGCTCATCTTGTCTGCAAGTGGTTCATATCAACATGCTTCTATTTTTAAAAAGTCTTAGCTCCATTTGAGAAAAATGAAAATTCGGGAGCTGAACCAAAGGGTACCATTTATCTACTTGGCTTTAGAGCAGGAGAGTCACAGAGCAGAAATTCCAAACAAACTGAGAGGCACTAGAGGCAAGTATGATGACAATTCCGCAACTTGCTTAGCTGTTGCCATGACAAACCAGCCACACCTAGGCTTTTGGACAAAGATCACGGAATTCCCTGATCTCAAATGCCTGTAATACATGTTCCCACTGCTGTCTTCCTGTGGGAGGGAGGGAGGGGAGAGGAAGGGA